>VDFB02193867.1:57181183-57245043 GCA_007258455.2 Sequoia sempervirens
CAAAATGGAATTCAAGAAGCTACTTGATGTAGGGTTCATACGACCAATTGACTATTCAAAGTGGGTATCAAATTTGGTTCTTGTTTCAAAGCTCGATGGGGGTATCCATATATGCACAAATTTTAGAGACCTAAACAAGGCATGTCCCAAAGATGACTTCCCACTACCCAACATTGATATGATTGTAGATATGACTGTAGGACATGAGATGCTTTCACTGATGGATGGATTCTTCAGGTATAACCAAATCATGATAGCTAAAGAAGACCAACATAAAACGACATTCACCTATCCATGGGGGACATACTGTTGGAACATGATGTCGTTTGGTCTAAAAAACACTAGAGCAACATATCAAAGGTCCATGAATTTAATATTTCATGACATGATCCATAAGACTGTGGAAGATTATGTTGATAACATATTGGAAAAATATAGAAAGAGAAGGGACCACATAGCAGCATTAAATTCCATCTTTGATAGATTGGAGGAATACAAGGTCTTCCTTAATCCAAAGAAGTGTGTCTTCGACATACAATCAAGGAAGCTATTGGGATACATTGTGTCTATGAGAGGAATTGAAACAAATCTCGCTAAGGTAAAGGAAATCCTCGAGATGGAGGCACCTAAGACATTGAAATATTGAGAGGCTTACAAGGAAGGCTACAATTAATCTACTAATTCATAGCTCAGCTAGCAGACAAATCAATCCCATATTATCACCTACTCCACATAGGGGTAGCATACAAGTGGGATGACAAGTGTGATCAGGCCTTTAACAAAATCAAAGAATATTTTCTCAGACCTCCAGTGCTTATGCCACCAATCCCAAGAAAGGCTTTAATCCTCTACATATCAGCAACAACAACAACTCCCAGTGCTCTCCTAGCTCAACATGATGGAAATGAAATAGAGAGGGCCATCTATTACATTAGCTGAACCATGGTAGGACATGAGTTAAATTATTCCTTCATCAAAAAATCCTGTTTAACAGTGGTGTTTTCCTCACAAAATTTTAGACTCTACATGTTAACACACAAAATTAAGCTCATTGCCAAGATCGATCCACTCAAGTACCTACTTTCCAAGGTAGTGCTCATAGGAAGGATGGTCAAATGGGTCATGATCTTATCAAAATATGACATTGAGTATGTGGAACGTAAGTCCATCAAAGGGTAAGCTTTTGTAGACCAATTGGTAGAAGCACCAATGTACTTAGAGAATATACTAATTATAGAGTTCCTTGATGAATCCATCTTCAACTTGAACATAGTAGACCACTGGAAGTTGTACTTTGATAGATCCTATGTACACAAAATGGATCAGGAGTTAGGGTCTTTTCATCATGCCATAGGGAGATTGCATACCAAGGTCCTACAAGTTGGCATTTCCTTACATGAACAATATCATAGAATATGAGGCTCTAACCAGAGGGCTCAAAATAGCAGTGCAATGGCATATCATGGCTCTCAAGATTTATCAAGATTCATAGCTAATAATCAATCAAGTGAATGGTGAGTACTAGACTAAGGACAAAAGGCTAATTCCATACAAGGAATTGGTGGAAAGTCTTAAGGAGTCCTTCATTGAGATCACATTTGAGCAGATACCTAGAGCAAACAACAAAGTGGCTGATGCCATGGCAATAATTGGATCCCTATTGGATATCCCTCGTAATGTCCCAAAGCATAAATTATTAGTAGAGCAGCTTCTTGTACCTGCATTCGAGGCACCATAGTCAGAATTTGTGCGCAAAATCGTTGGTCCTGGTGATTTGTGGCACCATGACATATAAAATTATTTGAGAATAGAAGTCCTCCCAACTAACATAGCTTCAAACCTCAAGAAAACATCTTGGTTTGTGATCCTAGGAGATACCCTTTATTGTAGGAGCATACAAGGAACCTAGTTATGATGTTTGAATGTTCATGAGGCATTGATTGCCTTGATCGAGGTACACAATGACATATGTGGTTCACACTCAAGTGGTATGACCTTGGCCAAGAAACTATTGAGGATGGGGTATTATTGGCCTACTATGGAAAGAGAAGCACACAACTATGTCAGAAAGTGTCTACAATGTCAGCAGCATGGGGACCTCATCCATGCACTAGCTCAAGAGCTTCATCCTATTGTCACACCATGGCCCTTTTCATAGTGGGGGCTTGATCTCATTGGAAAAATAACCCCCACCTCATCTAGTGGCCATAAGTTTATCATTACCTCCACTAAGTACTTCACAAAGTGGGTGGAAGCCATACCAATGATATACATAATTGGAAAGTAGATAAATATGCACAGCAAACCTCCACGTTTCATTATCTCATAATGGGACACCCATTCAAAAATCAAGATGTCCGTGGACTCCAAGTGTGGAAAAATTCAAAAATACAACATCACTCTTCCAATCCTTCCGCCAGATATCCCAAGGAAATGGCTTTCAAGAAGGTGCTTTCACCAATAAAACCATTCTAAAAATCCTCAAAAAGACAGTCAATGACATAGGTCGTGATTGACATCTCGAATTGAATTCCACCCTCTGGGCCTATTGAACAAGAATCTACACACCCATGGGTACCACCCCCTTCTCCCTGGTCTATGGATCAGAAGCCATATTACCCATCGAGATCAAGCTATTGTCACTAAAAATATCACTACAAAATATCATCACTGATGAAGAATATTAGGTGTCAAGACTAAACGAGTTGAACTAGATGAATGTGTGAATGGAGGCATCAACCATCTATAGGCATCGTGAATCGACTCAAAAGCAAAACTATAACAAGAAGATCGAATAGTGGACCTTCCGTTGAGAACTTGTGCTAAAGGAGAACTAGAAGAATGTCCCAAATCCAAACGGAAAAGGAAAATTTGAACCTAGCTAGTTGGAACCATTTGTCATCACAACAAGTTACAAGTTAGGGGCATATCAACTATCAACACCCAAAGGGGAACTCTTAGTGAAATTAACCCCATCTTTAAAGTTCCCATGCCTAAATCTTTCACATTGCATAGGGAACCAAAAATAAAAGTTAGGGGAGAAAATGTCCTAAAATGAGCATCTCTAATGAAAACCCAGGAAAAGGTGAGATCCTTTGGTGACAAAATAAAATCCAAACCTGTCCATAAACACAAGATATAGGGGCCAACCCCTCTAGTGAAAACTGACTCTCAAGCAGACCCTGAGGGCAAGCATTCCCCATTGAAAACTTCTAGCAAACGTACACCTGTGTAGCCAAGCACTTCTAACCACTCAGGAGGGATCTTCACGACTCATTCTGCATCATACATCCATCACACTTTAATCATCCATCACATGCCATATCCCCATCCATCATCCATTCAACATTCGCATCATAGCTTGGCCTTGTGTTTGTGTCATGATCCCCCCTAATACTACTCGGCCCATTCTTAAGGTTAGTTTTTCCTACCTATATTAGGAGTAGTATATTGTTTCACGCTGGGGGCATGTTCTCATAAGACTAGATTCGTGTATGTTCTTGAAGTCCCAAAATCAAAAAATCCTAAAATCCAAAACATCAAAAAATTCAAAAATTCAAAAACATCAGAAATTTTGAAAATTCAAAAACATCAGAAAATTCAAAAATCCAAAAATTAAAAAACATCAGAAAATAAAAAAGTCCAAAAACATTCACAAAATTAGAAAATCCCAAAACTTTCAAAACATATCAAAAATCCCAAAACAGGTCAAAAAGTCAAAAATAGAGTCATCTTGTCAAACTATGTCATCTCTGAGCTTTGAGCATAGGAAAGGTTGATCTTTGATCATCCCCTAAGACACTTAGATTAGTCCTTTAGGAGTCCAAAATAATAAGTTGGCAATCCATCTGATCATATCTCATCAATAATCGAGTCTGTGTTAGTCAAACTAAATGGTCTCTGCATGTATAATGTAGGAAATTCTAATCTGTTGATCAACCCCTGAGGCCCCTAGGATAGGTCTTTAGGTTAGTCTCGGTAAAAATCTCAGAAAACCTCAAAAGCATTTGAAATTTTGAAAATCAAAACATTTACAAAATCTCAAAAATACCAAAAAAAATCCTCAAAATAGTTCAGAAAACTCCAAAAACATCCAAATATTTGAAAAATTCCATTTGTGTCATCTCACTTTCATCTAAAATAAACATCACTCATTATAAATCAATTGTCATCCTCAACCTTTGGTAAAACAGTCAAAAACAAGTCTAGCAGTTCAAAAGTGAAAACTCAAGCATCAAAGTCTCAAGTCTAGGTTAGTACGTAAACAAGTGGGTCAACTCTTTGTGTCAATAGCCTATCATCCAATCAGTCCCATATCAAATCATCTAATATCATCATGTCTTAGGATGCATCCTTCCTACAATGGACATCAACATTAGGCATCACCATAGTTTAGTCTTGGCTAGTGGTATGAAGAACATTAGCTTGTTTGTTTACTTTATCTTCATCTTTTGACTTATCCTTTTTGCACTCATTTCAAAGACCTCTCAATGATGTCCCAAATGAATGGATTTAGAGAGATAGAAATGGGGAAATGATCATTATTTTTTGATTTTTCATACTTGTTGGATATTCTTGTAATATAACATGGTTATACATGCTTTGCTTAGTTTGTAGGGAATATTTTTTAGGTTTCTTGTTGACCACATAGAAAGGCTTGCTTTTCTATGTTTTGGTTTGGGATGTTTGAAATATCTGAACTACATTCTAAACGAGGTTCCTTATGCTAGGTGTGAATAGGAGTACTCATATCTAATTGTTGAGTCAAAGACAATCAAACTAAGTGCAATGCCATCCTAGTTCTTTATACCTTGATGCATTGTACCCTGTGTGTAATCAAACATAAGATAATTGGCCCTTTTAAAGATCCCAAATCAATGGAAAATCATCACCATCATCATCATCACCTCATGTCTTGTTTGAATCTCTTGCTTTCTTCCATCCTCTTTTGCGCTAACATGGTACCATGACAGTTAATCACAAAACCATTAATGTCGTTGCATTCATCCTATATCCATAAACTGTTAGCATATTACATCTTGCATATCATATCACATAGAAAGAATAATCATACCATATGCATTTCATCTCCATCATTTCATAATATAGATTTGTTATTCTAAGCATCTCATAAACCATAACATTACATTCATTATCATAAACATTTCATAATCATCCTATATAATCCATATCATGTATCTCATAAGCATCCATTGCATAATCATACAAGCATGCCATGTTCGTAAGCATTAGTAACAATCCATCACATCATATACATACATATCATCCATTTCCACAATCATAGAGACATATCATAAAAACACTCATTACGCTATCACATATACATCACATACCATATATCAAAACATCCATTTTTCATATCGTAAACATCATTTCATAAACATCATACTACCATCATAAGTGCATATCATACATAAGAAAATTACATACTTCTTATCATCCATCAAGTGCATAATATAGATCCATTAGTCTAAGCATTTGCATACCATAACATTTTGCATACATCATAAAAAGTGCATAAGAAAAGGCACTAAAAAAGAAATGCATCCATAAACCATCACATTACATCATCACATTAGCATCATATAGGATCATTGCATAGCATATAGAAATAAGATCCATGCATAAAGCATAAAGTAGAATAGGACACATCATATTGGATAAATATCATCATCTCATATATCATAAAAATAAATATATTGTCATGGTACAAAAGGAATCGGATCAAGTGTATCAAATATATAAGTACAAAGGCCCACTGGGCTATCAAAAATGAGCCCATGGGGCATAAAGAATCCTATCTCTGATCCAAAATAAAGCCTAGCCATGTTGGCTATTGGCCTCACCACCTGCTCTCTCCCCGTGCTCCTCTATGGGTTTGTGGCCTGTCCTCTATGAAAAGTCTAGGACTTAGGCTGCCCTCAGCATGGCCTGGTAGTAGGACATCCTACAATAGTCAGCCTCCTAGATGGCTTCCCTATATGATCAAAGCAGTACCATGCTCCAAGAGGAGGATGCAGACATACTCTCTATTTGTTGTCATCTTCCTATCTCTTCCATTGCCTATAGCTCTGCAGCCTATCTCTATTGGACTGCCTCATCTTGTTCTACCCACAACTGATCCCTCTTAGCTATAAGAACCTGTATTTGTGCATGAAGCTGAATAATCTTCCCATCCTTTGGGTCTGGCTAAGGTTTTGGCTGCATAGGTGGTTGATCCCAGTCCCTGTCCCTTGGTGGTGTCGAGACCCTATCCTGGTGCCTGTGATCCTAGAGTGCCTAGTCCTGGTCCTACCAAAACCTAATCTTGATCGTCCTACCAAGGTTGATGATGTGGCCCCCTATCTTGAAAAAGTTGATATGGTGGTGGCCCACCCCTTGCTTGTGGCCCCCTCAGCCTCATCTTGCTCCTTAGCCTCTGGCCTTCTATCCTACGAAAGGTGTCCCTAGCACTATAAGCCTAAGAGGTGGCCAAAACCAATCTTTGTACGCCTGCATCATGCTCACATCTACTAGACCCTGATCATATGGCCATGGCCTGGCCACCAACTACATGAAACTCTGCACTACCTCATGTGTAGGTATATATCGACCCTAGGAGCTCTAGCTCATCGTCTATGCAAAAATGGCCACATATTGATCATTTGGCCAGTCCTATGGCTCCCCAAACTATCTCTAAACCCTACTTGATAGGTACATCTTGAGCATTGTGTGCTCCTTGCCTTACATTAACCTATCCTGGAAGGCAAAGAAAATCTACTGAACATCATCGAACCATGTAGGTCATCCAAGGTATGGCCACCATGTGAAGAATCACATGTCATTTAAAACTCACATATAATGAGGAATGTCAGCTTGTCTAGCGAAAGTAAATGAGACACCTCCTTTGTATCACCAAACCACTAGATCATATGGCTCCATATCAACTAGTACAACTCTTAGATGGAGCACAACAATGTGCTTCCAGGCTCAAAAATGAAGTAGTGTCACTCCAGCCCCAAGGGCTCTACCATCAAGGTATGCAAACTCATGAAGGTCCCTATAAAGTGAGGCCAACAAAACTGGGCCCCAAGCGAAGCATACTTATCTACTGACCATGCGCTCCCAAGAGAGCCCCCATCTAAGACTGAAATATCGGCCCTGCTGATCTAGTGCGACAAGACCCAATATGATGGCTGCAATAACTAATCAAAAGGGTGAAATGATGAGCCTATAATGCTCCAATTGAATATGACCCTTATAGAAAACAAGCTCACCAAGGCCCATAATGTCGTAACAGGCCTCCCTCCTGGCATCCACGTCATAAATCATGTGTTCTTCGTGGATGGGAAATATGTGTATTCGCCACACATTCTCTAGGGTGACCATCGCCTCACCTGTTGAGAGGTGGAATGAGGATGTATCATTGTGCCATCTCTCAGCAAGTGCCATCAACATACCCAAGTGTGTCCACATGGGTGGTGCATAAGCAATGTACCACAATTTGATCCACCCTAGATGCTCCTATTGTAGCTTGGGCATACCCTACAAAGCACCAAAAAGTACCCAGGACCTGTGTTGATGTGAGTATAGTATCGTCACCTCCTCCTATAGCAGGAAAGTCACCATGTTAAAATTCATCAAAAAATCATGATCTTGACTTATCTTGGCGTACCCCCAAGCAACCTACGCATCACTATTTGTGGGTGCAATGCAGTTTGAAAGTTCTAAACTACACTGCTAGGAGACTTTGACCCTCAAACTCCACCATGACGTCATAGTTTGGACATGTAGCTCAGTTTAACCTAAACCCTAAATTGCAAAAAGGACCACTGCGGTGCACTTTACATGTGCAACTCAATTTGAAATTAGAACCGTAATTTCAAACTGCGCCGCAACATCGCTATTTACAACTTTGGCATAGTTTGAGCTCGTGCGGTGCTGAATCAAACTTTCTAGTGGTGCTATATTTGATTTCTCCTAAAAAATTAGATTCCTAAGCTAATAAGTGCACACAAAAATAAAAAACTGAAGTTGAGTCAAGTCGACTCATTGGTGGTCCAGTGCGAGGTAGCCTTTGGTGTGTGCATACTTTGTCTGAGATGTGTCGAGGAAGCTATCGTTGCACATATTGTGAAGGGGTCAAATCTCAAAATTGCAAATTCTCTAAAGGTTGAATGTGAAAATGAATTGGAAGTGGCCCCTCAAGGTCTATTTAAGCCTAAAAATTAGGTTTTTTGACCCTGTTTAGCTGTCCAATTAGGTTTGTGATCCCCCGATCTAGTTTTTGCTTGACCAACAACCGTTTTGCACCATTTTTTGTGTTTTATATCATTTTTTATTTTTTTTGTATCCTTTTTAGACCTATCGGGCACCTTGTCCCTCTTTTTCACAAGATCACCCAAAAATCCAATTTTTTGTCCAATCTCTTGAGGGGGCAGTATATCAACATAATTCATCCGCTAGGGCAGTAGTGGGGAATTTTTTGAAGATTGAAACTTTTTTGAATTTTGATCGAGATAGTTTATTCTTTGAACTAATGCAACAAGTACTTTGCTTCAAAGAGGGGCAAAATGTAGACATGGAAAATATACCAATACACTTGATCTCGATTCAATAACACTATTTTGTCCTAAATCACCTTCTCATCTTATCATCACTCTTCATCCTTTAATTAAATAAATAATTATTTATTTGATTAAGTCATTCTTTCTTGTTAATTAAATTAATCAATTTGATTTAATTAACCCTGGATCTCTATTTAATTAAATACATCAATTTTATTTAATTAATCTCTAAAGTCATCTTATTAAATTAAACATTCATCTAATTTAATCTAACAATCACCCCCTTTTAGTTAAATAAATTAAAATCTTTATTTAACTAAGTCTAAATCATTTTCCTCTCAACTTTGATTTATTTAAATCCTAAAATCTAAGTCAAAATTTTCAAATCACCTAACCTCCTCTTGTTTAATCAAATCTTAATTAAATCTAATCTTAATCCATGTCCCATCCTCTAGCTTTTGCCACTTGCACATGCAAATACATTTAATTCGTTTATTAAATTTCTATTTTCTCTCAACTTGGTATCTTTAGGGGAATATTCTTCCAAATTTGAAATCCCTCCAAGTGGATTTTTCCTTCCAACAAGACATTCATTCCCTCTTACATGTCCTTGTGCATTGAGCCAAGTGGCATTTAATTCATTCTTTTTACCTCTTGCATGTCATTTCACTATTTTCAAATTCCACCTAATTGCATTTATGGGCACATTCATCAAAATGTGCATATCCTTCCTCCACTCACATCTTGACAAGTGGTACCTCCTCATTGGGTGTTGAATGATCCCACATTGCTTCATTTTTATCATTCCTCCATCTTGTCTTTCTATAAATAAGAGGCTTCTCTCCTCATTTTGATCATCCACAATTTGAGCAAGTCTACTATACTCAATTTCATCTTCAAGCATCTCTATTTTCATCCATTTTATCAAGATCTTAGCTAGGTTATGTAGATTTATCATCATGGCGCTCAATTGAATCTTCACCAAAGTGGATCACTCATCAACATTGCATCATAGGAGTTGGGAAAGGGCCAATTTCCACATCAAATTTGCACCAATTCCCCCATGGGATCAAGAGTTTGCTTTGCATCGAATAGGATTTGATAACTTTTGTTTATGTTTTCTTATGTTCATCGCATTTCTTGTTCTTTGCAAATTTCAATGGATTTCATGGGGAATCTTGATACTAACTTGCATTTTATCTAATTCTATGTTTGTTTGCTATGTTTATGTAGGTCTAGGATCTTGGTTCTACAAAACCAAATAAAACATTAATAATATTTTATTCATCAAAACCACAAATGTATTAAAACATTCATTTAAATTATCAGAATACCTTTTACCTACAATAATCTTTATTTTGATATAATAATCAACCAAAGCACCAATCAACCAAATTAATCAAATTAATAGAATACAAATCAATAGCTGACCTCACAATGACATGGAAGGTAAGACCACAACAACAGAGACAAACCAAATCACAAACAAACAACACTACCAGGGTGACAATGGATACTCATCCTCATCAAGGATGATTTCTCAACAAGGGACCTAATGATATCTCCATCAACAATTTCCATTAGGCTTAAGACACACTCAAACTTGACAATTTAGGTGGAATCAATGCCTAGTACCTGCAACCTACAATAAACTGACATATTCAAACATGTACATAGTCATATAGTCAAACACATCGTGAGAGGAAAGTCACATCATAGGGAACTTAGAAGTGAGTGATGTGATACCTTTCCCCTTCACCAAAACACATCAACACACAATAATCAAATACTAACAACATGATAAGGATACACATTAGATGATCACATGGTTCCCATAACAAGATTAATCCACACAATCAATTAAATTGATCTACTAAGCATGTCATAAGCATAAAAACCAGTGGTAAAGTATTATCATAACTATGAAAACAAAACAAAGAAAAGTATCATAATGTCCAAATAGAAACAAGTCACTATCAAAAACAAAAAGCAAACTGAGGGGCACTACATCCTCCCCCCTAGGAATAGGCTTAATCCTGGAAGCCTACAAACAAATAAGGGTATAACTCTCGCATCCTGCCAAGGGACTAAGGACTCAACAATAGGATCCCACTAGACCCACACCTGCTCAACATCTTGACCCCTGAAGGTGAGTCTCTTATGCTCTAGAATGTCCACAGGATCCAAAGTCGACTACCCATCATCTACTTGAAGCCTCTACTACTGTACCCTGATGCTCAGCCCGATGGTTATCCATTGTTGCAAACACCCTGTGAGACCTACTTGCATTTCCTATTGTTGGATCTAAGGCCACTAGACTTTGACTAAAACTGGTTGTTCCCTTATGAGGAAATTATCTAGCGATGTGACCCTGCTAGCTGCAAGCAAAACATCCCATGCCTCTACCATATCCCTAACCACTTGAGGGTTCACTGGACTGTGAAAAACTACCTCCACTAACCATAGACTGTGAACTCTGTGCTAGCTGATCAAAACGATCACATTGAGCTCACCACCAACTCCAATCTTTCCTTTTCTAGAACTTACTACCATGTTGAGACTGAGAGTTTTCAGGTCTCGACTAGGAGTTTTGCTACTGCTGCTCACCCTTAGTGGGTGTTTGATGGCCCTTAGAGGAACTTGCTACCTGAGTCTAGCCACCTTGAGAACTAAAACTCACTGGAGGTGCACTACCAATCTGCACACTCGTATAACCACCGAGTGCCATGGCCAAATTCTCCTCTACTATTCGAGCCTTCTCTATGAGCACCTCCATGGTTTTTGGCTCAAACACACAAACACCCCCACAAATACAAGCATTTAAGCCCCTAATAAAATACTACACCAACATACCCTCATCATCACTTATGCCTACATAAGTTTCTTAAGCTCATAAAATATTTGTTCATACTACTTAATTGACATGGCCATCTACCTTAGCTCATGAAATTGATTTGAAAAATGTTGCCTCTAATAATCAGACAAGAAACAAGCTCTGAATCTCTCTAAAAACATTTCCCATGAGAGTGAATCTATATCCAAATGAAGATTTTTCTCCTCAAAATGCCACCGTGTGGAAGCAAAACCTCTAAGGTGCATGATAGTGAACCTAGTCTTGGTGTTGCTACCATATGGATGCATGGTGAAACACCTATTTAGATCAATTAACCATGTCTCTTCCTCCAAACCACTACCTATCCCATCAAAAGTAGGAGGATGTGCCCTCAAAAGATCCCTTATATGACTAGCTAAGACAACCTCCTGCTCCATTGTAACCTCTCTCCTCCTGGGATACCTCTCTCTCTCCCTCACCACCAACTGATCACCCTCCTATCTCAAACCTAGGTGGGCAAGAAAATCCTCAATTAAATGATGCAATTGTGTGCCCTCCAACCTTGGCTGACCCAGATTCTAATCTCCACCTCCCTGATTATTCTGGGAACCCTATTGTTCCTCATGTTCAGACTCATGGGAACACTGAGGAGTTTCTTGGTGATTAGCCCCATGACCATGACCACGAACTCTACCACGTCCCCGACCATGACCTCTAGGAATTATCCTACACAGACACCACTAAATGACAAGTTTTAGGGTGTTAGGTGAGGACAACAAAGGGAAACATAAACTTCAGAATCTATACAACTAAGACAACATAATGGGATCTTATATATATCTAGAGTACCTAGTGTTAGACCTTGGGCTCTGATACCATGTGGAACGCCACACCATAGAACCCTAGAGGACAACACACTACTACACTTAAAATGAAACATTTTTTTTTTTTAAGTGCAACAACTAGGATTGCATAATATTAGTTAACATGTAATCAACACTAAGTCCTCTAAGGTTCCATGACTACGCTACTAGAATCCCAATAACCAAACTAATAAGGATTAATCCATTAAACATGATTTTCCTAACATTAATGAGTACATTAAATCCATTACATAATATGATTAACAGATGAGAACATCCAATTCATGTCATCAATATAACTACATCTAAGTTCATTTAATTAACAATCATATACAATAAACATCATTTACATTTTTCATTACGAGCGAGAGTTTACAATTAATTACAACATTTTGCATCATTACAATGGTGCTTCCCAATATTAAAAGGGAAGAATATACATCTGAGTACTATGCATGATACAACTATTTTATAGTACAATACAAGTACATGAAAGATAGTCCACATGAATTGGAACAAAAGTAGAAGTCTACATATCCAAGAGTAGTCACCATGAACACAAGAAAAAGTGAGGAAAACCCAATGGAGTACAAGTCACATTCTACCCGACCATGTGGAACCCTAAGGTCCACCCCTATGCTAGGAGATAGCTATAAGGTCCCACCACCACAATGACAACAAGGTGACAACCAACTAACATAATGAAACTAAATAGATGAAAAATGGAAATGCAACAACTTAACAACACATAATAACATGCATTGCTTTTAGAGGACATCACATGTCAAGGGAGAAAAAAAATAAGGAATACTAGTCTATAGAGGGAAGAGTGTCATTGCATGGTCCTAGAATGGGTTATCCTAACAATCTATCAATAGACGCCAACCCTCATCTATGGTTATCCTGATAGCCTCTCACTAGGTGTCAATCCCATAGGGTGACACATGTGGAACCAATATTCCTTTCATGAGGACAAGGAAGTTAGTCTTTCCAACCAAACATTCTCAACCCATCCTTAGCCTAAATGAGCACTACAGGCATGGGCAAGGCATTCACTTATCTTGATTAATGTGTAAACTACCCAACCCCCTAATTAATTTTAAGTTATCACTAAATTAGGAAACTCTCACATGGATAACCTTAGCACCACTTTGTGCATCGGCCCCCATTGAGAGCCACTCCCCGTACTAGAAGATAGGAGACCCAATAAAGTCAATAGCGGAAACACCATCATGCACATGAAATGAAAACCACAAAATACATATCTTGAGCAAGGCATGGACCATCTCACTCTCAAACACAACTATAGTAACAGCTAAATGGTGCATGGCTAAGGCCTTCATCCACATATCACAAACACAATATTACTCACTTCAAGAATCTAACATAATGATTAAACTAATAACAAAACTCCCAAGCCTCTAGAAGACTCCTAATCTCATAACACAAAAAAACTCTACTATAGAGTAGCAACAATAATACCCCAAAACAATCCAATCTCAAAATCAAGCACAATATTCCCAAACTAATAAACAACAACATTACTTTTAGAGAGACAATATTTCCCAAGTAATTATTGTATTCTATATTCAACATATAAATACACAATCCCAATTAAGTAATTAAGAAATACATGATGAATTAATTTCATCTACTTGTAACCTTAAAAGGTATCATTATTCATACATAACAAGGTAAATAACTTAATCTTCTTATTAATCAAGTCATCCAGATTATGATTCAAGCAATCTTCTCCTACTTAATTTCTAATCTACTATTCTAGACAAAACAAATATTCTTAAGATAAAGTTTTTCTTTCGTTACAACCTAAATAAACAATTATATAAGTATATATATATATATATTTATACATAAATTCCTATATATATACATATATATACAAGTAATCATATACTTTCCAATTGTTGTTACCAAAATAATAAATCAGATTTGTATATAAAAGTAATATACAAATGTTAGTACACACACACATATATATCTAGAAATATACATATATATATAAATATATATACATGTTTCAGTATATATATACACACATATTTATATATTTATATTCACATATTAGTATATCATCAAACAAAGTTTGGTTCCCAAAACACATATTACACTATGCTCAACATTATCATACAAAAGTAAGCCTTCATGCATTGACATACAAAAATATATATAAGGGCTTACAAATATAAATGCATATATTTTATACATATATAAATATCGACTATCAGAGTGTTTGAATACAATACAACACATATATAGTGCAAGACACCACCAATACTAAAGAGTATGAATATATTGTAGCGCATATATAGCGCAAGACATAACAAATTCCAAAGTGTTATTATACAATAAGTGCATATACAATGTCAGCTATAATGAATGCCAATGCATTAAACAAAAATCATAGCACACATGCAATGCACGCTTAGATAGAGGCTTGGAGGATTAAGCGCAATAGGGTTCCCTTTGAATATTCTACACTAGGGAAATAATTGACACAATTACGCTTATACAGTCAAGCAAACTCAAACCAGCGATTGTTGTCCAAACATTAGCATAGGAATGCACTACAGTTTTGGTCACCAAATAGAGGCATGTGAAGCAAACCATAGCACATATTCAATGAAAACAAGAAGGGCTCATTTCCTTTCCAGGCCGCCATACTCAACAAGGAGCAAGGGAAAGAGAGGGAATAAAAGGAAGACAACCACAATTTGATGCCAACATTATAAGCCAACGATGACACCAACACATGTAAATATTCGTTTAAGAGTTCTGTAGTAACCCTAGCAATAGAGGAACGCCAATCACTCAAGTTACTATACACTTAGCTATGAGTAAAGGGTGAAATCACAAAGGCATCTGAAGAAGCAAAAATGGAGAATTGCGCCTATATGAAGAAGAAGGATTTTTCAAGAGGAACAATTGAACCACTCTATTAAATTGCAGACAAATTGGGAATATAAAGCGAGTAACATAATAACATAAAATTTCCCAAAAGAAATGGGTTTCCAATAACTTCAGGAAATCTACAGCACATGTAGAATACGATTTACAAGAAAGACTTTGAAACTCCCAGGCAATGAGTTTACAACTTGCACAACTTAGAAACTTAACAAGAAATTGTTTTGTTTCAAAAACACAAGTACTCCATTTCATTTCTACAGATTTAGAATTGAGATTAACAAAGGAACCTAGCTTCTCCCGCTGTCAAAGTGAAGATTGATGCTCAGCTCACCACTTCTAGCTTGCAACTTCCACACACTTCATAACTCAACAAACACTGTAGAATTCCAATTCCCAAGACCTCCTAAAAAATAGAAGAAAAGCTTCCAAGAACAAGAACATTCACGGGAAGAAGAAACAAGATTAGTTTCCAGATATGGTTGAAAAGCCCCTTTCTTTTAGCTAATTAACCAATTTATTAGCCACTCCACTATGTCCATTGTTGCATACAACTCTTCTTTTATTTATTTAATTTATTAAATTTCATGTCTATCGTTCACTCCCACTTCTCCAATTTGTTTATTTAAAGACATATCTTCATTTATTTACACACAATAAATCCACTTTTAAAATATTTAATTTATTAAATTTAACTTACCTTTTTAATTCTATTTGTACCACCATCTAATTAAATATATTTATTTTTATCTCTTTATTAAATCAAATTTTAAATTTATTTAAACCAAATAAAATATTAATAATATTTTATTCCTCAAAACCACAAATGTATTAAAATATTTATTTAAATTATCAAAATACCTTTTAACTACAATAATCTTTATTTTGATATAATAATCAATCAAAGCACCACTCAACCAAATTAATCAAATGAATAGAATACCAAACAATACCTGACCTCACAATGAAATGGAAGGCAAGACCATGACAAAACTACCAGGGTAACAATGAATACTCATTCTCATCAAGGAGGATGGCTCAACAAGGGACCTAATGCTATCTCCATCAATGATTTACATTGGGCTTAAGGCATGCTCAAACCTAACAATTGAGGTGGAGTTGATGCCTAGTACCTACAACCTGCAACAAACCAACATAGTTGAACATGTACATAGTCATACAGTCAAACACACTATGAGAGGAAATTCGTAGCATCGTAGGGCACTCAAAAGTGAGTGATGTGAATATGCTCCCCTTCACCAAAACATATCAATGCACAATAATTAGATACTAACAACATGATAAGGACATACATCAGATGATCACATGGTGCCCATAGCAAAATTAATCCACACAATCAATTAAATCGATCTACTAAGCATGGCATAAGCATAAACATCAGTGGTAAAGTATTATCATAACTATGAATCCAACACCAAGAAAAGTATCATAATGTCCAAATACAAACAAGTCACTATCAGAAACATAAATCAAACTAAGGGGCACTATAAATTCATTTATCTCCTTTAATGAACCCTAACTTTCAACTAGCTAAAACGAAGTAAATCAATTCACTTTAAGTAAATAAACAAACCATTTATCTACAAAAAATAAAATAATCAATTTAATAATAATTACCCAATTCCCTTATCCATAACTTTTAAATGCTTAATTTAACTGTAACTATCCAATTAGAATCTTCTTTATTACTTAATGTTCTTATTTCTTCACTTACATTCACAGAATCATAAATGAATTTTCTATTATTTCTAATAGTCCAAGAAATTATAACTTTACCATTTACTAGTACAATTGCAATATTACTCTTGAAATCAAAGTTACTCAACTACTAATTTAATTATCATATTTAGCCTCTTAAAGTAAGATTATTTAGAGATATTAATCTCCTCACCTACAATATACAAGAGTTCAACAAAAAAATTCCCTAAGTAAATACCTAAAAAAATAAATTATATTTAATTCTCTTATTCCATATAGTTAATTTGACATAGGTCCCTTAATTAGGTTCACAACGATTCCATTACCTACTTAGTCATATTCATTAAGAAAATTATAGTTTGGTACATTAAGTGTCGCAACTAATGGTAACTCCATAATTAAATAAAAATAAAATAAAACTAAAGCCTCTAATGGATCATGTTAACATAGTATAAACTTTGTGTTGTATGTTGTGTATGTTCTTTTATGGTGCATGTTATCAAATGGTAATAGAGTTAATTCTATCAATCCTATAATTGTTGATAAATCATGAAAATAACAATAATAACTAGATTAAATGATCAAAACTACTACACTAATGCAATGTGATAACCACTCAACAAAATACAATAAAAACATTTTCAAGGATGAAGATGACTTAAGATTGATGATACTAACTTAAATATATAATTGAATTTATAGCTATAGACATATAGACCAAATATGGTGAAATGTTATTTAGATGGATAAAACCTATTAATTAAATAAAGAGATAACTAAACAATCCCCACAATTCAAATTATAGAAATAATACAAAACAATTCAATTCCATCTAACATTTGTTACTAATAGATAGTAGTTTGAATTTGCAAACACTAATGGATATAGAGTAATTGCAATTATATTTCTAAATTAAGAGTTCTAAAATTTAATACCTATAACATGATGAAAACCAAAAGAATTAAAGAGGATTGTAATTGTGAGAAATCCTATTATTATTTTTAACAGATCATTCTATAAGTCATGATACGTTATTGGATCACCAGGATTATGATGAAAAGGATAATTTGCATCTTAATTTCCCACATAGACATTAAGAAATAGATAGAGAGAAAATTAATTCTAAAAGTAAGATTCCAAGCAAAATATACAAGGTTTTATAAGGAAAGAGATTTCTTGTATTCATTAAAATTATAGACTCGATACATTATATCTATAGTTGAAAAAAAAAAAAACTCTTTTAGTTGGAACAATTCAATCTAGTCACCAAATTTACCACATCTGATAAAAAAATGCCTCACAGGAACAATTAGAGAATAAATTTTAATCTTCATCACAAAACAAGGATGCAAAAATCAATTTATGGAGAAATGGGAAAATAGAAAAGGCACAGAGTCTTGTTGACATACGCCAAACAAAGAATGAGGTCATAGAGAACAAAAGAATAATAGAAAAGAATGTGTACAAAATATATTTTTGCAAGGAAGCTCTCAAAATCAGTGAATTAATGAAGAACCCTAAACGCATCCTAACATTGTAAGCTTTGCTTGTGTTCTCAATGCAAGGAGACATTTCGTTGAAAAAAAAAGCCTGATACAACTAGCCCTAAGTCTAATCCATTTTAGACGTTGATTCTAATACGAAAACCTAGACTGGGACGATTTTGGAGAATAATTGTTTTGTAACTATTTCTAACTACCAGTTTCGGTTCTTGTGATACGTTTGGGAGATTTGAGGTTATCCCTTGCACACTACCATCATAATAAAAAAATAGGTACGATACACTACCCATCACTAGAGATAGCATAATCTTGATTGAAATCGACTCTTTTTAACATCTAATGCCAATACTAAAAGAGACACAGGGTATGCTACAAGAAAATGATGTGATGAACAAGAATGATGCATTCTTCTATGCGCAAGGACACTAAGGGAACAAAACTGAACACTTAATATTCAACGTAGCTTGTGAAAATACTTCTCCAATATAAAGTCTTTGAATTCGTATAGGAATTACACAATGTATATTAACTACACATCAAGTAGATGAAGCAAAACATGGTCTCTTGTTATTTTTTTTTTAGTGTTGAAGGTTTTGAAAATAAATTATTTTGGGTAAATATTTTAGTATTAGGGATTTAAAAGATTAAACCCACAACAACCAATAGTAGATAAAGATATAAAATGTTTGCTTAACAAATTGAAAAATGATAAAAATGGAAGACAGAGAAAGGTTGTGTCAAGTAGTACCCTTTTAAAATTGTAGGATTCAAAGATATTTCTAATGCCTAGATTTGTAGCCCAATTCCCGTTTTTCTCCATTATGGCAAAGAACTCCTAATTACCTCTATGAAAATGTTTTGGGTTATGTGTATTGAGTGGAATGTAAATCCTAAGGAAGTTTCCCCTATGATGTGTGGATTCATGAGTTTTGTAATGTCATTCTAGTGAAGGGTATGCATATGTGTATTGGAAATGCAAACCCTAAGTGTTGTACTACCTGTTCATGATCGTTGAATTATGGCTAAGGGTAGGGACATGGGTTCATTTGTCTTGATCGGTATTCATGTGATTATTGATAATTGTGCAATATGGTCAATGCTTTGCTTGATGTGTAGGGTTTACTAGTTGCAAGTAGGGGGAGTGGATCTCAATGGGGTTTGGAACCCAAAGTGGTGTCCAAGATAACCCATTCGAGGGTTTCTTAATCTAGTGATAATTTTAATAATGAATTAGGGGGATGGGTAGATTTCACATTAATCAAGATAATGATATGTCTCACTCATGGCTCAAATTTTGGTTTAGGCTTGAGATGAGATGGGAAGGCCTAGAATGGAAAGATCAACTACCTTGTCCTCATGAAATGTATGTTGACTCTGCATGAGTTTGTATGGGGGCCAAGGATCAGTAGAGGCTGCCAGGATAACCCAAGATGGCGGCCAAGGCCTAGGAAGTTCTACTAGGATAACCCATATCAAGCTATGTGATGACACTCCTCCCTATTACAATCTAGCATTCCCTAGTTATGATTTCTCCTTCTATTGTGTGAATGCCTCTAGAAGCGATGTAAGTGTTGTATGTGTTGTTAATGTTATTAGCAGTGTTGTGTTGGAGTCATGTATAGCCCTTGTTTATGTTAGCTTGTTGTCTTCTTAATTGTATGTATTTTGTGGGACCTTATGTTATCTCCTAGCACGGGGGGTGGACCTTAGGGTTCCACATGGTCGAGAAGCTGGTGCTTTTTCCTCCATTAGGTATTTTTGCTACATGTTTGTGTGCGTGGAGATTTTTTCTTGATGTTGTGGACTCCAGTTCTAGTTCCTATTCGAGAAGACAACCTTTATTTATATGTATTATCATTTGTATCTCTTATTGTAATCTAATGTATTCTTTCCACATGTACTAAGGGAAGCATTGATGAAAATATTGTAATAATGTTTGTGTACTCTTCTTGTAATGGATATTGTAATATGATGTATCTCGCATATGCTAGTTGGCTAAAAAATTTCTTGTTTAATGTTGATTATTAGATGACATGGTATGGAAGTAAATAATATAGAAACATTTAATGTGGTGTTTTAAATGAAACTTGCATGTTAGATTACTCATGTCATTTGAAAAGTTAATGAAAATAATTATAGTCATCTTGATTATTAGTTTTGTAAGTAGCGCATTTGGGGAACCTTAGAGGACCTAGGTTTAGATTATTGTATCATGCAATCTATTGTTATTTCATTTTAAAAAAAATTGTACCATTAATGTGGCTTAGTGAGTGTTGTCCTCTAGGGTTCCTTGGAGAGGTGTTACATCTTGAGGTCAAAACTTTTGATCTGGTTGTTGTATTTTCAATTGTAATACATCGTTGGAAAGTTTGTGAATATATCTACAGTGTGTCTTCACCAAATATATAAAATGAACATTTTTTACCTTGTTTTGGGGCTTCTCCATTTTCTCGCTCTAAGATATTTTTTATTTTATTTTAGTATAATTGCAACTTCTTGAGGTCATAACTTTCATTCCAACTATTAGATTTTCACTTGTAATACATCATTGGAAAGATTGTAAAAAGATATACAGTGTGGATTCCCTCAAATCTATAAGATCATATATTTCAACTTGTTCCAAGGCCTCTTCTTTTTCTTGTTTTTGAAGATTTTTTTTCTTTTTTTTTTGTAGTTACAAATTCTCGGGGTCATAAATTTCAATCTGACTATTGGATTTTCAATTGTAATACATCATTGGAAAGCTTGTGAAAAGATCTATAACACTTTTTCCCCAAATCTATAAGATCAATACTTGTCAACATGTTCCAAGGTTTCTCCATTTTTTTTGCTCTTGAAGATTTTTAATTTTATTTTTATACAATTATAACTTTTCAAAGTCAACTTTTGATTTGATAGTTGGATATTCAATTGTAATACATCATTGTAAATCTTGTGAAGAAATCTACTACATGATTAGATCTATAAGATTAACACTTTTTAGCCTATTCTTGGGCTTCTCAATTTTCTCATTCTTGAAATATTTTATTTTATTTTTATATAGCTACAATTTCTCAATGTCATAACATTTTATCTGATCATTGGGTTTTCAATTGTAATACATCATTGGAAAGCTTGTGAAAATATTTATAGTGTGATTTTCTCAAATCTATAAGATCAACACCTTCCAGTCTATTCTTGGGGTTTTTTCAAAATTTTAAGATTTTTTTATTTTATTTTTATATAGTTAGAATTTCTTGATGTCATAACTTTCAATCCAATGTTTGGATTTTCAATTGTAATAATGTTACCTAATTTAGCTTCCAGCTCAATCAGGTAGGGCTGAGATATTTTTTGCAAAATAAAGATAAAGGTACACATTCAATTCTGCTAATTTCTATTCATATGCACTTGTATACAATAGAAATATTGCAGTTCATTATGAAAATGTATACAATAGAAATATTGCACAAATTTTGCACAAATGTTGTCTTTTATTGATAGTTACAAATGTATGGTGTCCCACACAATCCATGGGAATGATTGATTCAATGCAATACAAAAGTAAACTATACATTTAAATAAAAAGAAGAGCATATGAAAGGAACAGGGGTTTTTCATTTATTGAATGATGAACCCCAAGTTGAATTGTTGCATCCTTGCTTCAGTCCCTCTCACTTGGTTGCTCCAGGAGTTGACCTGTTGCTACTTGAAATTCTTGTGAGGGATGAGAAAGTTGTGTTAGAGCTCAGGACCCATATTCTCTGCATATACTATATCAACAAATATATAGTTTATTCTCTTAAGGAATTAAAAACGTTTTGTAACATCACAAATATCAAGAAAAGTAGAGGAGTATCATCAATCATCATGAAGCATCAATGGAAGCTTTCACCTTCATTTTTTTATCTAACATGTTTGTTCACTGTGCAGGTATAGGTGAAATTTTCATTGCTAGATTATTTTCATTTGACATCATAGCATGTGGAGTAAAATGGGCTCCCACAAGGTTTGAGCCTAGCATGTTGCCCTATTGTGTTTTAAGAGGAATAAGAATGTAAACTCATCTTTTTTTCAACATTGAGAAAGTACTAATAAGCTATGAATTACATTTTGTTGAAAATACATTGAAGACACTAAGCCATAGAAACAAGTTGCAAGGGCAGTCATAAAAATGTGTGGAGTAAAGGTCACAGGGATAGTGTTACCAAATAGGGTTTCAAGTACATGAAGACAATGAGTTATATCATGATGGCCTCCATAGCAAAGGGCATGGGGATATACAAAATTTGAAGATAGATGATGCAATGTATAGCCTTCAGGAGGTGGGCATTATATCAAGCCACATTCATGAGTTTAGTAGTTGTGCTATTCATAAGGACAGTGAGAAAATAGTGTCAAAAAAAGCATTATAAAATGAACAAACAGAGGAATATAATGCATCAAACCTTGTATTTATGAATCAATGATTCTTTCAAATCAATAGAAAATAGAGGTAGCACTATTCATGGATACATCATATATTTTACAAGTCTACTCAAATCATTCAAAACTTGTAGCAACATGTTCATTTTATTCATGAAACTAGAAAAATAGAGAGGTACAGTTCAAGGTATAGAATGTTTTTATGAGTAATGATAATGAAACCCTACAAGACTAGCAGGTTTGCCTTAGGGTTTTGATCAAAATAGAGTATTCCAGAGTTGAAACTCTCAAGCTCGGCCTAGGGTTTCACATTTAAACCTTAAATCTATGTAGAAAGAAAATGAAACCCAGAATGCAAAAAGGAGAAATGGCCATGAAACTCAACAACAGAGGGAAGAAAAGATATTTTTTGGCCCCTCAATTATTCTCAATTAATATTTCTAGATATGACATTCAAACCATAGTGTTTTGATGCATACAAGCTTTCTACAACCCAAGCTCAATGTAGTGTTCTTCTCCAAGGACATTGTCAACTAGTATGAATAGATTATCAGTGTGCTTGTCAGATATAGAGGCAACAAAATTGAAGTGGACCTTGGATTTTTTAAGTGGCACCCAAAAGACTTACTCAATTGTTTGTAATTATCAACCTAATGTTCAATATCTAACACTTGATCATACTCAATTTCCCATCCATTTGGCTGTAAAACTACATGATTTAAATAGATTATTGTGTAATTTCTAGTCTTCACTTCAAGAAATAACCCTTATTGTAGCTAAACCAATGTCCACACCTTCAAAAACTAAAAACTCTACAGAAGGGAAAGATATTGAGCTCAGAAGCTACATAGACTCATATAAAAAAAAATACATCAGTATTGTTAGCAGGAAATGAAACCATACTAGTATGCATTTCGCATGAAACAACCCCAAAAAACCCTCCAAAGACTCCATGAAAGCTTGGGTTCAGACCATGGTGGCACCCAATAGAGTGAAAAGTTACAAAAATGAAATGAAATGAATGTGTGGCACAACTTTTGTCTTTAGGGTTTTCCAAAGCCCTAAGTGGCCAACCTCCCATAGGAATTTTTTCATTGTTTTTAAACTTGTATCCATCAAATTAATACCTTGCATTGAGTCATGCCTAGTAACTAAGTGTACCCCATTTAAGACTTTTGTATTTTGCAAAGTCTAGCTTTCAAAAACATAGGCTTGAAGTCAAATGTTCTCCTTTTGCATAAATTTGTAACTTTTCAAAATGTAAAACATTTATTAAAGTGGTGTGCTATAGACCACTTTATTAGTGTTATGTGAATGCAAAATAGTGAGGCATTTGTTTCTAAGAACGAGTCAAAGGGATATGGTTGGAGATTTATGGTTTATGTCAAGCATATAAGAGAAGTTGAGGAGGTTGTCAAACAAGTACCAATAATGTAGGGGTAGTTTTGACTTGGTTTTGGAGGGAAATGAGAGCATCTAGAAGCATTTTTTAGTTCCTTATGGTAGGAGAGGTCAAACCTTGACCTTTTCTTCATTTTAAAGCCTTTTTGGAGTCTTTTAAGGGGCTAAAAAATAGGCTTTATTGTTGTACACGACCAAGGGAGGTTGAAGTCCCTATCCTTGTGGAGCTACTTGGAAAAGAATAAGTAACTTCAAACTTCATTTTTGAAGTTATTCCTTATCATCTTTTTGCTACATTGTGACTTTGGAGGTCATTTTCAGCAGAAGACAATATTTGTAACTCTCTTTTATAGACATGTATAGCAGTTTACACCTTGGAGATCAATGAAGATAGGCAAGTTTTCCTTCATTTTCTATTCTATTTTGTGCATTTAAATGATTGATGCAATTACTTGTGAAGTTATCTCATTCCTTGTCTTTGTATCTCATTAGTTGCACCTTTGTGTAGAAAGTATATGTATTTGCAGGTTATAAGTTGTGTTGAGATGCAAGTGATTTGAGTTGTGAAAAATATTTTTTCCTTTTAGGATTTTATACATTATATCCTCCTTATGAAATATTAATACAAAAGCATATAGGTATTGAGTTGTGCAAGTCAAGTTTTGTTGTTGGTTGAAACCGTGTGTACACGCAACTTTACAAGTTTTAGATAACATTTTGGTGAATCACCCTAGGAGTTAGTTTTCATTTTTATGTTTTCTTCCTTACCCTTTCCTCTACAAAGGAATTAGTTTAGTTAGTTTTAGGTGAGTACCATAAGCACCAACTTACTCTGGAGGTTATCTTCCAAAATTTGAGCCCACAATCAAGGAAGCTTTCCAATGTTTCACCAATAGGCTGAGTTTACTTGGCAAGGGTGCACTATTTGGAGACAACAAATACATCATTGGAAAGATTGTGAAGAGATCTACATCAAGCTTTTCCTCAAATCTATAATATCAAAAAAATTCAAGTTGTTTTGGGGCTTCTACATTTTTTGCTCTCAAATATTTTTTACTTTATTTTTATATTAGTTACAACTTCTTGGAGTAATAACTTTCAATCCGATTATTAATGGATTTTCTATTATAATACATCACTAAATTTTTTTGATGAGATCTACAATGTGCTTTCTCAAAATCTATAAGATCATAACTTTTCAGCCTGTTCCATGGATGTTTTCCCACTCTCAAAGATTTTTATTTTATTTTTTATATAGTTACAACTTCTTAGAGTCATAACTTTCGATTCAATATTGGATTTTCAAATGTAATACATTTTTGGAAAGCCTATGAAGAGATATATTGTGTGCCTTCCCCAGATCTATAAGATCAAAAAATTTCAATGTGTTCTAAGGCTTCTTCATTTTCTCGCTTTAGATGATTTTTTTATTTTATTTTTTATATAGTTACAACTTCTTCGGATAATAACTTTCAATATAACTATTGGATTTTCAACTGTAATACATCATTGGAAAGAGTGTGAAGAGATCTACAACATCCTTTCCATAGATCTATAAGATAATCACTTTTCAACATGTTCTAGGAATTCTCCATTTTGCAAGATTTTTCATTTTATTTTTATATACTTATAATTTCTTCATGTCATAACTTTGATTCGACTAATGGATTTTCAATTGTAATAAATCATTGGAAAGCTTGTGAAGATTTATACAACATGCTTTACCTAGATCTATAAGATCATCACTTTTTAACCCATTTTGGGGATTTTATGTTTTTTCCCTTTTGAATATTTTTTATTTTATTTTCATATAGTTACAAATTATTAGGGGTCATAACTTTCGATCTAACTTTTGGATTTTCAGTTGTAATACATCATTGGAAAACTAGTGAAGAGATCTACTGCATGCTTTCCACAAATCTATAAGATCAACAATTTTTTGCCTATTCTAGGGCTTCTCCATTTTCTTATTCTAAAAGATTTTTTATTTTATTTTTATATAGTTACACTTTATCAGAGTCATAACTTTTGATCTGACCATTGGATTTTCAATTGTTATACATCATTGAAAATCTTGTGAAGAGATCTATAGCTTGCTTTCCCAAGATATATATGATCAACACCTTCAACCTGTTTCAGTGCTTCTACATTTCCCCACTCTTAAAATTTTTTATTTTATTTTTACATAGTTACAAATTTTTAAGGTCATAACTTTCCATCCAACTATTGGATTTTCAATTGTAATATATCATTGGAAAGCTTGTGAAAATATCCACAATGTTCTTTCTCAATATATATATAAGATCAACACTTTTCAACCTATTTTGGTGCTTCTCTGATTCCCTACTCTTGAATTTATTTTATTTTATTTTTGTATAGTTACAACTTCTTGGGATCATAATTTTTGATTCAACCATTGGATTTTCAATTGTAATACATCATTGAAAAGCCTGTGAAGGGATCTATAGCATGCTTTCCCTCAATCTATAACACCAATACTTTTCAACATATTTTGAGGCTTCTCTATTTTCCTGCTCTAAAAGAATTTTTATTTTTATTTTTATATAGTTACAACTTCTCAGAGTCATAACTTTTGATCCAATCGTTGGATTTTCAATTGTAATACATCATTGGAAAGGTTGTAAAGAGATCTATAGTGTGGATTCCCTCAAATCTATAAGATAGCACATTTCAACCTATTCTAGGGCTTCTTATTTTTCTCACTCTTGAATTTTTTTTATTTTATTTTTATATATTTACAATTTCTCAAGGTCATAACTTTAAATCCTACCATATAATTTTTAATTACAATACATCATTAGAAAGCTTTTGAAGAGATCTATAGCATGATTTCCTCATATATATAAAATTAATATTTTTTAGCTCATTTCAGGGCTTCTCTATTTTCCCCCCTTTGAAGATTTTTTATTTATTTTTATATAGTTATAACTTTTCGAGGTCATAATTTTCAATCCGACCTTTGGATTTTCAATTGTGAGTGATCCCACAATAGTGGGTTACACTTTTTGGCCAAACTTGACATTGGACTAAACTTTTTTAACTAAATCCTTTTTTTTTTAGAATGTAGGAATCGGGTAGCACGACCCCATATAAACTGCAGTGCGCCTGGTAAACTTTTTAACGTGACCGGCGGCGCTAGCGCGACACACCCTCTAGTACCACGGGGGTAGGGGAGACTAGACCTCATGACCAACCTCCTGCAACAGGAAAGATTTAGCCAACCGAGCTAGGGCCCCAACCCTTAACTAAATCTTCACTTTCAAACACCTATAACTATTAAACCATGAGGAATTTGAAGATGATGCAAACTAGTGATTTGTGACATTTTGTCTATAGATTATAAATATATATATTTTTTAAATTTTGGAATCAAATTGAATTTATTTTTCCATCTCTTCAAAAACTAGTTTTTTAATAGTAAACACCATTTTTAAAGAGTGATGTTCACCGTATAACACAACTTTTTTCTATGAAGGAAAAAATTATAATTTTTTCGAATTTAGATTTGTAAGTATGATATCTAGCATCTTCATTTGGTTTCATAGTGTGTTATTGAATATTTTTTCTTAATTAAGTTTTGAAGTTAAACCAAGTGCAATTTAGACATAGGTGTACTATATAACACAACTTTTTTGGTATGCATCAATTATTTTTTATTGGATCAAGGGCATCAATACCAAGCACCTAGATAATTTTTTAGAATTTTTTTTTGATAATTTACTATTTTTCATATGTGTAGAATAGAGAGCTTGATTTTCGGTCAAAAACATATGTTTAATTAAAATAAAAAATACAAATAAAACTAAAATATATTAAAATTATACTTGATGGAGAGCTCATTTCGAGGACTATAATCCTCTAGCTGAGGTTTGTCAAGTTGATTCCATTTTGATCCTCAATCTAAGCTTCAAAACCTAAAAAACTACATAAAATTGTAGATGGAGGGGGGCAAGGGCAAAAAATGGGGGTTCTAGCAAACCACCACTCAAATGAAACCCCTTGGACCCCTTTGAATGAAGGAGGTTAGTTAGAACCCCCTTAAAATAACATTAAAAAAAGTAATACCATTTTTGTAATAAAAAAAAAAGGCCAACAAGGGGTTCTCAAGTGAACCCCTTCTAGTGAACCCCCCCAACCAAATTTTGTTTTGAGCATCAAAGAAATTTTTGTTCGTTAATGCAATTGTAACCCACTTATATGGGATAACCATTGTAATATACCATTGGAAAATGTGTGAAGAGATCTACAATGTACTTTCCTTAGATTTATAAGATCAACACTTTTCAACCTATTTTGAGGCTTCTCCATTTTCTCGCTCTTTAAAAAAATTATTTTATTTTTATATATTTAGAACTAATCAAAGTCATAACTTTTGATCTGACCATTGGATTTTTAATTGCAATACATTGTTCAAAAACATGTAAAGAAATCTATAGTGTTCTTTCCTAATATCTATAAAATCAACACATTTCAATTTGTTTTGGGGCTTCTCCATTTTTTTACTTTTCAAAATTTTTATTTTATTTTTATATAGTTTTTTTTTAAGCAAAGGCATTAAGCTTGTATAATATATTAATAATATTTAATAGATAGGTACATATTGTCTATAAGCAACTAATAACAAAAAAGATGCAAAATGAGTGCAGATGCTATAGGCACTCAGGTATCCCCTATGCTTCTATCACTATCTATATTACTCTTATAATAGACTCCCTATACAGTACTACTACTAGTAAATCCATACATAAAAAACATGCCAACCCTAGATATAATCTATTCCCATTCAAAGCTTAGTAAAATGAAATAGATTTGAAGCCAGCCCTATGAGGAAAATTCACTGAAATTTCATCTTGCACTTGCTTCTGCTTCGCTACATCCGCCTACAATGGAATTGTGATGTTTATATCAAGAACTCTAGGATATCACTGAGCACCCAAGCGAACGTGTGGAATGGAAAACACTTGCAAACTATACATAATTGTGATTCTTTAGAAAATAAATAGCATGGTATTTCTTCTTAAACTAGTCTACATCCTCCTTAGAGAACTCAAGGCAATATTTGTTGAGAGCTTCATACAGAAAGGGAGAAGAGTCATACAAATTTGATAATTTAATCATTCCCTAGAAAATTTTTGCATACCGTTTCTTATGATGGATGGAATTCCTAGGAAACAACCCACCAACCAGCCCATCACTCATCGTGAACTCATATTTTTGGACACTTTGTAATAGAGCATCATTCTCCAGATAAGCCCAATCAACAACCTTACTAGCAATAGTTTATAGAACATTAAAATTCTGCACCAAGTTCAACGTGTTAGAGAGGAAGATGGATAGAATATTGGCTGGGAATATAAGCCTCTACAACTCTATGTGCAAGATATCTTCACCAATGATGGTTTTGATATAGTTTAGAATAGACTTGCAGTTGACCTTGAAAACATGTTGTAACTCTTCCTTGTCGATACACATTGAAAATGAAACTTCCCATGGTCTCACCACCACCGACACCTTGTAATTCTTGACTCTAAGCTCCATAAGGCCTGCAAAAATAGAAACCCAGAATAACACCCTACACAATTCTTTCGCTTGACTTTCACTTAGCTAAGTTTTTCTAGAGCCAAACAATGGTTAAAAGCACTTTGTAAACTCATTTTCGTATCTAGCTTCCTGAAGAAGGAAAACTTAAATGATGACACACATGAAACCAACTTGATATCTGCAAACATCATAGGAACTACCAATCTCACAATTGCTCTGCAGAAACCCATTAAGCTTCCTTTGGCACCTCCCTGTTTGTGCATGTATTAAAATGATTAACAAGCTAGCTTAGTACATAATCTTTGCATCCACACAAATAAAAATTAGAAACTATAATCATTAAAAATATGGGCTTGAAAAGATTCCTACACTGGGATAACCAAATTTGGCTGGCTGCGATTAGAATGTCCTCCTAAAATTGTTGCAATTTTGGCTGTGATAAGAATGTCTTGCTAAAAGACTCCTGCATTGGCAAAATCAAATTTATTTTTATATAGTTACAACTTCTTAAGGTCATAAATTTCAATCCAACCATTGGATTTTCAATTATAACATACATGGTTGGAAAGCTTGTGAAGAGATCTACAACATGCTTTTCCTAGATCTATAAGATCAACAATTTTCAACCTATTTTGGGGCTTCTCCGATTTTCCGCCCTTGAAGTTATTTTATTTTTATTTTATATAGATACAACTTTTCAAAGTCATAACTTTCTATCTAACCATTGGATTTTCAATTGTAATACATTGTTGGAAAGCTTGTGAAGAGATCTATTGTGTGCTTTCCCTAGATATATAAAATCAACACTTTTAAACCTATTTTGAGGCTTCTCTATTTTCCTGTTCTAAAAGATTTTTTATTTTATTTTTATATAGTTACAACACTTTGGGTTCATAACATTCAATCTGACTGTTGGATTTTCAATTTTAATACATCATTGGAAAGCTTGTCAAGAGATCTACATCATGCTTTCTCTAGATCTATAAGATCAACACTTATCAACCTATTTTGAGGCTTCTTCATTTTCTCGCTCTAGAAGATAGTTTATTTCATTTTTCTATATTTACAACTTCGCAAGGTCATAATTTTCTATCCATCCATTGGATTTTCATTTGTAATACATCAATGGAAATTTTTTGAAGAGATCTACAACATGCTTTCCCAAAATTTATAAGATCATCATTTTTTAGCCTATTTTAGGGCTTCTCCATTTTCTTGCTCTTGAATTTTTTTATTTTATTTTTATACAATTGCAACTTTTTGGAGTCATTACTTTCGATTTGACCGTTGGGTTTTAAATTGTAATACATTATTGTAAAGCATGTGAAAAAAATTTCTGTGTGCTTTCCTCAAATCTATAAGATGAACACTTTTTAGCATGTTCTTGGGATTCTCTATTTTCTCGCTCTTGAAGATTTTTTATTTTATTTTTATACAATTATAACTTTTTGAAGTCATAACTTTTGATTCAACTTTTGGATTTTCAATTGAAATACATTATTTGAAAGCATGTGAAAAGATCTACTACGTGATTTTCTCAAATTTAGAAGATCAACACTTTTCAGCTCATTCTAAGACTTCTTTGTTTTTCCACTCTTGAATTTATTTTATTTTATTTTTATATAGTTACAGTTTATTGAGGTCATAAATTTCAATTTGACTATTGGATTTACAATTGTAATATATTGTTAGAGAACTTGTGAAGAGATCTCCAAAATATTTTCTTTAGATCTATAAGATCAACACTTTTCAACCTGTTTTGGGGCTTCTTCATTTTCCCATTTTTAAAGATTTTTTATTTTATTTTAATATAGTTACAATTTCTTGGTGTCATAACATTCAATCTGACCATTGGATTTTCAATTGTAATTGTGAGCATGAAACCTTACCAAATTGATTTTTCCAATGTTATGAACTAACTTGCACAATAGAAGAATATGATATGAATTATGTTGCAAGTACTTGATAATAACTGAGAATCACTTCAAGGGGGCAAACCTCCAAATATCTCTAATGAGAACACACTTCACACTTGATGATGAAATAAGACTCACAACCTCCTATATATACCTATTTATGCCAAGGATATCACCTAGGCCGACTTAGACACAACTATATAAGACTTAGGCCAACCTAAACAACTAAATAAAAATATACTAATGATAATATGACTTAATAGAGAGTTAAGATAGCCACAAGCCGACTATTCATAACCCGATGTACAATAATATTAAGGGCGTAGCATGCCCCCCTTCAAAGAAGCATTGTCCTCAATGCTAATCAAGTTTGGAAACTTTTGAATGAACTCCTCGTCTTCCCATGTGGCATCTTCAACTAGTAACTTCTTCCATTGGATGAGATACTCTATGATAGTTCTATTCCTCAGCTTCTTTGTGCGTGTTTGAAAAATGCACTCTGGTTCCAAAATGATTCTTCCTTCTTCATCCAACACGGGAAGTGTTGTTTGAGTGGGAATATTATGCCCAATTACCTTCTTCAAATAGGAAACATGAAAAACTGGATGTATCTTTGTTGTTGGTGGCAACTCAAGCTTGTAGGCAACACCACCAATCTTCTGCATGATTTGGTATGGACCGTAATACTTTGGAGACAACTTATTATTCTTTCTTTGCTACTTTAGTGAGATTTGCTTATAAGGTTGCAATCGCAAGAAGACCCAATCCCCAACTTCAAAACTTCTTTTACTACGATGTTGGTCTACCTATTGTTTCATTCAATTTTGTGCCATGGCTAAATTCTCCTTGAGTCCTGAAAGTATTTGTTGTTGATGAAGCAAGTGGTCTTCTACCGCCTGAACTCTTGGGGACACCTTAATTGATGATGTGATGGAAGGAGGATGATATCCATAAAGTTCCAAAAATGGAGACATTTTTGATGAGCTATGAAAAGAAGTGTTATACCACCATTCCGCAAGTGGTAGCCAATCTACCCACTGAGACTGTTTCTCTGAAGTGAAACAACGTAGATATCCTTCCAAACACTTATTAACAACCTCTGTTTGCCCATCTGATTGAGGGTAGTATGAAGAGCTAAGAGCAAATTGAGTACCCAAACATGAGAATAAATCTTTCCAAAAGTGACTAGTGAAGATAGGATCACGATCACTAACAATAACTTTAGGTGTACCATGAAGCTTTTGGATATTCTCCAAAAAAACTTTAGCCACTGCACTTGTTGTAAAAGGATGTGCTAATGCAATGAAATGTGCATATTTAGTGAGTTGATCAACTACCACCATGATGACATTATGACCTTTAGATTTGGGAAGCCTTGTGATGAAGTCCATGGATACCTCTTCCCAACGCTGGCTAGGAATAGATAAGGGTTGCAAGAGACCTGGTGTCTTAATTGTCTCCCCTTTATGCCTTTGACACACCAAACATTCAGCCACAAATTTTTGAACATCACCCTTAAGCCCCTCCCAAAAGAAAAAAGAAATCTGCTTGACTCGATGATATGTCTTCAAAAATCCTGCATGACCACCCACTGGAGACTCATGCAACTCTGTGAGAATCTTGATTTTAAGGTTGGAATTCTTGCAAAGATACAAACGCTCTTTATACCAAAAGTATCTCCCTTCCAACAAAACTTATCTGAACTACTAGGATCACTTTTTAATTGCTCGATGAGATTACTTGTCACAACATCATTTTGCCACTTTGCTTTGGCTTCCTCCACCCAATTTGCTTGTAATATTGAAAGGGCACACAATAAGGCTTCATCTTTCTCATCCTTCCTTGACAATGCATCTGCGACAATATTTTCTTTCCCTTTCTTATATACAATCTCAAAGTCATATCCTAACATCTTAGTGACCCATTTTTGTTGCTCTTTAGAAGATAGTCGTTGTTCCAAAAAATATTTTAGGCTATCATGATCTATCTTAACCTTGAAATGTCTACCCAATAGATAAGGCTGCCATTGTTTCATTGCATGGAGTATTGCTAGCATTTCCTTCTCATAAATAGGTTTTAGTTGATTCTTACCTTTTAATTGACGACTCTGAAAAGAAATTGGTTGACCTTCTTGCATGAGCACTGCTCCTATCCCATTTCTAGAAGCATCACATTCCACAATGAAATCCTTGGTGAAGTCAGGAGTGGCAAGTACTGGAGTTGTACACATAGCCTCCTTCAATATCTCAAATGTTGTATTGGTAGACTCGTTCCAATGAAAAGAATCCTTCTTCAATAGAGTGGTGAGAGGTGCTGCTATACTACCATAATTCTTCACAAATCTTCTATAGTACCCTGTCAATCCCAAGAATCCTCTCAGTTTCTTAATGGTTTTTGGAATAGGCCATTCCATGATAGCCTTAATTTTGTTAGGGTCCACATTTACTCCTTCATGTGAAACTATGTGTCCCAAATACTCCACCTGTAAGACCAAAAGCACACTTGGATGGCTTAGCATAGAGTTTATGATCTTCAAGTATTTGTAATGCTTGGTCCACATGTTGCAAATTTTCTTCCCAAGTCTTGCTATAAATTAATATATCATCAAAGAATACTAACACAAACTTTCTCAAGAACTTCTTAAAAATGGAATTCATCAAACTTTGGAATGTAGATGGTGCATTGGTAAGACCAAATGGCATCACCAAAAATTCATAATGACCCTCATGAGTCCAAAATGCTGTCTTACAAATATCTTCCTCCTTAATCCGAATTTGGTGATAACCAGATCTAAGATCTAACTTGGTAAAAACATAGCTCCATTTAATTCATCTAGCAAATCATCAATGACTAAATTGGAAACTTATCTTTAATGGTGTACATGTTGAGCACTCTATAATCTAGACACATGCACCAAGTATCATCCTTCTTACGTACCATCACCACCGGTGAGGAGTAAGCACTTTGGCTATGCCTGATGATTCCTGCCTCTAGCATCTCTTCAACAATCTTTTCTATCTCACTCTTTTGTATGTGTGGATACCTGTAAGGCCTGATGTTCGGTGGTTGGCTTCCTAGGACTAACTATATGTCATGATCATGATCCCTCTTAGGAGGAAGTCCTTTAGGCATATCTCCAAGAACAACTGAGTGACGATCAATTTTAACTTGCAAATCTGGATGAGTAGGAGTATTAGATTGAGAGACTTCTAATGAACATAGTTGGGCCACAAATCCATCCACTCCTTTCTTAAGCAGCTTTTGCATTTGATGAGAGCTTACCATTTGTGGAGATTTTTCCTTCAATCCCCTTAGCTCTACTAGCCTTCCTTCCGATTGAAATCTCATGAATAGTTCTTGGAAGTTCATCTCAATTGTTCCTAATGTAGTAATCCATTGTACTCCCAAAACAATATCTATTGCACCCATGGATATTGCATACATTGGGGTATCAAGTTGATAATCTCCCATGGATAATTTAATGCTATGAAACTTCCTTGAACAACTAACTATACCACCATCTGCAATCAAAACTTGAAACTATGGAGCTGGATATATGAAACAATTTAGACGAGTAGCTAACTTTTTGTTGATGAAATTATGAGTACTACCTGAGTCGATCAACACTGTTACCTTCTGCTTCTTTAGGAACCCCACCACCTTGAGAGTTTGTGGGCTGAAACCTGAGTGCATGACAAGAAATGATTGGTTGAGAATCATGTGATTCCTCATTTGTCTCCCTTTCATCTTCTAGTATGGGTTCCTCCTCTTCTTCCTCATTGGGACCTTCAATATAAAACAATTTCTTTTCACTACATTTATGTCCTCGACTGTATTTGCTATCACAATTGAAACACAAGCCTTTTGCTCTTTTCTCCTCAATTTTTTGTGGAGTCAAATTAGTAGGTTGTGTTGAATATCCTTTCTCTCTTGTCACATTAGCCCCTTGCTTCTTAAGAATCAAATACTTCTCCTCTACCCTGCGTGCTAAGATAAAAGACTCATTTATGGAACTAGGGCTAAACATGCGTACCTCATGTTGAATGTGATCCTTGAGACCAGCAGAGAATAATTCATTCAAGTTTTCCTCCGTAAGTGTATCCACCCTTAAGGATAGATTTTGGAATTGCTGAATATAATCCTTAACTGATCCTGTTTGTTGAAGTTTAGCTAGCTGGCTAAAGAAGTTGTTTGTGACGCTATTGCTATATTGTGCTTGGAGTTCCTTTGTAAAAATTGACTATGAGACGGTGAGCCCCTTTTTACTTCGATGAGTGAAAATCCAATGATACCAAATGAATTGATCTAGTTCTAGATATAAGGAAGCCATCATGACCTTTTGTCCATTTGGGATTTGGTGTACTTCAAAAAAATTCTCCATTTGGTTTATCCATGCTAGAGGATCCTTACCATCGAACTTGCGCATATCCACCTTTGGAAATAAATTCCTAGATCCCATAGGAGTACTAAATCTTGTGTCAGTAGTTGCTGACCTAGAATTTTCACCTTGGCCGCATGAGAACTCCTTTTCTTGATTCAGCCCTGTAGGTGCTTAACATGTTTCGTATGTCCGATATATCTCCTCTTAGGTCACATATATCCATCTTAATTGAGGAAATGTCTTCCTTGACCTTATTGATTTCCTCATTATGAGTAATATCCTTAATTGTTTCACCATCCTTATCAGGAGACTTCCCTGGAGTGACATTCTTCTTACCCCTTGTTCCAGGCCCCAGCATGATGGAAACCACTAATGTTGAAATAAATCACACAAATGAAATTTAAACTCTCTCAAATTTTTATTGTAATATCCTTTATTATTTCTTCAAAAACCCAATAAAAATTAGACTCCAATTCAACAAGATGTGCGAGATATGTAGATTCCAAAAAAATAGTGTAGAAACCCTAATTCTGCAATAATTCGCTTAATTGTGCTCCAATTCTTCTAAAATATGGACTGTATCTTCTTTAATATGTTCTTCAAAAACCCTTTAAAAATCAGAAACAAATTTCCCAAAATCTGAAAGATATGCTCTTCCAAAAATTGCCTCTAAAATTGAGAAAAACCTTGCCTCTATGGTGCCAAGATCATGCTCTGATACCACTTGTTATGAACTAACTTGCACAATAGAAGAATATGATATGAAATATGCTTCAAATACTTGATAATAACTGAGAATAACAAGCCACTTCGATGGGGAAAACCTCCAAATATCTCTAATGAGAACACACTTCACACTTGATGATGAAATAAGACTCACAACCTCCTATATATACCTATTTATGCCAAGGATATCACCTAGGCCGACTTAGACACACCTATATAAGACTTAGGCCGACCTAAAAAACTAAATAAAAATATACTAATGATAATATGACTTAATAGAGAGTTAAGATAGCCACAAGCCGACTATTCATAACCCGATGTACAATAATATTAAGGGCGTAGCATCCAAAGAAATACTTCATTTCTTTGTTGCTCAAAGGAGGCTGAATTTTCAATATCACTTGGATTCACTCAAGGTTGATTGATATCCCCATGTGGATGAGCAATTTGTCTTTTGTCACTCTAAAGATGCAAATTTTCAAATTGAGTGAAATCTTGAATTCTTGACACCTCTAGAATACCTTGCATAAATCTTAGATATGATCACCTCTCTTCTTAGGAAATACTATCAAATATTTCGTATAGATGATACATTTACTTATTAGATCCTTAAATGAAATATCCATCATGCATTGAAACATTTCCCCAACATTAATCAGACTGAAAGGTATACACCTATAAGTGAAGGTTCCCCATTTGGTAATAAATGTTGTTTTATTTCTATCCTTATATTGGACTATGACCTGGTTGTATCCCAAATATCCATCTAGGAATGACATCATCTAAGAACCATTCACAATTTGTAGAACCTCATCTAATGAAATTATCAAGTAATTATCCTTTTCTGATGCATGGTTAAGATTATGTACATCCACACACAAGTGGATATCACCATTCTTTTTGTGGATGGGTACCAAGTTTGTAACTCAAGTAGAGTTTCTTACATGGAATATAATATGGGTTTGGAGTAATTTCTGCAATTCTTTATAGATAATAGGTTCAAGTAGAGTTTTGATGGGTTGCTACCTCTACCTAAAATGGTTTCACATCAGTCTTAAGGGGAATTGTATGTGTGATAATAGAAGTGCCATATGTCTTAAGATCTTCATAACTCTACACAATAACATCTTGATATACATGTAGAGTATCAAGTATTCCTTTTCTTTTGACTGGGGTACAAACATTACAAATAAAAACATTCTTGATATTCTCAGTGGTACCCATGCTATATGTATCACACTAGTTTTCCAAAGACTCCTTTTCTTGCTCATCTTGGTCTCTTATCTGATCAAAGTCAAATATTCTTTCCAATTGTACGATGCCTCTTAGAATCACATTTATCTTCAAGTTAATTACTCCCTTCATTTCCAACATTGCCTCTTTAGGTTCTACTTCATCAATAATTTGAGAGGAGAAAACATCAGAGCTAGTAATGAAATCAAGTATATGCTAATCATCCTCGAAGACCTAAAAATTGGTGACATTATCTAACACTAATAGAGTGGGAGTAAGCTTAACTGTAAACTTCAATCCTAATAATGAAATAGGTTGTAAAGTGTTGGCCACCTAAGTTAATGCATCAATAGTATATTTTTTTGTTGTAGGGAATCAACTAGATATTGAAGACATCAAAACCTTCTATTATATTCAAAACTTGACGCCTATAGTTAGTCATTCTTATTTCATGGAACAAGTCTTGCTTTCTAACCTTATTTTTCACTAATTCATAGTAACCAAATACTTGCAATGCATTAGCCTTCTTACATAATTCTATTGCAAGAATGGAAAAAGGAATGAAGGTGTTGTCATTGATGTGAATTGGTCAATTAGTTATCTACTAGTTGTTGTTGGTTGTATATGTTGAGGATATTGAGAAAATTGTATTAAAGGAATTTTACAAGTATTCAGTTGTTGCTCAAGATGATGATCCAGTATTTTCCCCTATGTTCATGCAGTTTAGATATGTTGGTCATGGTTGTTGAAGGTTGTTATATCCAGATGTTTGGCTATTGGTTTATTGTGAAGTTTGAGTTGTTCTCAATAGTTATGAACTATTTTTTTTTGTTCTGGTTGAGGTCTGGGAGAAAATATTCTAGTCTGTATTTCTCTTTGATGAAGTCTTTTGACTTGCAGTTCTAGATTAAGATATTTTGATTGCATTGAAGATATTTTTGGTTTCTGGAATTTTCAAGCTTAACTATTTTATGTGTTTTATACTAGCTTGGCTGATCATGTGTTAAGCACTATCTTCGAATTTGATGAAGCATGTTGGATATATTTTAGGTCCCAGTGAAGAATGTGTTTTGGTCATCCTCATTCTAATTCCAACCTAGGATGTTTTGGCACTAACCTGATTTGAATTTGAAGGTGGATGACCGACTTTGTATCTTTTATAAGGTTGGAGATAGTGTAAATATAGGATGAGCTAGGAATGAAAAATAGAATAATGAAAAGAAGGAAGATAAGTGAAAGAGTAGACATGATATTGATGCTATTTAGAAAGTGTGTGTGAGTTGTGTGTGTCTAAGTAGTGTGAAGCTTAATACTAAGTTACTAAATGAAGTGAGTATAAGGTAAAATCTATCATTCATGCAAGTTGATCAAGTGACTGTGGTGGAATCCTTTATTGCATTGGGATCATTTTCTCTCTATAACAATTATTCTTTTTCTTCTTTGTATCTTTGTGGAAATGAGCCCTCTAGGTTGTAGCCCTGTTGGATAGTGAGTCCTTGCTTCAAGAAGTGAGTCCTCATTTAAGGCAGTGAGCCTTATTTCAGGTAGTGAGCATTGTCTTAGGTAGTGAGCCTTATTTCAAGAAGTGAGCTTATTTTCAATCAGTTTTGATATTCTCTATACTGTGAGTTAATCCTCACTGTGCTTTTTCCCTCATTGGTTTTTCCATGTAAATTTGGTGTTATTGTGTTTATGTGTTGAATTTGAATTTCTGTATTGGAATTTGAAGATTAATCATTTAAGCAATTTTAATTATTATTTCTAATAATTGATTTAAAGGTTAAAATCTATGAAAAAAATTTCACTCCCCCTCTCAGTTTTCCTATTCAACAGTTGGTATTAGAGCTTAACCACTTGAGGAAGGCCTGAGATGGATACAAAAATGATCTTTGATTATCCAAGGTTTGATGGAATTAATTATGGTATTTGGAAAGTATTGATGGAAGAATATTTGAAGTATTGTAGATATGATGTGGAGAAAGCTTACAAGAATCCTTACACTCCTCTTGCTAATGGTCTGAGTACACCTGAAGAGAATAGAGCACATGAAGCAAACAATAAGGTGAAGTTCATCTTGAAGAATTTTCTAGTACATTTTTCAGTTGATTAAGGTTCAAAATTTGAAGACAGCTAAGAAAGTATGTGATGCTTTAGATAGAGAACATGATGGCAATGAAAGAGTTAAAGAGGTGAAATTGAAAAATTTGGAAACTTAGTTTGATCTTATACATATTTCCAAAGATGAAAATGTTAAAGCTTATGTATAGAGATTAGATGAGGTAGTGGCCGGAATGCAATCACTTGGAGCTACTGTAGATGAAACCAAGATTGTAAAGAAGATTCTTAGAATTCTTCCTGATGCTTACAGTGAGAAGGTGATTGCTATTGAGTAGATTATAGATTATAAGGCTTGTACCAAGGATTTTTTGTTGGGATTTTTGGCATCTTATGAGATGAGGAAGTCGAGTCTAAGAAATGGAGGCAAATTAGAGACTATTTTTAAAGCTACAAAAGCTGAAGATCTAGATGAAGAAAACTTTGATGAAATAGAAGCTAACTTTGTAAGAAGAATGAGAAAAGGTTATGGTAAGTATGAAGGTAATTTTCCCTTTAAATGCTTTAGTTGTAGATAAATAGGTCTTTATGTTGCAAAGTGTTTGGAAAGAGCTAAAAGGAATAACAAAGATATGAGAAAGAAAAGACAGGAAAGAAGATTAACAAAGCTTACTATGTGAATGAGAATTCTAGTATTTTAGATGAAGATTCAAAATATGAAGATCTAGATGAAAATGAATGCTTGTTCTTGGCAATTAAGGATGAACCCACGTCTATTAATTTAGAAAAACAAAGGAAAACCCTCCAGAAAAGGAGAAGGAGAAAAATGAAGGTATGGTTATCTCTTCCCTACATGCTAAACAAGAAAAAAAAATTTGGGTAGCTGATAGTGGTTGTTCACATCACATGACTGGTGATAAGAGTAATTTTGTGAAGCTTGAGAAATATGATGGAGGCTTGGTTATTTTTAGAGATGATACTGGTGCTAAAATCTATGGGATATGTTTAGTAATTTTTAATGGCAAGCATCATACTAACGATTTTTACTATGTTGAGGGTTTAAGGCATAATTTGTTGATTGTTTGTTAGATGTACAGAACAATATATGATCTTGTGTTTAAGGATGAGAAATGTGAGATCCAAAAAGGATTTGAAACATTGATTACTATAGGAAATAAATTTAAAGGGAATATTATCAACTTAAGGGTGTTGATAGATGATGCTTTATGACTCAGATAAATGACAATTGGTTATGGAATAGGATAATGTGTCATAATTTTTGATAACTTGGCAAGGATTAGTGTTGTTCAAGCCATGAGAGATTTATCAAGAATTACAAAGCTTGTTAATGTTGTTTGAAGGAATTTTTAGTTTGGGAAGCAAGCAAGAAATCATTACAGATCAAAAGAACAATCTGCTATTGGACTATTGGATTTAGTTCATACAGATCTATGTGGTCCTATGAGAGTGCAAAGTCTACTTGGTGAAAGGTACTTTATGCTTTTAATTAATGACTATTCTAGATATACATTGGTTACATTTCTTAGAGAGAAATTATATGCATTAGATAGATTCAAGGCATTCAAGGCTATGGTTGAAAATGAAGTGAATTTGAAGATAAAATGCTTAAGATCTGATAGAGGTATAGAATTCACCTCCCATGAGTTCAATATGTTTTGTGAAGTGCATGGAATAAAGAGATAGTTATTTGCTCTGAGAACTCCTCAACAAAATGGTGTTGTTGAAAGGAAAAACAAAATAGTTCAAGGGGTTGCAAGATCAATGATTATTGAAGCTAGATTACCAGAAGTTTACTAGAAATAAGCTATTCATACTATTGTTTATGTGTTCAATCAAGTTCAAGAAAGAAAAAATAGTACAGAAACTACCTATGATCTATGGCATGAAATAATTCCTACAGTTAAATATATCAAGGTATTTGGAAGCAAATGCTATATCAAAAGAGATAAGGAAACTTTGGGAAATTTTTATGCAAGAAGTGATGAAGGCATATTTCTTGGATATTCTAACAAAAGCAGGGCATATAGTTCAATAAAAGACTAAGAAATATTGTAGAGCTCAAATGTGAAGGTTGATGAGACAATAAAGAACTCTATTGATATTGATGGATGTGTATGATGAACATGATTGTGCAAGAATAGAAGAAATTGTGGAAGAATAGGATAAAGATGAGCAAAATAAGCATGAACAAAATGAAAAAGAAGAAGATGCCTTGGCGATGTCCCCTAGGACACCAAAATATGTATAGAGGAATCATTCAAAAAAATAGATTATTGGAGACAAGACAAAAGGCATTTTAACCAGAAGCAAAGTTGTTGCTGAAGTAAATTTTTATTTATTCTATGAGATTGAGCCAAAGATAGTAAGTGAAGCCTGTAAAGATGAACATTAGAAGGAAGAAATGAAAGAAGAACTATTTTAGTTTGAGAAGAATTGGCCTTCGAAATTGGCCCCAAGACTGATAGATAAAAATATCATTGGATCAAAATGGGTATTCAAAAATAAGTTGAATGAGAATGGAGAAGTTGTCAGAAACAAAGTGAGGTGAAGGCTTTGTTGTGCATGTTTTGCACACACACCCTGCCGTAGGCAGGGACCCCTTTTTTTTCACTTCTGACAGGCTGCTTTGCTCCTGTCTTGTTTTGTGTGCCCCATTTTCCAAGCCCAAATTCGTCATGTACCTTCAAATGATCAAATCCCCCTACCCAAATTCACCTGCTCAGGGTATTCAAATCTGCAGAGAAATGAGGTCCACCATCCCCTTTTCTACCTTTTGCCTATTTCTTGTTGTTTGGAAACATCCGTGGACCCCTGTCGCTCCCGTTTCCACAATTTTGACTTTGGGGCCAACTTTTTTGTGGATTTGGGATGTGTTCCTAATGCTTAAATGAACTGCCAAGGTTTCGTCAATGTTCCGTTAAGTTTCAATGGTTTCAGAACTTTCTCTCTAGAATTCTCTTCCCCCTTAGCTGTTTGGAAACATCCATGGACCCCTGTTGCTCCGGTTTCCACATTTTTGACTTTGGGGGCAACCTTTTTTGGATTTGGGATGTGTTTGAGGTGTTTAAATGAATTGCCAAGGTTTTGTCAACGTTCTATTAATTTTTGATGGTTTTAGAACTTTCCCTCTAGAATTCTCTTCCTCCTTGGCTGTTTGGAAACATCCGTGGACCCCTGTTGCTCTGGTTTCCACATTTTTGACTTTGGGGGCAACCTTTTTTGGATCTGGGATGTGTTTGATGTGCTTAATTGAACTGCCAAGGTTTCGTCAACATTCAGTTAAGTTTCAATGGTTTCAGAACTTTCCCTCTCAAATTCCCTTCCTCTTTGGCTGTTTGGGAACATCCATGGACCCCCGTCGCTCCCGTTTCCACATTTTTGACTTTGGGGGCAACCTTTTTTGGATCTGGGATGTGTTTGATGTGCTTAAATGAACTGCCAAGGTTTCGTCAATGTTCCATTAAGTTTCAATGGTTTCAGAACTTTCCCTCTAGAATTCCCTTCCTCTTTGGTTGTTTGGAAACATCTGTGGACCCTTGTCGCTCCAATTTCCACATTTTTGACTTTGGGGCCAACTTTTTGGTGGATCTGGGATGTGTTTGTGGTGTCTAAGTGAATTTCCAAGGTTTTGTCAATGTTTCGTTAAGTTTCGATGGTTTCGGAGCTTCATCCCCCTTTCACTGTTTTGGAACATCTGTTGAGCCCCAGCGGCCTAGATTAATGTTTATGGTCCAAATGAGCTCCAAATATGAAGATTATGATCTTTTGATGATGCATGGATGAATCTAACAAGGTTTTTGTAAGATTTGACTAATGTTTTCCTTGTTTTTTGTATTAAAGCACTTATGGCATTTCATGTACGTAGGATTCAAGGAGCCTACCGCGGGTCCATCAGGGAGACCCATTGAGAAAGTTGAACAAGGAATGTGCATAGCTCTTGTCACCATCCATTTCATGATTGCCTTTCCTCGTAGCTCCCATCAACAGGGTCAACGTTAGAAGGCCTTTGCAAAGGAGGCCAAGGAAAAAAATGCAAGGGGGTGGCCTTGAAGAAAGCATAAGGCAGTTGTCCGCCCATCAGGGGCAACCAATCCATTGATGCCAATCGTCGATGGGCTCATTTGATCCAAGGAAGAACACTACAAACACATCAAGTAAGAAGGCAGCTTTCAGGCAATTTCTGCTACAGTGAAAAGGGCAATCAGCTAAATGACAAAACTGCTACAACACCTGGGCACTAGGTGACAAAATAGGGAAAGGACAAGGAATGTATTTTAAAATTGTTGGATAATGAGGGGTAGGTGAAACCCTAATGTAAACAAATCTAGGCCATTCATTGGAAATTGATCCTAGCCATTCATTTGGGCTTTGGAAAACTATAAATAGGGGCTTGCCCCTCATTTGTAAGGGTTGGAGAGCTGTTGTAAAAAGCATTTTGCAGCAATAGAAGACAACATTGCATGATTTTATGGATGTTCTCTTTGATTTTGCTCATCTTGCATGCATGGTTCCACTTCCATGTTAGTTTTAGTATTAGTTTCTTGAATGGCTGTCATGATGGTGTTGTTGTTATAGTATTTGATGAATTTCTAGCTCATGCTTTTTGTGGTTCATTGATGATGAATCACTTTGCAAAGCTAGTCTAAGCCCCTTTCCTTTATTGTTGCAACTTAGTTTGATTGCATGTACATGTTGTGTGTATGTAACATGAAAATCTGTAGTCCTTAGAAGATTGCACAAGTTTTGTGCAACTGTAGGTTTCTCTTGGCCAAGCAAAACCCAGTTTAGGAAGTCTGTCTACTTTAGTAGCCACCATTATTACTATTCATTCATAGCTTAGGATTAAAATAGCTTTCTTAACCCTTCTCCCTTTGCTGTTTCTTTTAATCCTTGGTTAGAGAAGGACCCAAATCATCACCATGAAGCTAAATCATATGAACTTGATGAGTTTCAGCTTGCTGTTTTGAGTGGACAACCACTGTTCATTCACTTTTAGCACTTTGAAACTGCATGTGCAAACCCAACTTCCATGCTTTGTAACACATCTGTAAGTCCGCCTTGTGATTATAGTAAATCACATCAAACAACTGAGATATTCCAAGCACTGTCAAGACCCGACATTAGAGACCTTGGGATAGTGTTCTACAATTTGATTGTGGAAGATTGTCTTTCAAGAGAGGTAGTGCACCTACACACTGCCTGTGTTGAGAAGTGCATAAAAAACACATCAACATGCTACTCACAAGTAGAAGGCATAGATTTTCAGGAGAATTTTTTCTCGATAGCAAGAATGGAAGCTATAAGGATGTTCTTGGAATTGGCTTCTTATAAAGATTTTAAATTCTATCAGATAGAGGTCAAGTTAACATTTTTAAATCATGAGCTAGAAGAAGAAGTTTACATGGAACAACCGAAAGGATTTTAGTTAACAGATCAACTGGATATGGTTCATAGATTGAAGAAATATTTATATGGATTTAAGTGAGCTCCTAGAGTTTGGTATGAAAGGTTAGATAGGTATTTGATTTAGCAAGGATTTAACAAAGGGGCAACAAACAGTAATTTGTACTTTAAGAGTAAAAATGAAAAAATCTTGATTGTAGTCATATATGTTAATGAAATTATCTTTGGAGGAAATGAAAAGATGTGCAAGATGTTTGCGGAAGAAATGCAAAAATAATTTGAAATTTCTATGTTTGGGGAGATGAATTTCTTTCTTGTGCTGTATTTTAATCAAATAGAGAAAGGAATTTTCTTTTCATAGTCTAAGTATGTGAGAGAGATGTTGAAGAAGTTATTGATGGATCATTCCAAACTAGTAAGTACCCCTATGGTGATTGGTTGCAAGTAAAGATCTATGATTGGTTTATTACTATATTTGACTACTACTAGACCAGATATAATGCATGTGGTTTGTCTTGTGGCTATATTTCAAGAAGATCCAAAGGAAACACATGTTGTTAAAAGAATATTCATATATTTGAATGGCACTTTGGATTATAGATTGTGGTATCCTAAAGATATTGACTATACACTTAGCGTATATATAGATGTAGATTGGGTTGAATGTGTAAATGAAAGAAAGAGTAAAAGTGGTGGTGCATTCTTTCTTGGATGTAGGTTGGTGGCATGGTTGAGTATGAAGCAAGATTTAGTCTGTTTGTCTACTACTAAAGTTGAGTATATTGTTGCTACATCTTGTTGTACATAAGTTCTATGGATGAAGAAAACATTGAAAGATATCATAGTGATATATGATGATCACATTTTTATATTCTATGATAATACAAGCACAATTAACATTTCAAAGAATCTTGTGATGCACTTGAGGATGAAGAATATATCTATCAGATATAATTTATTGAGAGAGAAGGTCATGGAGAATGAATTCAACCTTGAGTATGTTCCAAAAAAGGATCAGATTGGTGATGTATTTGCAAAGGCTCTTCCTAAAGATATTTTTGAGTATCTCAAGGAGAAGTTAGGGGTTATTTTCCCTCATTTCATAAAATAAGATGCATTTGGAGATGCATCAGTTTGATGGATTCATGGTTCTATCTTTTTGGACTGATGTTTTGGTGGCTACCTCTTAGGGTGTACGGGTAGTTTCAAGTGTTATCATTGTGAGTATTTTGTTTTCATATCAGATGAAGATCCAATGAACATATATTTTTCCTATGCCATTAATGTTAAAGGGGGAGAGAAAGCATGTGAAAAGGAGAGAAAGCTAATTAGAGAAAGAAGGTAATGAGCAACATGATCTTTTGAGGAGGAGAAGCAAAAAGAAAAATATTGAGAAGTATATTTAGAACTAGTATGGTGTCCTTGATGGTTTTTCACATCATGTGTTGCCATTAATGACAAAGGCATAGATTATTGTAAGAATCAGAAAAGGAATGAAGGTGTTGTTATTGATGTCAACTGGTCAACTAGTTATCTGCTAGTTGTTGTTGGTTGTATATCACTACAAAAAATCCCTATGATTAGCTCCCTTTTTTGCTCCATTTTTTGCTTCCACCCACTATTTTAATGTATTTTTATCTATTTTTTAGGAAAAGTTGGCACTATTTTTTAGGATGGTGCTATTTTTGTAATTTTTTGCATCGACCAAAACAAGCTGATGCTAAATTCGGTGCCAATTTTCACTGACATTAGTGCCACAGTTAGCACCAAGATTAGCACCACTAGTAAGGCCCACTATAACGCCCTTATTAATGCCAAGATTAGCCCCAACAAACTATGCCCACTATAATGCTTGATTAGTGCCTGAATTAGCAACTAGATTAACATCTATGTTACCACCCATATTAGTGCCTATTCTAGCACTTGATTTAGAGCCTTTTGGTGCCTAATTTAGCACCTAATTGTTCTGATCTAGTAGGGATTAAGGGTGTTAGAACAAAAAATCCTTCCCCAATATTCACTAGCCTTTAGTTGCTTGCCTACATTTCACTTGCATCAAAAGATCTACTACCTTTGATTTTTCATTGTATTTAACATGAAATGAAAAAAATTGTGTGACAAAATTCATATTGTTACTAACACTCCCCATTTATTCCTCCATATAATCATAAACAAGAAATTTTTTTCCTTTACCATAATACTTTGTGTAGATTAAGGGTTGAGGGTTGAGGGATTAAGGGTTGAGGGTTGAGAATTGAGGGTTAAGGGTGGTTTAATGTATAGGGTAGAGAGTTGAGGGTTTAAGGTTAAGGGTAGAGAAGGGATGTATATGGTTCAAGGATTAGGGTTGAAGGTCCAATGTAGAGGGTAGAGGGTATACGGGTTAATGAGCGATTAGGGTTTAAGGGATTTGTTAGGTCTCAAAAGTACAAGTTTTAAACCATAAGGGGGTGCCAATCCCTTAATACACCATTGGCCAATGAACAAGGTAAACAAGACTGATTACCTTATACTCTTCAGGTTCTGCTAGATCTAGGTGGGTATACCTAAACAATAAGGTAGATTTACAAGTAAATATGGTTCTTGAATTGAGAAATCTACTTACTAAGGCACATGAAGGTGGAGTAGATATATAGTTTTATTGACTAGTTTCTATTGGGTGGACGAAGTGGAGGGGTGAATGATGGTTTTGGAGATAGGCTTCTATAAGATGGGTAGATTCACTCTTTAGCTTAACTCAAATAGTTGGGCACTTTGAATGTTTGCACCTTGTGCAAATGTGCAAGTATGTTAGTTATTTAGGCTCTTCTTAGTAATCCTAGTGATATCCCCCCATGCTACTGTGAAGTTATGAAAGGATTTAATTCATATGTGAAAGGAAACCAATTAATTCAATCTATTCAAGATGACTTTAATCCAAACAGGAACCTATCAAATTTGATTTCTTAAAATGAACTTTAGCTCTTCTGTACACCAAAACCAGTCAACAACATCACACAATTACAACAAATGTGTATTGACAAATTAAATTTATTTTCACACACTCAATTTGAATAACATAAATAGCCACTTCAAAGACATCCAAATAACATATAAGCATATAAATCCACACAACAATTGAGCACTTGAAACCAAATTAACAATTATGCATAACCTTCTCCATTATATTTATCTTTGAATAATATGCATTATAATAGTAGTTTTTGATATGAGATGGACATTAAAATTGGTGTAATATATCTTCTTACTGATGCCTACCCTAAATGGAAATGATGTGATGATGATCTATTCGGGTCTTGGTCTCCCTTATACATATATGAGAGGTAACAAGCTATAGAGCCATTACAAAAACTCATGTCGTTTGATAACTAAACATAATTAAGAAAACAAAATATTGCAACAAATGAATGCACGAATCCATTAATCTCCAAGTAGAAGCCCGTGACCACCTAAGATCTATTCAAAGCTTCTACTCCATGATAGGGTGCTCATGTTCTTGGTTGACTCCTTTCATCCTGATGGTTGTCTTGTTATGTCTAGTATATCCATAGTTTGGTTAAGGAAAAAATTGAATGTAGAGAGGTGATGAATGTACTATTGTTGAGCACAAGTATCTATATTGAAGATCACTTCCCTCATATCATATTCCCTATACATCATATTTTTGAGCTTCTTGTGAGTATTTTGTAAAATTATATCCTCATCATTGATTTCATGTAGTGCAATATTCAGAAGTGCATCAAACTCTTCCTTCCAATCATCATACTCTCCAGGATTTCCCATATCATCATAAAGTTTTGGAGTCGAATGGAAGAATTCAAGATCTTCCATGAGCTTGTTATGATATCCATTGTGTGATTCTACCAATTTATTATGTGTCTACATTATTTGTCCGTTTAGGATTTGCTTGTCTCAAAGCTCCTCTCTCTTTTCAATTATTCTCCCCTATAGTTGTTCATTCTCCTCTATTTTTTAGTATACTTGCTTAAATTGTCTCCAATATTCATCATCACATTCCATTATCTTATTAAATCTCCCCTTGATCATTTTAGATGCAATATTATACCTGATAGTTTTGACTTCTTTGTCCAATTGTTTAAATTTTTCTTGAGATTTCAAGTGTTAATTTTTCCAATAAGTTGTATCAGCCATTGCATCCAATACTCTTATCCTTTTCAAGCCACGGGGAATACAAATCTGGTGTGGAAGAGGAAGATGAACTTTCTCTTTTATGTGCTAATTCCTTCTTCAACCTATCATTTTCTTTAACCAACTTGTCAATCTGTGCTTTGGTGAATTTTGCCACATTGACATTCAATTTTGTTGTCTCCATGGGATTGGTATCCACTACTCTTTGAACCAAGAGATGTCCAAACATTTGGTTTGGATTATCAATCACAATAGGTCTTTCTTCATGGGGATAAAGTGACCAAATAAGCAAGGTGGCCTTATCTGGATTGTATCTAGATCCTAAATACATTTGATCACTTGCTTCCTTGGTTAAGTTCATTATTTTGTCCCCTCTCTTTCTTAAAGTATCAAATACAATTACAGAGCTTATATCCCACCTGGGAAAAAGCAATACTCTGTCTTCCTGAAGTAACTCTCTACCTCTCTTAGGAGTGATGGACTCCATCTCTTTGTCTATTTCTTTTTTTAATTCTTCCAAAGCAGTAGCCTCTTGTTCAAGAGTGACATCCTATATCTTTTGTCTCATTTTATTTCCTTTATATACATAAAGAAATGATTTAAACTCAGAAGAATTAACAAAATCTTCATCAGAAATGAACTCCTATCTAGCCTTGACCCTAACATCATCAGATATTTTCATCTGATGCTTCAAATCTTACAATTTTGTGTTCTTGAGGAGGCTCATACTATGCAATTATAATAGCACTTATTTGTTGTACTTGTTCATCTTCCTCATTACTCTCGTCGTATTCACTTATATTAGTATCTATAGAAAAAATCACCTCAAGAGTTGGTTGTGAAGGACTATAGTCTAAGGACCTTATATCTTCAACCTACACTCTTGAATAGGTTGCATGAGTGGCATCGAAGAAAAATGAAGGAACATCCTTTACCAATTCATTCACATGAGCAATGAGTTGCTCAATCCTTGCTATAGGATCATGTATTTCACCAAATTCCCTTGAATAAGATGGGAGATTTCTTCTTTTCCATTCCTTTGCGAGCATAACCCTATTATATGCAGCCATTCTGTCAGTGGTAGATGTTTCATCATGGTTTCTGATCACATCTTCATCTTAGAAAACATTATCATATCCTGATAACCCCTATGATATGCTTTCTTTGTGAATAAAGTCTTCTGCATCAAATTTTTCCCTTTTATTGCGTAGAGGGAGGTTAAACTGTGCTAATTTAGCATCAATTTCCTCATGTCCCTCATTTGTAACCATTGTAAAGCCTCCAAAACATAATGTGTTGGACATAATTGATTGTTGGTTGTGTCCTTTGAGGTTTTTGGCATCATATTTTTCCAACTGTCTCACAATTTCTAGGTAGGAAATTCTATCAAGAACTACTCATGGCAGCAAGTGTGGATTTCCTTCAAACCCATAAACCTTAATCACCATGTAGTCAAGAAAAGCATACCATTCTCACCAGTTATGGTTCACCTTCTTCCTTGGGTTATTTTCCTTTGGTCTTAGAAAATTTTGTACTTCTTGGGATAAGTTATAATCACATGGATATCCCAACAACTTCATCAATGGTTTCACAAAAAACTCAGGTCAAAATAAAGATAATGAGGTTTACCAAATTGACCATCCCACAGTGAAGTCCACATTTGTATAGGTTTTAGGTTTCTATTTTCATTTGTATCTATTATTCTTAATTCTTCACTCCAGACCCTTCTAACATGTCTCTCGTGCATGAGAAAATGCATGAACAGAAAATAATGTTTGAAATGAATATATTCACTATTATTTTTAATCTTTTCAAGCTCCTAGTTTAGGTCATTGGCCAACTATCTAGCATAATTGAATGATCTATCATTAGTGATTTTTATGTCTTCAGCTAAGATCATTGGGGAAATAGACATGAAAGGTGGGACCTCTACCCTTAAGACTTCACTAGTTAAATAATAGGTGTATTCAGAATATTCTTCAAACAAGTCCTCATGAAAAGGAGGGTTTTCATTGCTCAAAAACCTCCTAAGTTGGCCTCCTTTTTTGGGCATATGCAAGGTTAGTTTCCATAATTTGTAGCTGGTATCCATATGGTGATACTCTGTAACCGTGAATGGAAAGTTCATATGACACTCCAAATCAAACACATTAGAAATTAAATCCTCAGAAATAATAAGCATGTCAACCTCATTATGTGATTGAATATTTTTCCTCTTGGGGTCATATCTGCTATCCAAAGCTTTAATTAGTTCTACATTTATGAACACGTTGGGCACCATGAGTTTTCCCAAGTTCAACCTCCATGAGTTACAGACTGGCTGAAACCTAAATTGTTTTCTATAATGATAAACAAAGAGTTCATACTCGCATCGTGGTGTCCAAACATCTCCCAAGCCCTTATGTTTATTTAATAATCTATCCATTGAAGGATTCATTAGAGCACTCCTCCTGGGTCTTGGCTCTGACCTAGGGCATTGATCTATTAGGTCTTTATTTAGGGGTCTCTTCTTAGTTTTCTATTTCTTAGCTTTTGGTTTTTCTATGTTTTCCTCCATTATTTGAATTCTTAATCTTTTGAAAAAATACAACTTCTCAGCTAGGATTGGTGTACTTACTTGGGTCTTGCCTCAACTGGTTTCTCCTACGTAAGATATCCTACCTTTTCCTTTCTGCTTCTGTCCTCAATGAAATCTTCAAGACTATGTAACAATTATGCAATCAACTTGTGCTTCAATTCTAGCTCATAAATACACCGCCCATTTTAGTCTTTTCATCGAAGGGAAGCATTTATTTCTAAATATCTTGATGATTCCTTGAGATGTCACATCAGTTACTATAATCATCATCATCATATTAGCTAGACTACAATCCTTATTCCACCGATAGCCACCTTCTCCACTAATGAATAACTTTCCATCGGTTTATTGGCAGAATGCTAGAGTATATTACCCCAATACACATTAATTCCCTTGATATATTTTAATTATTGATAATCTTTGATTATATCAGGCCATCAGGGGAAAGAAAACATTTGTTCTACCAATGTTCATGAGTTACAACGATTTGCTTTCTTTTGTTGACTTTATCAATCTATCGAGGAGAACGCCTTAGGAGTCAGCCCGATAGGGTATTGTTACACCAATACTAGGTTATGAGCTGCTTTCATCAAGCCATTGATGAGGCTATGATGGGGGCTTTGCTAATGAGGCATTGTTGGGCTAATAGTGCAATTTTTTTTTAGGAATGGGGAAAGATTATGGAGTCTCAAACTCATTTATGGGTGTGTCGATTTGGCAATGTGGGCTACAAAATCGATATTTTCACACAAATTTCAACAATTTATGTTGATCATAAAATTAAAATGTGATGAATTTATATGAAATTTGGAGGATAGGTGGGTGGAGGATATTGAAAATTTTGATATTTTTCACTTCTAATAGGATTAAGGGTTGAGATTAATTTATCTGGGTTTAAGGGTTTAAGGGTAGAGGGATTAGGGGTAAGGGACTAGGGTCGAGGGTATAAGAGGGTACGTATTGGCCAGCTGAGGGTAGAGGGTCATAGAGGGTTTAACAGTTTAGGGTTTAGGGTTTAGGGTATTAGGTTGAGGGTATAGGTCGGTTTAGGGTAGAGGGTAGAAGGTTTAAGGCCAATTTAGGGTTGAGGGATGTTAAGGGTTGAGGGTAGAGGGTTTAGTGTATAGCTAGGATGTTTGAGGGTATATGGTTGAAGGTTGATTAGGGTTGAGGTTCCTATGTAGAGGGTAGAGGGTATAGGGGTTTACTAGGGTTTAGGGTTTAAGAGTTGAGGGTTGAGGGATGAATGGTTGAGGGTTAAGAGATTAAGGGTTAAGGGTTGAGGCTTGAGGATTTAAGGTTGAGGGTAGAGGGTTGAGGCTGGTATATGGTTGAGGGATTAGGGTTGAATGTACCATCATGTATAGGGTAGAGGGTGAAACTATAGGGGTTGAGGGTATGTATATGGTACACACATTCAGATATTAGGGTTAAGGGTCTAATATTGTATAGGGTAGAGGGTATAAGGGTGGATGGATTAGGGTTTGACAAGGGTAGAGGGTAGAGGGTTGAGGGTTAATTAAGCATTGAGCATTGAGGGATTAGGGTAGAGAGTTTAGTAATTGGTTTTAAGGGTTTAACTAGAGCTGAGGGTACTAGAGGGTATATTCTTCAAGGATTAGGGTTTAGGGGATAGCTATGGCATTTGAGGGTATAATATGGTTGAAGGTTGAATATTAGGGAGATTGAGGTTCCAATGTAGAGGGTAGATTGTATAGGGGTTGAGGGTACTTTAGGGTTTAAGGGTTGAGGTTTGAGGGTTGAAAATTGAGGGTTGGGGTTTTATGTATAGGGTAGATAAGAGGGAAATAGAGGGTATAAGAAGGTTTAAGGGTTGAGTCTTGAGGGTTTAAGGTTGAGAGCAGCAGCTTGAGTGTATATATATGTAAGTTGAGGGATTATTGGGGTTGAGTATCTAATGTATAGGGTAGAGGGTATAGGAGTTGAGGTCAGATTAGGGTTTGACTAGGGTTGAAGGTAGAGTGTAGAGGGTAGAGGGTTAATTAAGGGTTGAGGGATTAAGGGTTGAATAGGGTTGAGGGATTAGGGTAGAAGGTTTAGTAATTGGGTTTAAGGGTTTAACTAGGGTTGAGGGATTAGGGTCGAGGGTACTAGAGGGTATATCATTCAAGGATTAGGTTTAGGGTCCAAAGTATATATAGAGTTTAAGGGTTTAGGGTTGAGGGACATGAAGGGTTGAGGGTAGAGGGTTTAGGGTATAACTAATATATTTGAGGGTATAATATGGTTGAAGGTTGAATATTAGGGATGTTGAGGTTCCAATGTAAAGGGTAGAGGGTATAGGGATTGAGGGTACTTGAGGATTTAAGGGTTGAGGTTTGAGGGATTAACTAGGTTGAGGGTTTAATGTATAGGGTAGATTAGAGGGATGTAGAGGGTATAAGATGGTTTAAGGCTTGAGGCTTGAGGGTTTAAGGTTAAGGGTAGAGGGTTGAGGGTATATATATGCAGGTTGAGGGATTACTAGGGTTGGGTGACCAATGTATAAGGTAGAGGGTATAGGGGTTGAGGTTAGATAAGGGTTTAACTAGGGCTAAGGGTTGAGGGTAGAGGGTAGAGGGTTGATGGTTAATTAAGGCTTGAGGAATTAAGGTTTGAGGGCTAAGGGATTAGGGGAGAGAGTTTAGTAATTTGGTTTTAAGGGTTTAACTAGAGTTGAGGCATTAGGGTCAAGGGTACTAGAGGGTATATGGTTTAAGGATTAGGGTTTAGGGTCCAAAGTATATATAGGGTTTAAGGGTTTAGGGTTGAGGGACACTAAGGGTTGATGGTAGATGGTTTAGGGTTTAGCTAGGATGTTTGAGGTTATAATATGGTTGAAGGTTGAATATTAGGGATGTTGAGGTTCCAATGAAGATGGTAGTGGGTATAGGGGTGTAGGGTACTTGAGGGTTTAAGGGTTGAGGGTTGAGAATTTAGGGTTGAGGGTTTAATGTATAGGGTAGATCAAAGGGACGTAGAGGTTATAATAGGGTTTAAGGGTTGAGGCTTGAGGGTTTAAGGTTGAGGGTATATGGTTGAGGGTATTTATATACAGGTTCAGGGATTACTAGGGTTAAGGGTCTGATGTATAGGGTAGAGGGTATAGGGGTTGAGGACAGATTAGGGTTTAACTAGGGTAGAGGGTAAAGGGTAGAGGGATTAAGGGTTGACTAGGGTTGACTAGGGTTGAGGGATTAGGGTAGAGAGTTTATTAATTTGTTTTAAGGGTTTAAATAAGGTTGAGGGATTAGGGTCAAGGGTACTAGATGGTATATGGTTCAAGGATTAGGGCTTAGCATCCAAAGTATTTATAGGGTTTAGGGACATTAAGGGTTGAAGGTAGTGGGTTTAGGTTATAACTATGACATTTGAGGGTATAATATGGTTGAAGGACATACATTACTAGTGAAATTGAGGTTCCAATGTAGAGGGAAGTGGGTATAGAGGTTGATGGTACTTGAGTGTTTAAGCATTGAGGGTTGAGAATGAAGGGTTGAGTGTTTAATGTATAGGGTAGATTAGAAAGGCATAGAGGGTATAGGATGGTTTAAGGGTTGAGGCTTGAGGGTTTAAGGTTGAGGGGATATATTTGTAGGTTGAGGGATTACTAGGGTTGAGTGTCCAATGTATGGGGTAGAGGTTATAGGGGTTGAGGTCAAATTATGGTTTAACTAGGGCTAAGGGTTGAGGGTAGAGTGTAGAGGGCTGAAGTTTAATTAAGGGTTGAGGGATTAGGGTAGGGAGATTAGTAGTTGGGTTTTAGGGTTTGACTAGGGTTGAGGGTATAAGAGGGTATATGGTTCAAGGATTAGGGTTTAGGGTCCAAAGTATATATAGGGTTTAAGGGTTTAGGGTTGAAGGATGTTAAGGGTTGAGGGTAGAGGGTTTAGGGTATAATATGGCTAAAAGTTGAATAACAGGGATGTTGAGGTTCCAATGTAGAGAGTAGAAGGTATAGGGGTCAAGGGTACTTGAGGGTTTAAGGGTTGAGGGTTGAGGGTTTAATGTATAGGGTAGATTAGAGGGACATAGAGGGTATAAAAGAATTTAAGGATGTAGGCTTGAGGGTTTTTGATTGAGGGTAGAGGTTTGAGAGAATATATATGTAGGTTGAAGTACTACTAGGGTTGAGTGTCCAATATATAGTATAGAGGGTATAGGTGTTTAGGTCAGATTAAGGTTTAAGTAGGGCTGAGGGTTGAGGGTATAGGGTAGAGCGTTGAGGATTAATTAAGGGTTGGGGGATTAAGGGTTGAGAGTTGAGGGTTTAGGGTAGAGAGTTTAGTAATCAAATTTAAGGGTTTAACTAGGATTGAGGGATTAGGGTCGAGGGTACTAGAGGGTATATGGTTCAAGGATTAGGGTTTAGGGTTGAGGGACATTGGCGGTTAAGGGTAGATGGTTTAGGGTATAGCTAGGATGTTTGAGGGTATAATATGGTTGAAGGTAAAATATTAATAGGGACGTTGAGGTTCCAATGTAGAGGGTAGTAGGTATAGGGGTTGAGGGTACTTGAGGGTTTAAGGTTTGAGGGTTGAGGAATTAACTAGGGTTGAGGGTTGAGGGTTTAATGTATAGGGTAGATTAGAGGGATGTAGAGGGTATAAGAGGGTTTAAGGGTCGAGGCTTGAGGTTTTAAGGTTGAGGGTAGAGGGTTTAGGGTATATATATGTAGGTATAGGGATTACTGGGGTTGAGTTTCCAATGTATGGGTAGAGGGTATAGGGGTTGATGTTGGATTAGGGTTTAACTAAGGTTGAAGGTTGAGGGTAGAGGGTAGAGGGTTGAGGGTTAATTAAGGTTTGAGGGTTGAGCTATTAGGGTAGAGAGTTTAGTAATTTGGCTTAAGGGTTAAACTAAGGTTGAGGGCTTAGGGTTGATGGTACTAGAGGGTATATGGTTTAATGATTAGGGTTTAGGGTCAAAAGTATATATAAGGATTAATGGCTTACAATTGACGGATGCCAAGGGTTGAGGATAGAGGGTTCAGGGTATAGCTAGGAAGTTTGAGGGTATAATATGGTTGAAGGTCAAATGTTAGGGATGTTGAGGTTTCAATGTAGAGGGTGGAGGGTATATGGGTTGAGGGTACTTGAGGGTTTAAGTGTTGAGGGTTGAGGGATTAACTAGGGTTTGTTGATGATGTTTTCTGCACAACAAATCAGACATAATATAATATCCTATCTCTCTTGAAAGGTAAATCTCTATCAGAAATACTCAAGAGATAACCCCAAGGTCTCTAATGTCAGGTCTTGACAATGCATAAACAACTCAGTGATAAATGTGAAAATGTTGGTAATCACAATGGGACCTTACTACAAGCAAAGACTGAATCTTCAGTTTATCAGATCTAGCAATATGATGATACTTTTAACTTTAAATCTAACTTAGATGATAAATAAATAGAAAAAGACTAGGGTTTCAGAGAGATTACTAAAACTAACACTACTCTAAGATTCACAATGCTTATGATAAAATGCTTGAAATGGACCAATCCCACATAAACTAATTCCTGCTTAACCCAGATGAATATGCAATTTCACAAGAACAGTGCAATCTTCTAAGGTAACAAGATTTTTAGATCATGAAAATTCATCCAAGACAACCCCAAAGAAATTGAAATGAATAAATCTTCACAATTGAACTAAGCACAACAAATATAGTCTAGGCTAACTTTTCAAAGCAACTAATAGTTAGCTAGCTACAAAAAGTATGGACTAGGGATCACTGCAACACTTCAAACATTTAACCATAAAAACCATTAAATCAATTCTAATCTAATTAATAAATATCAATCCTTCTCAAAGAAATTCTAAAGATAGAATGACAAGAACCATGCAAGATAAGGAAAACAAGTATGACACCAAATCACATTGTCATTACTTGCATTAAATTATCCATTGTAGCAAAAATTCCATCTTTCTGTTACAACATTTGCTTGAGAATACAATTTCTAAGTTCTACTAGGCTTTAATATTCGCTATCTATATGTCTCTATTTGCTTCTCATCTATCTTTCTAGCTCTTACAAATGAGGCAAAATTCCATATTAATATATGTATCAAAGCATGTCAGCCTAGTTAGGGTTTTACAATAAGAATAAGCCATAAAACAAGTTGGCCAAGAAAGACTCAAATAAGATAAATGATGCATTAAATGCATGAATTCCATCCAGGTCAGCCTGGGATCTCCAATGCATCTTAGACCAATGCATGTAAAAATAATAGGGAAGCAAAAATATCAATGTAGCCCAATATTAACTATCCTTCCCTTTGTCTTTATTCCGATCCATCATTTCATGCACCTTCAAAAGCACTTTATCCAACTCGGCCATAGGAGGTAGAGGAAAAACCTTAAGTTGTCTTTCAATTGATGTAATTTTTTCCCTTGATTCCTTCACCGATTTATCCCAATCAACCTTGTATGTTAGATACTTATCAATCACAACAAGGTAAGTAGCTACATCATCTAGCTAGTGCTCAGTCACAAGACCACCACTGAATGGAGTATAGACATCTTTTCACCACCCTCTCAACTACTCCAAGCTGAAGTATTTAGGCACAATTTTCCTTCTTCTTATCATTATCTCAAAGAAAGAAATGCATCCATTGTACAAACTAGTCAGGGTATCGTCAATTTTCCTCCTTTGCTTGTAGATCTTCTTTAGAACCTTTTGTCTAATTTGCAATGCCTCAAACCACTCCCAAGGTTCAACAACTATAGAAGAAGGGAGAATTTTATCATTTGCTAGCTTATCCTTGGTATGCTCCATGATGGTTTTCATTTTCTACAATAGGAGATATGTATCTTCTTTGTCCTGAGCCAATACTTCCTTCAATCAATCAATTGCCCTTACAACATCTTTCCCTGTTGATAGAATGTCCTTGATTGCTTCATTTCCTTTAGTTTGTACCCCTTGTAGCCAATTTGCAGTAGCAAGAGAGGAAGCCTTCATTCTTTCAAGCTTGATGATAGTCTCTTGGGGTAAAGGATTTGCAGCAGAGGCCTTAGGGTTGATAGACTGTAAGGGCTTCATCAGATCCTCCAAGCATTTCTTGAGTTTCTCATTTTCCTTCTTCATCTCTTACTTGGTTTGAATTTCTTTTGTCAATATCCCCACGATGACTATGCCAGAACCCTGATAATCTTCAATGTCTTCCTCAATGAAAGTAGGCCCTAAATTGAAAGTCTACACATTATAATCCTTTGCAACTACCTCATCTTTATTCTTACTCGGGGCAGGAGTTGCAATGTGGACCACCCTGTTACTAGCCTCAACCCTTTCAATTGTTGAAATGACATTGGCCTTCTTCTTACCCTTATCTTTGGTAATCTTGGCTAGTAACTCATCCCAGTTAGGTGGAGCATCCTCCACTATAATTTTTTTTCTCTTTATTTCCTTGTCTAGCCACTCTGGAACAATGGACTCCAACTACAATTCACTTTGTTCAACTTCCTCTTGTTGATTTTTAGGTGCCTCCTTATCCAAACTCTTCTTCTTAGGATCCTCCTCAGCCCTACTCTCCTTTTCTTCAACATGTTCCTCTTTGCATTCAGGTGAAGCAACTTTTACTGTTTCTTCTTCTCTTGGAGGCAATTTTTCCTCTTCAGTCCTAATAGGTGAAACCTCATATGCAACCAAAGGAGATTGCATCACCTTTTCAACTTTTGCGTCTGCATTGTAAAGGTCACCCTCACGGAATTCCTCTCCTTTTGAGTCTTGATGATCTTTAGCCTCTTTGGATTCACCTGGTTTATTCTTAGCTTTGTTGGAATAAGGAACGTCGCCATGCTGCTCCTTATCAGAAGTAACTGGAGGAGGATTTTCCTTAGGCATACTATCCTTGGGAGAAGGAGTCCTTGATCTCCTTGTGTACACCTGCTCCTTTTCCTCTGAACTATCTATATTTACTATAGGTGGATCTACCTCCTCTCCATCCTTAGAACCTTCCTTTTGAGATATTCTTACAATTCTCCTTTTCTTAAGCACAGGAACATCAACCTCAGGAGCCTTCTTTTCAATTTCTTTTTGTTCAGATTTCTTAGTCCTTGAACTTTTCTTAGCAATTGGTCTTCTCTGCTTTTTTGTTTCCTGGATTTCCTCCTCCTGAACACCCTTGATCTTAATCTTGAAAGGAGAATCCACCTTTCCTTTACCCTTGGGATCCTCCTGCTCAACAGATTCCTCAAAAGTAGAATGAGGGTCGAGGTCTCCCATCAAATTGTAGGTGCAATGTACACCTTCATTTTCCAATTCCCATAGTTTATGCCTTAGCCACATTCTAGTAAATTTGGTGACTAGATCCATCAATTGCCAGAATTGAAGCAAGAGGACTCAAATATTGACAAGAATGTGAACAAAAGATGGAGGGTAAACAAAATGTGTTAATTGATCATGAGCTTCCTGATGAAGTAAAAGCACAATTTGAATTACAGAGGAAGAAGATAGAGGAATTAGAAGCTAAATTGCAGAAAACTCAAGTTGCTAATCAGACGGTTGGTTGCCCAAATTATGTTCTGCCTCATAAGTAGGGTGATAATGGTGCAGGGCCTTCTGATCAATCAAATGCTCCTCATAGTCAGGTAGGGAATCAACACGGACAACCAAATCATCCACCTCACATTCCTACTCATCATAGAAATATGCAACCACCTCCTGGTCAACATTATTTCCCATAGCATAATGCACAATACAGTAATCCTATGAGCCAATATCAGTACCCACCTTTTCCTCCCCCTCACCAGTATATAGCAATGATCAAACAGTTTGATTTGACAGGGTTTCATCTATACCCTTACCCTATGGATGGCAGCTGGAGAGGTCTGGTACCTAAGTTTACAGGGAGTAATGCAATTACTACATAAGAGAATTTAAGGAGTTTCAATGTGTTCATCCAAGACATAGGTGTGTCATATGAAGATTTACACATGAGGCTGTTTATGATGTCACTTATTGAAGATGCTAGGGATTGGTTCAACAGCTTTCTAGCATTCTCAATTGATTCTCTTCATGTATTCCAGGATTGATTCCTAGAACAATATGGGAATCTAAATGCACTAGATGTTGTTCTTCATGAATTGATACGAATTCATAAAAATTAGAATGACTCAATTTATGATTTCAACCGAAGATTCAACAAGTTGTAGACTAAGGTACCTCCTGGATCAAGACTACTAGATTCTGTAGCTTTGAGTGTTTATTTGAATGCATTTGATCCTAAAACAGGGTATGAACTAAGAAATAGATTCCTGAGAGATTTGGTTGAAGCACAAAAAATAGCACTGACAATTGAAAACAACAAGAAGGTTGCTGGTATAATCAATAAAAGAGACAACCCTAGGCCTCCTCAGCAAAGTAATAATTATCAGTACAGACAAGAGAATACATACAGAAATGAAAGGCCGAGGTTGCATGACATGCCTTATAATACTGACTGGAAGGATGGAAAACCTATAACAACTACGCCTAGAAACAAAGAGACTCCAGATCCATTGAGCAAGAAGGGAACTTATATGGTAAGTAACAATTACTTCTATGAAGCTTGTGATAAGCCACATTCCCCAGACTATTGTGTTGTGGCCCAAAGGATGCAAGAGGAGGGAATGTTGATGCAAAACAATGGAGAAGATCACACAGTGTATTTGAATTCAAATACTTTTCATCATGTGTAGGAGAGGTACTCATCTTCAGAGGATGAAGGTTATGAGTATGATGTTTCAAATCAGAAGTACAATGTCCATATGGCTAAACAACAGGTCTTTTATGATTCTGAAGAAGATTATATAGAGCCACATTCTGTTGAGGCGCCTGCTCAATGCAGTGTGAGGAGACTTACTGAAGATGAAATAGAGAGAATAACTATCGCTGCAGTTGAGGAAGCAAAAAGTAAATACTGGTTGAGAAACAAAAAAGTAAATTAAATGGAAGGTGTTCCTGGGGGGATTTTAATGAAAGATCAGAAGGAAACACAAGGAACTGTGAAGAATCCATAAAACAAGCAGCATGATAAAAATGAAGAGAAGCCTGTCTAAAAGGAAAAAGTGAAGGAATCACACAAAGAGATGTAAAAGCCTAATCAACCTATTAAAAGAGAGAAGGAATAGAACAAAGGAGAAGTGCTAGAACAAAATAAAATTATTAAGGTGGAGGGATCTTCTTTTGACATCACTCAGGCATTATCCCAGGAAAAATGTCTATTCCACTACTTGAGATGATGAAAATTAAAGAATAAGGGATATTGTTATTCAATTGATAACAAGTGGAAATGAAAAATATATGAATTATGAAAACAAAGTAGCTATTAAAGTAGTCAATAGGCAGGAGAAAATAAATAACTCTAAAGTCTGCTTGAGTGATATATTATCAACTCCCCCTCAAGTTGATCCTTTTTTCACTACGTTGCTTATCAATAACAAATTGTTAAGGAATTGCATGATAGACTTTGGTGCTGCTATAAACATTATGCCAATAGGAGTTATGAAGCATCTTGGCATGTGGGTGGATACCATTGGAGGCAAGTGTTATGCAATGGATAACTGACCTATTCTTGTAGTGGGTATAATGAAAGATGTTGAAGTCAAACTGGCTACTTATCCACAGGTGGTTTATAATATAGATATAACAATGATTAATACTCCTCAATTTGGGATGCTTCTATCAAGATAGTGGATAGTAGCAGTTGGAGGAAATGTTCAATTTGATATGTCTTATGCTACAATTCTAGTGAATGGCTAAGAAGTGAAGTTGTATAGGGAACCAAGAATGAACCAGCTTGTTGAATGTGTACCACAAGATCAGATCAATTATTTTTGTGATGTTGATCTTGGAAGTTTTAAGATAGAATCAGCCCAACTAGAATTAACCAATAGTGATCCAATTGAAAAGCATGTGGCACAAAGTTGCAATGAAGTGTGGAAGATGTATTTTGATGGAGCATGCAGCCAGGAAGGTAATGGAGCTAGGATTGTTTTTGTCTCACTTGAAGGTATTACATTTAAATATTCATTCCTGTTGACATTTGAATGCACAAATAATGTGGTGGAATATGAAGCTTTATTGACAGGTCTGAACATAGCTGTGAAACATAAGATAAAGTTGTTGGCAGGTATGGGTGATTCTGAGTTGGTTGTTTCACAAATCAATTCAAAATATGCAGCAAAACACAATAGATTTAAGCAATATAGTAATGTCGTATGGGACACAGTTGAATTGTTTGATGCATTTTCAATTGAGTGGATTGACAGATCAAAGAACATAATGGCTTATTTTTTAGCAAATGTGGTGCTCAAAAGAGATGATATCACATTGGCTGGGGTTTCACATATTAAATTCAAGACAAGGCCTGTTGTTCCTAATAACATTTATACTTGGAAGTATTCAATGATGATACTAATCTTTTGAAATTTCTCCACTGTATAGATCAATATGAAGCACAGGAAATTGACTTAAATGCTTTTGTTGAAGATGTGGATGGGAAACAAACAGTGTTTGGAAAAGAAATTTTACAACTCAAAACAAATAAGCTTCCTAAGGGATTGGTGGCATTGGAGAGGCTGTATGATGGAAATGATCGGTCCCTCGTGAAGCAAACACTAGTCAGAAGAGAAGACATTGAAGAAATCA
>VDFB02193867.1:57245143-57257799 GCA_007258455.2 Sequoia sempervirens
AAGAAACAATTGTCTCAACAATCATAAGATATAGCTGCTTCTAGAGGTACAAGAACATGAAGGGGAACCAACAAGAAAGAAAGGTTGCTAAAGGATGGAGTGTCATCACATAGGTGCTATGGGTTACCCTAGTGTAACTTTCCTAGGTTGTTGAATCACCCTAGCCACCTCTACCGGCCGCTGGACCCCCATGCCTCTATGCAGAATCAACATACCTTGCAAATTACTATGCATAGGCAAGGTAGGCGATCTTGCCATTCTAGGCCTTCCCACTCATCCTAAGCCTAAATGAGCATTTTTCCCCATGAGTAAGGCTACATTATTTGAATTAATTAATTAATTAGGTTATCACTTGATTAAACTCCCAATGAGTTACCCTAGGCCAACCACTTTGGGTGTCAAACCCTCATTAAGAGCCACTCCTCTTTACCAACAACCAAATCTAAAAATCACAAACTGGCAAGCCCACTTGCACAAGTTACCGAAACAAAAAATAAGATAAATCACCATGTGAGGCACGGACCATCTCAAGCTAGAACTCAAAGTAAAGAAAACCACTTTTCAAGTGCAAGGCTTAACTCACCAAAATCAAATTGAACATATAAGCAACCGTTCTAAATAACCCAACAAGAAGAAATAATTATAAAGCAACATTTTCTTTCCCCTCCTATAGAAGACTCTCAAAACACTAACATCAAGGTTACCTTGTCCATAAAAGATGACAATTACAAGATCTCAAGAAACTATTTTCAATCCACAATTTATGAGTCAACAAGTATAAAATAGCAAGTGGCAACATCCCAACAAAATCTCCAAACTCAATCCAACTAACACAATCAATTCAATACCAAATCAACCTAAAAAGTCAAAACCCTCTCATTAACCCTTAGGCACAAAAATATCCCTCCAAGAACCAAAATCATCACCACAAATTCAATGAACAAAGACTCCACAAATCAAGATGAACTCAAAGGGCATACACATTGGAATAACTCTAGAGGAGACGACCTCAAAATCAAAATCAACTCAAAAATCTAGAAGCAACCAACTGGGCATCCACAAGAGACCTCAATTTTCTCCTCACGAGATACCCTAACAATTGGCAGGCAAGTAACCTTCAACAAAGTCAACAAACATGACAACAATAGAAATTAACGATTCAAATTCTCAATTTGAAAATCAACCCACTCAAACAATCAAATCAATCACAATAGTTCTAAATAACTATCCATATAAAAAACTCATGAATAAGGGAAAACAACATTCAAGGGATTGTCTATCTTCATTTATTTACATTGGCCTTTTATTTATCTAAATGTAAATTGATCAAAATCAATCATCCAATTATCTAGGTAATACAATGAATTCAATTAAACATTCTTCCTATTAATAAGCATTATAAAATATAATAAATATATGTTTAACATCCTAAAATATAACTAATATTGTCAAGTCATCACTACCAAACTGATTATCTGATGAACTTAAAATATAATACCTTATCTTCGCTATACAAATACTTCACTTAATACCATGATTCATTATTTTATCTCAAGTTATAATGGAGTACATTTATATATCTTATTCATATAAAGATAGATTATCGAATGCCAAACGTAAAACACAAAAAGGGGAATAAACCTTATGTCAATTCAACAAATGTGAGAGAGACCATTGTTTGATTAGAAGGAGAATAATTCTAATTTACTTGTCAATAAAATCTTCAAATTTTGAGTCAAAATTCTTATTTAATATATCAAATTTCATCTTTGATAAGTAGCATATCTTAGCATCTTACATTTAAATTGAAATCTCATAACTTATAAATTCAACTAAATAATTTCCTTTATAACCTTATTGTTATTATTTTTGACCTAACTATACAACCTTATCGACCCTATGCTCATACTTCTATATATATATATTAAAGCCAATAAAACTCTGATAGATCATATGCATGGTATACCTAACATTAGAAACTACTTGGTTTACTAATTCATGGGCATGGTATGTTCTTAAGCATAACATCTATGTTGATTGAATCTCTAAAACTGACTTAAGGCGGAAGGTTAGATTTAATGCATCAACAATCCAAATGATTAGTAGAATGGATAGTACTTTGTTGGTTAATCAAAGCCAGAGAGGAAAGATGGGTTGCGCTCAAGAACAACAGACTAATACATCATCAATATGCCTATACATTCTAGATTTATGCAATTCTTAAAGCAGTATTACAATGATTGAGTATTTTCAAGGAATGGAGTCTCAAGAAATCCTAAAATGGCCTAAGATTTAGGTGATAAATATTTTCAACAAAAGAATGATCCATGGAGACTAGTGTTCATGGGGATTCAATATCGAGGAAAAATCTTATATATAAGCCATATTATTGCAAACTCAAATAAACATTCTTAGTCTCCTTTATATTAGTAATACAAAAGGATAAGAAGTAGATATCCAAAACAACAATTTTTATGGAATTAAAAACAAAACTTAAAGCTTGAGTAGACGGAAGGTGGGAATGAAGGTGTAGCCCAAGGAAGAGGTTTTAGGAATAAATAGTTATAAGATTAGGGCGCCTAACAGAAGAAAAAAAATCCTAACATACTAAATTTCCATCGAATGCCCCACAATATATCTCTATCAAGTAACAAACAAAGAGAAAGTTAATCAAAATTCTAATACTATGTTTACGCATACTTCAAGCCATGAATTAAAATAGTAATTCATTGCATAGGTCTCACCAACTAAATTATTGCTAACTAGAGACTACTTAAAGGAGGAAAACACAACATGAATACCTACTGACCCAAAAGGTGAGAGGGTGGCTGACAACTACCAACAAAAGCATTGAATCACAAAAGGAGATCCTATCCAACAAAGCATCTAAACATAGCACTATAAACAAGTGTATATGGAGAACTCATCGTATAAGACAATCAATTGGTAACCAAGCGTGGATGAAGGCCAATATGATAACGGGGAATGTGTGTATGAAGAATCTATTAAAAATTCTATGCAATAAAATAAATAGTGAACTTTACTCATGCAGTAATCCATGATTAAGCACAACGTAAGGCTAACATAAGAAGGTCGCTAGGAAAGAGCAATCTCAATAAAATAATACAGTTTTGGATTCTAATTTACACCACAATCAACCCAAACTAGGGGAAGAAGCCATATCATAAAGGAAACAAAATATTGAATATCCAACCTAAGTTGCTAGCAACATGCATAGGAAACTATATCATAAACCATAACATCAAAATATGATCAACATTAACAAACCTAATAAAATTTTCACTAGATATCCACTCTCTTGAAGTTTCAAAAAACAATGGCTTCCTGCTTAAACTGGATATGGCTAAGGCCCATGATAGGGTTGATTGGAATTTTTTGATTAAAGGTTTACAGGCTTTTGGATTTTCTGGAAGATTTCTTCAATTGATATGGGAATTGATTTCTACCACTAGTACCTCGGTGATTATAAATGGGTCTCCTTCCAACTTCTTTAAAGTGTCAAGATGTGTCAGACAAGGAGATCCTGTCTCCCCGATTCTTTTCATCCTCATGGCTGAGAGTCTTGGGAGGCTAATGCACAAAAGGTGATAGAAGGTAGCTTGAAAGGTTTAAAAGCCTCCTCGACAACTATGGTCTATTCTCACCAACAATTTGTAGATGATACGATGCTCATGGGAAGTGCTACTGTTGGTGAAGCCTAGGCTTTAAAGAGTTGTCTTGTTCTTTATGAGGAAGATTTGGGGTAGAAGATTAATAGGACCAAAAGTTCCCTCTACTTTTTCAATACCCCTGAGCATAGGCAGAGGAAGATTGTTATGATCCTAGGTTGTGGTGTTAATTCCCTTCCTTCTACTTATTTGGGCCTCCATTTAGGGTCCGAACCTCTAGAATCCTTTTGGATTTCTCTGGTTGATAGGTTCAACAAGAAATTAGCTGGGTGGACAGGTGCCCTTTTGAGTCAAGCTAGTAAAGTTCTATTACTTAAAGCCTCTCTTCATAATTTTCATGTTTATGCTCTTAGTTTGTTCAAGATCTTGGCTAAGTTTGTTGATATTATTGAAAAGATTTAGAAATGGTTCCTCTGGTCAAGGGTTGAGGAGAAGAAGAGGATTTCATTGGTGGCTTGGGAGAGAGTGTACAGACCTAGGAAGTCTAGAGGCCTTGGTTTGAGAAGCATCAGAGTGTTTAATAAAGCACTCCTGGCTAAGCAAGTGTGGAGAAATTTTGTGGATGTTCGAGAATGGAATTCAATATGGTGAAGTAAATACTTGAGGGATGCTAACTCCCTTCAAGATTTTCTCAACTCTCAGAACCTTCCTTCTGGTTCTTTGCTTTGGAATAACACTATTAAAGCTAGAGACTTGGTTGGAAAAGAAGCTTTTTGGAAGGTGGGTGATGGGTAGAAAATTTGGTTATGAGAAGACAAGTGGATTGGCAAGGAGTTTCTGTGCAATAATCCAATCTATAGTATCCATATGGAGGACTGCAAGTCCAGGTTTGGGTGGTTGGTTAGGGATTATTGGAGGAATGATCAGTGGGGAGAGATCTCTTATATTAGTCAGTATCTTCAACCTTTGCAGGTTCTTCTTAATTCTATTAAGATTAGTTATCGAGGGGGGGAGGATACTTTGATTTGCAATCTATCATCCTCTAGCACCTAATCTGTCTCTTTTGTTGTTTCCTCTTGTTACTTTGGTATTGATGTTTATGATTGGGATAAGGTGTGGTTGAACAACCTTATTCCAAAATTTAATTTGTTTTGTGTGGATCCTTCTTTAGAATAAGCAGTTGACTAATGATAATATTTATAAGAGGGGGCTTTCATTTCCTAATAGATGCTACCTGTGTTGTGCTAAGGCTGAGACATCTTCACACCTATTTCTCCTCTGTTTGTTTGCATATGCCATATGGGGTAGGATTCTGTGCATGTGGGATCTTAGTTGGGTTTTTCCTGGAACTATTATGGATTTTTATAGCCAATGGAAGGCCCCCTCAAAGAATCGGGCCCTTAATATGCCCTGGAACTGTATCTTTCCTCATTTTACTTGGGGTATTTGGAAAGAATGCAATAAAAAAATCTTTAGGGATGTTTCCCTCTCAGAGGAAGTGGTTTTTGGTAAGATCACTAGAGCTGTGATTAAAAAAATTAATCTTCTTAACAATAAGCGAAAAGGTAAAGGTAAGGTTAGTATGCTTAATTATGATTGTAGAGTTGTGGGGGCCTAGAATATTAATGTGGACATGTTCAATATGTCTAAAAGCATTAAGGATCCTAGAGATGGCATATTCTAGAGTCTTCCTCCCCCTGGCTGGGTCAAAATCAACTTCAATGGTGTGGCCAAGGGGAACCTTGGGCCTATTGGGAGTGGAGGGGTGATAAGGGATGAGAATGGCTCTTTCATTGCCGCTTTTATGGTTCCTTTAGGAATTTAGACCAACCATGTGGCTGAAGCCTCTGGTGTTTTCTAGACCTTGAAGCTGGCTAGTCAACTAAAGTTTAAATATGTGTGGATTGAAGGGGATTTGAACAACATCATCCAATGTCTAAAGGGCCACCATAAACCTTCATGGTCAATTCAAAATTGGATAGATCTCTCTAAGGAAATTATTAATTCCTTTGAGAAAAGTTATATCACACATGCCTATTAGGAAATAAACACGGTGGAGGATTTTTTTGTGAACAAAGGGGTCAAAGCTCTGAAAAAGGTGATGTGGTAGGGGCAAGATGAGTTGGAGGCTGATGTCAAAGCTCTGTCAATGTTTGATCATGCTCACAAGAAGGCACAATTTCCCATTCCTTAGTTTGATGGTTGAGTGTCATCGCCTGTAGTCTCAGGACTACGTTTTAATGATGATTTTTAGTTGGCCAAGGGGTAATTACTTCATCCCTTGGTTGTCTGTGATTATTATCACATGCTTTCTGGGTAGTTTAGGAATTTATCTCTATACGGTTCTAGACTATTCTACTCCTACTGGTGCAATGATGGCTAGAAAAATCGCAGAGTGGAGTTGATTGGCTGTGATCAGTTGAAGAATAATCCTAAGCTTTGGAAGAAGTTGGAGAATGGTGGCATCATGATTTTTATTGAAAAGCTCCATGGATGGGATCTGAAGGTGACTAGGGTCTTCAAGAAGGATTGGAAAAATGGTGAGATAAACCTGTTTGGTAGACATGTTATCAACGAACAACTGATTGTTGAGGTCACTAGCCTTTCAATGGATGGAATTAAATTCTATAGGGACAGGAAGCAGTCTAATGAGGCATTCAACAAGTTCCCCTAGTTTGAATCTAAGGAGGAATTATGGAGGACCTCCAGAAGCTACTATGACACAAACACAATTGTCTCACATTGGAGGAGGGTTTTAAATGTGCTTATAGAGTATGTCACTTTGGATGGACACTACACCAGAGTTTTTGGGTATCACTTTGTTCTATTGAATCACTTCAGGCACCAGGTCAGGATTTCCTTCCCTTTTTACCTAGCTTCTTCTTTGAATACTAGTCTAAAAAACCATAGATAGAACTCGACTAGGTATTCTATCCTTCATGAAGGATTGCTTGTGCTTATCTATGATCATTTCAAAGCCATGTCGGCTCTGCCCCCATCACCTAAGGTTAGGGTTGATGAAAAGGAAAAGGGTAAACCTAGGGATTCCACTCTGATAAAGGGATAGAGAAAATTGTCGGAGGACCCCTCCTATGATGTGGATGATATGGAGTCACAGTCAAAATCATTGTCTAAATATTCCAGCCACCCTGAGACTGACAGAGAAGAGAGACATCACTTCCCTATGGACCTTAAAGTTGGGGATCATTATTTTAATGAGGAACAGAAATTTCCCACTGATGTCCTTGCTATAGCCCGTAATGGGGCAGTGGATAAATTTTAGACTTATGAGATGGGTCTTCTTTGAAATTAAGATAATAAAGCTAAATCAAAGAGAAATGAACAAAAAATTGGAGAAAGCCACAAATGAAAATAACAGAGGTAGTGGTAGTGGTCGGACTACTGATTTATGAATAGAAGAGGAGAAGAAGTATATGGTTGAATTCCTCAAGAAAATGGTGGAGGAAATACAACATTTCAAAGGAAATCATGATGGCAAGCAGGCGAACATGGAGGAGTAGTTGAGGAATATTAAAATCTCTCTCCACAAAGTGTTTATTATGAACCATAAAATTTTGTTATCTACTGCATAGACCATTAATACCATGGTGGAAAACCTAGAAAAAGCCCATCAAGTAAAAATTGTTGTGTTTTTGGACTTGGATAATGAGGATGGGCAGCCGAATAGAGGGGGACCAAGCAATAGGACTAGAGAAAACTTGAAAAGGAAGGAAAACAAAGCGCTTGTAAACATCTAGGAGATTAAGAAGTCTACACTCAACATGAACAATCTTGAGTAGGAAGCGGCAGAGATCCTTTGGAACTTGGCCTAGTGGCTGAGTGTCTTGTGGCCTTTGTTTGGTTTTTTGTCTGTTCTGCCCTAGTGTTACTATGTGATCTTCTTTGTGGGAAGCATTTTGTTTTTTTTCTATGTTGTGTCAATGTTTTATCTTATTCTTTGATATTGTTATGGGTTTTAGGATCCCTCTAAAACCTGATAGTTCCTTCATAAATAAAAAAAAACATAATAAAATTTTAAGGTAACACATGGAAACAAAGTTTATAGGCCAAGGCATTGAACAACATAAAATGGAGTCACCAATACAAGATCAAATCCCTCCACTGAAGAAAATCGAATGCAGAGGGAAAGTCACTATGTAACCTTCAAACAAGCAAACAACAGAAGTAGGGTGACATGTGTGATGATGAATTGAGATGGCTTAAGAAGGTTTTCAGGAAAAAATATTTGTGAAGTGAAAATTTTGATCCCCAAAAATGAGTTAAAAGAAATGCATAAAAAAATACCTCAAAGTGACGTCTCCTCATGGAATTAAAAAATAATGCAGAATGAGCACGAAATAGATTTTTTTCAATTGGGTTAAGAAACTTCCAATCAAAGGGAACATTGAACAATGAATTCAAGAGCATCATAACATCGTAAACTCTAATGTGCTCAAGCACATGCAATCACGTGGAAAAAGAGAGAAGAAGATATAGTTTGTTTGGCTCTAGAAATGTCGTGGATAAAGCATAAGAAGAGGTGACAATAGTAGCAAGTTACGAATATTGCTTAGAAGGGACTTGCAGATCGACAAACAATTTATAGGCTATGGGACCAAAATTAAACTTGCAAATCATCAAATCCCTACCTACTGAGGAACAACTATTCATTTGCAAGTCATGAAATTCACATGCATTACATTCCCATTCAGATGGATTGAAACCAATAAGGTATGTATTATAAAATTCATTTAAATTTTTACCTCTTAGATAGCTGGTAGTTCATAAGTTACCATTGCAATGATCTTCCTCGAAAGTGCTTAACTTTTTCCCTCTTCCAAATGTAGCTTTCTCAATCTCCTGAACAGTAGACTGAATGGTTCTATCACACTTCTTGATCAGGCATATGCATGGAAATGAGTAGGTCAAGTTGAACCCTCATCATCCCCCAAAATAATTCAAATCAAAAGCAATATCCACCGCCAAGAACTATAATTTTCCTCTTAAAATTATTTTTCTAGAGCAAAATTTTTAGCTTTTTCTTTTTGAAAGCCAAAATTAACTGATGATATTATTTCCCAAAAATTAGCATACGTAAAGTCCAATATGGGATAAGTTTTTGAAAACATAAAGATCAATAAAATTAGCAAGTTACCCATTCAAATCTAGTTTCGAGCTATGCATGTGCACCTTTTATCTTTTACCATCTTTTCTTGCCTTTTACTATTTTGTTCGCAAATCTTATCTCCTTATCTATTTTATTTTCAATCCAACCATTGTATTTTCAATTGTAATACATCATTAGAAATCTTGTGAAGAGATATATAAAGTGCATTCTCTAGATATATAAGAACAACACATTTCAACCAATTCTAAGGCTTCTACGCTTTTTCATTTTGCAAGATTTTTTATTTTATTTTTATATAATTACAATTTTTGGGTGTTATAACTTTCGATATGACCGTTGGACTTTCAATTGTAATACATCATTAGAAAGATTGTGAATAAATATACAAAATGATTTCCTCATATTTTTAAAATCAACACTTTTCAACAAACTCTAGTGCTTCTCCATTTTTTCCTACACTATAAATTATTTTATTTTATTTTTATATAGTTAGAACTTCTCGGGTTCATAACTTTTGATCTGAATGTTAGATTTTAAATTGTAATACATGATTAAAAATCTTGTGAAAATATATACAACAAGATTTCCTAAAATCTATAACATAAAAAATTTCAACCTATTCTAGGGCTTCTCCGTTTTCCCACTTTTGATTTATTTTATTTTATTTTATTTCTATATAGTTAAAACTTCTCAGAGTCATAAAGTTTGATTCGCTCGTTAGATTTTAAATTTTAATACATCATTGGAAATCTTTTGAAAAGATCTAGACATGTTTTCCATGGATCTATAAGATCAACACATTTTAGCCTATTATGGGGTTTCTTCATTTTCCTACTCTTGAAGATTTTTATTTTATTTTTATATAGTTACAGTTTCTCAGGGGTCATAACTTTCAATCCGACCATTGGATTTTCAATTGTAATACATTGTTGAAAATCTTGTATAAAGATCTACAACATGCTTTCTTTATATCTATAAAACCAACAATTTTCAGTCTGTTTCAGGGCTTCTCCATTTTCCCATTCTTGAAATTTTTTATTTTATTTTTATATAGTTATAACTTCTTGGTGTCATAGCTTTCGATCCAATTATTGGATTGTCAATTGTAATACATCATTGGAAAGCTTGTGAAAATATTTATAGCATGCTTTACCCAAATCTATAAGATCAATATTTTTTAGTCATTTCTCAGGTTTCTCTATTTTTCCACTTTTGAAGATTTTTAATTTTAATTTTATATATTTGCAACTTTTTGGAGTCATAACTTTCAATCCAATAGTTGGAGTTTCGATTGTAATGAATCATTGGAAAGCTTGTGAAGAGATCTATTACATTTTTTTCCCAAATCTATAAGATCAACACTTTTTAGCCTTTTTCAAGATTCTTCATTTTCCCACTCTCCAATATTTTTAATTTTATTTTTATATAGTTACAAATTCGCAAGTTGATAACTTTCGATCTAACCGTTGGATTTTCAATTGTAATACATTGTTGGAAAGCTTGTGAAGAGATCTACAACATTCTTTTCTGAGATACATAAGATCATCAATTTTTAGCCTATTTTTGGGTTTCTCCATTTTTCCATTTTGTAAGATTTTTCTTTTATATATAATTATAATTTCTTGGTGTGATAACTTTTGATCTGACCATTGAAATTTCAATTGCAATAAATCATTAGAAATTTTTGAAGAGATCTATAGTGTGTTTTCTTGAGATCTATAAAATCGATAATTTTCAATGTGTTCAAGGGCTTCTCCATTTTCCTGCTTTAGAAGATTTTTATTTTATTTTTATATAGTTACAAATTTTTGAGGTCATAACTTTTGATTGGATCATTGGATTTTTAATTTTTATACATCATTGGAAATCTTGTGAAGAGATTTATAGCATGCTTCCCTAGATCTATAAGATCGACACTTTTCAACATGTTTCAAGGCTTCTCTATTTTCCCACTCTTGAAGATTTTTTATTTTATTTAAATATGGTTACAACTTTTTGAGGTCATAACTTTCGATTTGGCTGTTGGATTTTCAATTGTAATACATTGTTAAAAAGTTCATGAAGAGATCTAGAACATGCTTTCCCCAAATTTATAACATCAATACTTATCAAGCTCTTTCGAAGCTTTTTCATTTTCCTACTCTAGAAGATTTTTATTTTTACTTTTATATAGTTACAACTTCTCAGAGTCATAAATTGAGATCTAACTATTGGATTTTCAATTGTAATACATCATTGAAAAGCTTGTAAAAATATCTACAATGTGCTTTCCCTAGATCTATAAGATCAACATTTTTCAACTAATTTAGCGGCTTCTCCATTTTCCCACTCTAGAAGATTTTTATTTTATTTTTATATAGTTACAACTTCTTAGGGTCATAACTTTCGATCCTACTGTTGGATTCTCAATTATAATACATTGTTGAAAAGTTTGTGAAGAGATATATATCATGTTTTCTTTAGATATATAAAATTAACACTTTCAACCTATTTTGGAGCTTGTTCATTTTCTCGCACTTGAAATTTTTTTATTTTGTTTTTATATAGTTACAATTTCTCACAGTCATAATTTTTTATCCGATCGTTGGATTTTCAAGTGTAATACATCATTGGAAATCTTCTCAAGAGATCTACATCGTGCTTTCCTCAAGTGTTTAAGATGGACAATTTTTAGCTTGTTTTAGGGCTTCTCTTTTTTTCCACTCTTCAAGATTTTTTATTTTACTTTTAAATAGTTACAACTTTTTGAAGTTGTAACTTTCAATCTAACTGTTGGATTTTCAATTGTAATACATTGCTTGAAAATGTGTGAAGAGATCTAGAGCATGCTTTTCATAGATTTATAAGATTAACACTTTTTAATGTGTTTTAGTGCTTCTCTATTTTTTCCCACTCTATTTTTTTTTATATATATAGTGACAACTTCTCAAGGTCATAACTTTCGATTTGATCATTGGAGTTTCAATTGTAATACATCCTTGGAAATATTATGAAGATATCTACACCATTCTTTCACCATATCTATAATATTTTTATCCTATTTCAAGGCTTCTCCATTTTCCCCCTCTTGAAGATTTTTTATTTTATTTTTATATAGTTAAAACTTCTTAGAGTCATAACTTTTGATCTATCTATTGATTTTTCAATTATAATACATCATTGGAAAGCTTGTGAAGAGGTATATAGTGTGCTTTACTCATATATATAAAATCAAAAAAATTAAGTTTGTTCTAGGGATTCTTCATTTTCTTGCTCTTTAGGGAGCAAACCCGAGACACAAAAATAATGCACACAACTTGCAAACTTTATTATTATTCAATAATGAAAATATTAAATGCAGAGGATCTCAAATCCTCGAGCTCTATGATACCTGCAAGCTACAGAAGTTTTAGAAAAAATTACAGAATTACAAAAAATCCCCTTTTCACAACATGCAAACTCTTTCTCCAAAAAGCTACCCAAAAATCAGAAACTAGCCCATAAATAGCCCCTTTTCGGCTTGGAGCCAAAAACAACATTCGAGCTATGAGTTTTGGCAGTTTGGCGCCAAAAATTACAATTTGAAATTTGAATTTAAATTCACATTCAAAATTAGCACATTTCTAAAATATGCACCAACTTCGAAGCCATAACTTTTAACTGGGACGATCGGATTCACGATAATACCTTTCGTAGCCTCTAAAAGACACGTTTTGCAAAATGGGCCCTATGGCACCCATTTTGGCATTTCTCAAGAATTTTCAGGCTCATCCGGGATCAAGTAGTGCCTCAAACCGAAATAGTTTTTCAGGGGCAAAAGCAAAAACTAGAACTTGAATAACTTTCAAACCGTGAATGATCTTGACTTGATTCTTTTGTTAAAGTGCTTATTTTACTGTCCTGAACCTTCCCATAAATTT
>VDFB02193867.1:57257899-57701335 GCA_007258455.2 Sequoia sempervirens
AAAATGGCCCTTATTAGCCGCATTTGGTCTTGATCAATCGCTTCTTCTTCCTCTTCTAAATTTGAACCTTCTTCCTCTCCTTCATCCTCACTTTCCTCCCTCAGGTTTAACCCTCTTCTCAACTTCTCTTGTAACGCATCAATTTGTCTTTGGAGGGCCGCCAGTGCATCTCTTCCACCTCAACATTCTCACCACCCCTACCCCACCCTTAGCACCACCAAGCTCACCAGGGCATCACTCCCGGCACTCTTGACCTCGGACCCACACAACCATGGTCCCGGTGCGAATCACCAATGACGGCCGATCCGTCCACACTCCTCTCAAGAAACGCCGCTTGATACCACCTGGATAGGCACAACCCAGACATAGAAAATAACCCACAAACAAGAGAATAATTTAGCTATGGAGCTCATATGCAGGATCTCAAATCCCCAAGTTTACAACACATGCAAGTTACGAAAGCTATAGAATAACCCTTTCGCAATATGCGAGCTTGTCCCCAAAAAGTTACCCAAAAATTAGAAACCTGCCCATAAATAGAGCTCCTCTTTAGTTTGGAGCCAAAACAACATTCAAATTTTGAGTTTAGGTGGTTTGGCGCAGAAAAATTACAATTTGAAGTTCAAATTTCAAAAGAACATTTGCAATTGTATCTTTTAGAAAGTGCGCCAACTTCCCAGGGCCATAACTTTTGATCCGGGACTCTGATTCGTGAACCGTTTGAACCGTTGGAAAGGTCTCAAAGTCAAGAACGTACTCAAAATCTGCTATGCCGATTTTAGCAAGTTTTGGGGCCAATACGAGAACTCTAAGTGCCTCAAATCTAACTCAGAAGATTTTCAAGTGCAAATCTAGGAAACAAAAATTGCAATATCTTTCAACCCAGGAATAGAAATTAAAAACCGTAAATTGTAAATTTCATTATGACGAAAAGGGTATCCAAAAATGTAAAAACATCTAAAAATCGAGAAACTTGAAATTTAACTATTTTTGGGTGATGCAAGATTGCCCTTACACCATTGGATGCTCCTGCATCAAGTCACGACTTCTCAGAGTCATAACTTTCAATCTGATCATTTGATTTTCAATTGAAACACATCATTGCAAAGCTTGTGAAAAATCATCACTTTTCAATTTGTTATGGGGCTTCTTTGCTTTCCCATTTTTCAATATTTTTTATTTTATTTTTATATAGTTACACTTTTCTTGGTGTCATAACTTTCAATCTAATTGTTGGATTTTCAATTGTAATACATTGTTGGAAAGCTTATAAAATTATCTACAATGTGATTCCCTTAGATGTATAAGATAATCACTTTTAGCCTATTTTGGTACCCTTTTTTTTCCCTTTTTCAAAATTTTTTGATTTTATTTTTATATAGTTACAATTTTCTCGATGTAATAACTTTCAATCCAATCATTGGATTTTCAATTGTAATACATCATTGGAAATCATGTGAAGAGATCTACAATGTTCTTTCTTCAAATATATAAGATAATATCTTTTCAACTTGTTCTAGGGTTTTTTTCATTTTCCTGCTTTGTAAGTTTTTTATTATATATTTTATATAGTTACAACTTCTCGAGGTCATAACATTAGATCTAACTATTGGAATTTGATTTTTAATAAAACATTGGAAAGTTTGTGAAGAGATATAAATCATGCTTTCCTCAAATCTATAAAATCAACACTTTTCAATCTGCTCTAGGGTTTCTTTGTTTTCCCGTTTTTGAAGATTTTTTATTTTATTTTTATATAGTTACAACTTCTTAAGGTCATAACTTTCAAACTGATCATTGGAATTTCTATTGTAATACATCATTGAACATTTTTATAAGATACGCAATGTGATTTCCCAAGATCTATAAGATCAGAACTTTTTAGCCTGTTCCAGGGCTACTCCATTTTTTCCCGCTCAGAAACATTTTTTATTTTATTTTTATATAGTTACAACTTCTCGGGGTCATAACTTTCGATCTGGCTATTGGATTTTCTATTGTAGTATATCATTGGAAAGCTTTTGAAGGGGTCTATAATTTTTTTTACTCGAATCTATACGATCAAAACTTTTCAATGTGTTTTGGGGCTTCTCCATTTTTCTACTCTATAATATTTTTTATTTTATTTTTATATAGTTACAATTTCTTGAAATCATAATTTTTTATCCAACCATTAGATTTTCAACTGTAATATATCATTGGAAATATTGTGAAGAGATATATAACATGCTTTCTTCAGATCTATAAGATCAATACTTTTGTGCCTATTCTAAGCCGTCTCCTTTTTCTTGTTTTGCAAGATTTTTTAATTTATTTTTATATAGTTACAATTTTTTGGTTTCATAACTTTCGATACAACCATTCAATTTTCAATTTAATACATAGTTGAAAAGCTTGTGAAAATATCTACAACATGTTTTCCCTAGATCTATAAGATCAACACTTTTCAACCTGTTCCAAGGATTCTTTATTTTCCCACTCTTGAAGATTTGTATTTTATTTTTATATAATTACAACTTCTTGGTGGTCATAACTTTCAATCCAACCATTTGATTTTTAATTGTAATATATTGTTGGAAATATTGTAAAGAGATTTATAACATTCTTTCCTCATATCTAGAAACCAACAATTTTTAGTCTATTTTGAGTCTTCTTTATTTTTCCGCTCTTGATTTATTTTATTTTATTTTTATATAGTTTTTTATTAATGATAAACAGGTTTTGAAGGGTGCCTAAAACCCTAAATAAAAATGAAAATAGTGGTAGAAAAGATGAAACAATGGACTGCCCACCCAATAGACTAAAAAAAAGTTGATTACCAAAACATCAACAGACAATCAACAAAAAGCAAAAACAAAAAATAAAAAAATAGCAGAGCAAAACAAACAACCATTAGATAATTTCTTTGAGCATCTTTGTTGCTTCCATATCCTTAGATGCTAGCCTATCATGCATCTCTGTGATTTTCAATAGTTACAACTTCTCGGAGTCACAACTTTCAATCCAACTATTTGATTTTCAATTGTAGGGTGATCCCACAATAGTGGTTTACACGTTTTTGCCAAAATTGACATCAAACTAAACTTTTTTAACTAAACCTTCACTTTTGGGAAACTATAGCTACTAAACCATGAGGGATTTGAAGATGATCCAAACTAGTGATTTATGAAATTTTATCTATAGATTCTATTTTTTATTTATTTTTAAATGGAATTAGATTATATTTCTTTTTCCATCTCCTTCAAAAACTAATTTTTAATGGTAAACACCATTTTTAAAGAGTGATGTTCACTTTTGAACCATAGATTTTTGGCACCAATGCACTTCTCTAGCTCTTTTAGGGTTTTTCACCTAAAAGGAGAGAGGTAGGGCCAAAAATACTAAAGGTTTCATTCAAATTATGTTATGTATGATGTTATCTAAGCTAAATGAAGTGAAATAAATGCAATTAAGTGCTTTAAATGACTAGTTATGAATGCAAATTTGAGATTTAGGCTATGTTTGAAAACACAATGTTGTTTGCAAAAGGCTAAAAAGGATGAACAAAAATGCAAACTAAACCAAACAAGAGGCTATTTTTCAAAATGTGTACACCTGGGAAACTAAAGAAGACCCAAAAACAATCTATACAATTTATGATGTCTAATTTTGAGCTAGTTGGGACTCATTCATTGCCCTGGGTGAATCAGTCCCAGGTTAGGACTTTTTCTACATAGAAGTTGTTTTTTGTCAACTTTGAACCAAGATTTGCATTTGAGTCAAATCTACACCTCAGGAGGGGCTCATTCACCATGCATGGAAAATTAGTCCACTTTTAAATTTTTACAACTTCAAATCTTTGTTATGCACCTTAACACTTGTACAACAATTTCTAATGGAAACCCAATTTAGGATCTCAGAAAATTCTTGCAAAGCGGCTTAAAATTGTTTGTCTAATGGGGGGTTTTCGTTGGTCAAACCCCTATTTGGGTAATTAAACCTTGAATGGAGAAAAATATGCATCAAACCTTAGCCTTAGATGGGTTAAAGACTAGGAAAGTTTTAATCATAACAAATCCCTATTCTATTGTTCTAGAATAAGAAATCCAAAGATGATTTGTGTGATGGAATATCTCAAACCCTAGAAACCTTAAAAAACATGAAAAATGGAAATAAAATGAAATGAAAATGACAAACAAACAAAATGAAAACCTTAATATGAAGATAGAGTGAAAATGGAAGATGTAATCAATAGGAAACAAAGTCCTTAGGTGCGATTTGGTGGCTAGTTGCACCTCCTCAACCTAGATTTCTTCATGATTCACCATAGGCATCCATCAACAACCATTTGCAATGTTGAATCTTAACAAAAAGAGTGAGCTTCAAAACCTACAAAAACCATAGTTTGCTACCTTCAAAACTTCAACTTTTGCAAATGACAGTTGTGGTAGAAGACTTGACCTTTGAAATTACTTTTGAAAAATGATTCAGAGATGTGTAAAATGACTTAAAATGGGTATTTATATGCAAAAACACCTTATTTTCCTATTATTTAGACCTAAGAGGCCAACATTCACCAAAAATTTAAGTTAAATTAACCAAATTCCTGCTCAAAATTAAATTTTCCCTCAAAGGGGACTCATTCGCCACCCTTGATGAATGGGTCCCACTACTGACTTTTGAAGGTGGGTTTTTGGAGTATGAAAGAATTATGTGTTGTTTATCAAGTTTTAGGTGATTTCTCAGTTAAAACGGGCCTCTAGATAAAAACTAATGGGTCTTAGGGGCCTATAAATGTTGTTTTGAAGGATAAATGATGTGAGGGAACTCAAAAGTGGGTCTAATTATGCGTGAAATTGTCTCTTTTCTCAAGAGGGTCCAATTTTCTATGGTACATTTAACCCCCATTTAGTGCCCATATGAGTCTACATGCATATTTAAGCTAAAGGACTCTAAATAATGCACTTTATTACATAAAAGGATACTCATTCAAGAGATAGGATAATGAAGCCCCCAGTGTAGTTATCTGCACAACCACAACATTAGGAACCACATCCTACAACACACATTTATTAATTGTCCAAAAATCATTTTATCTAAATCCTAGGAATCCAATTTGAGGGTAGATGTATTCCCCCCTTGATTTCGCTTTCTTTACGAAGGTGGAATTGAGGTAGCAATCTAGCCATGTCGAATAAGAAACATCATATCGTAGGGAATTTCCAATTACCATTCCTCATTATGATAGATGAATGATGATGTTGAGTGTGGAATTACAATTCCAATGCATCAAACAGTGTCGAAAATGGACTACCCTAGCTCCTGTTATGTTCATTTAAAGAATATACACTTTATGAATTTTTAAGATAAGATAACCTTAGGTTAATGTGTAAGAGTAAAAAGAGGTGAAAATGAATTAAAAGAAGTAGAAGAAAATAACGTGTCACCTACTATTCATTTTACCTTTGTGTAGCTTGAGAGTGATGTGTGAGAGAAGAAAACACCAAGCAAAGGGGAGTACACACCTTTGTGGTTGGATGATCTTTGGGAGCAAGTGGTACATGACGAGCTATATCATGAGGTGAGTCATTTATGCAAATTTTTCCATCTAATTTTATATTAATTTAATTATTTTAATGCATGGATAGGTTAATGTAGGGTTTTGGAAAAAAAGTTTGCAAAGTGTCCCCTTTTTTGCAAAGTGTCCCTTTTGTTCGCAAAGTGTCTCGTTTCATTGTGAAGGGTTCCATTTCTTGCAAAGTGTCTCATTTATTTTTTAAATTTCCTAAAAGGGTTCTAAAGTGTCTAGGGCCATTAGAAAATCACACTAGATTTTCTTTAGCACACTTTCTTGATGAAATATGTGAAAATTGAAGAACTTAGATAAAATTTAGAGCATTTTGTGATGATTTTGATAGGTCCCCACCTAGTCACGACAATGGATAGGGGGAAGGTAGTTCACATTTCTAAGAGATCATGCACCAACACTATCAATGACAAATATAGAGCATTTACAGTCAGTGGGTATCTATTGGGCATATCTTATGCCAACTATGACATACCATGACGCTATGTTGATGGATTTGTGCAAGCATTGGGATGTTGATACTTGTACATTTCATCTTTACATTGGGGAAATGTCTATCACTCTCGAGGATGTACACTACATTCTTTGAGTTCCCATTTGGGGAGAGCAAGTGTATTTTTGAGGTGATCGGTCATTATAGGTGAAGAAGAGAGATATGTAGTATTGTCCAGGTGGACCAATACATGATGAGCAGGATAGAGCATGAAACGAGCTTCCCATGCTACTGTATTCATGAGCTCCAATTGTTAGACAAATTATGATGCACATAGTGGCTTTGGTTCTCAATCCAGATGGATGAGTGACACACTTGGATGGAGGACTGGTACACTTGATACGAGGGATGTATGAGTAGAGGACAATCTATGCTTGGGGTCACTACATTTTACCACACTTGTCTTGGTTGATTTATGTTTTGAGAGATCGAGAATATGGTCCATTGTACACTTCTACAGTTGTAGTGCCTCAAGCATATCACGTGTACCAAGCCTATCATATTCCCTTTTTCTATAGCTACAAGATATCCACAAGCATTTGATTATCCTTTGTAATTCCTGTAGTAGTATGGGGATTTACACTTTTGGAGGGTGAGATTTGACCGGTTGGAGGAGGATGAGATCCTATGGAGACCTTATCTAGTCACTTTGCAGTGGCTAGACCCCACAAGAAAACTATAGAGGATGCAGATGGACATGTATCTAGCTGGGAGGCATGACTATGTTGTACAATTGTTCTACTATGGGTGAGTCATGCGATAGTTTGGACAGGTACAGACACCACCAAGGGCATGCCCCTTAATTAGACAATCAATGCAGAGTTCCTGAAGGCTAGGTGATATTGTTTGAATAACTATAGATCATGTTCATGAGAGTGATTTAGATGATTCATATCATGACCAACCTCCAACATCTTGTTGTAATATGGGTTCTAGTGTTTTCATTGATGGAAACCTAATTCGTTGATCCAGTCTGCACTTCTGTATCTAACCATACCAAAAGAAAGAGCAAAGAATAGGGTATCTAGCTGAAGTTGAACCTATCAAGTGGTTTTCATTACCAGCTTATCAATTTTGGTTGTGGATCTCTAGGAAGGTCATTGGGTATATGAAATGTGTTACTCTTGAGTTTTGCGTTGTCGTATCAAGTGGTGTATGAGTTAGGAGATCTGGTCATTTGATTTTCTGTTCATCAGTATATGAAAGTTGACTAAGTGAATGTAAGGTGTTGTAGATGTCTAAAGTGAAATAGTTTGGAGTATTTTTTTGTTTGAATATTTTGTTTTGGGTCCTAACTATGCTATGGAAATGTGTGCATTAAATGTTATTCATGATTTGGGCTAACAATTGGAAGATATTTTCTATTCTATTGAAGTTGACATATAGCAATTGAATTCTTGGTAGTAGATATATATATGAGATTGGTTAATTCATTTTGGTGTGTGTGTGAGATTATTTGATATGAGTTGATTTATGTGCGAATATCAAAAGAGAAGTTGATAAATTTTCATTTGTGTAGAAGAGGATTTTGTGAAGTGAATTAAAACAGAATAGAGCAAAGTGTAGAATCTATTAGAGGGTCTAGAATATGATATATGAGCCTAATCAAAATTGTAATCAAGCATTTTTAGATGCTATTTTCTCATTTCAACCTTTTGTTGTAATCTAATTCTTTTGTAAGGTAGTGAGCCTTTCTAATTTTGAGCAATTAGCTCTAGGCAGTGTGCCTAAATGCAAGTGCATTCCTCATTTTGTAAAACACTTATATTTTGAGTACTCAAATTGTGGATTGACCTCCACCATGGTTTTTCCCCTAGCAGGGTTTCCACATAAAAATCCTTGTGTTATGGTGTTGTGGCTTATTGTTCTATGTTCATGCATCTTTATTTTTATTGAATGTTTTAGGAACTTGAGAGAATAGATTAATAAGGTTAAAAATTGCACAACATTGATTCACCCCCCTCTCAATGTTGCTTTATTCCAACACATCCAACGTTGATGATGTTGACAACACAGATGAGCATGATAAGTGGTGGTCATATGCACAACTAGCTCCTGTGTTCCCCATGGATTTCCCTATAGGTGATGCAAGATCAACACTAGATGAGGGTGATGAACCAAAAGAGACAAAAGAGGGGTTATGGAACAGGCCAACATATATTTTTACAGATGTTATTGATTAGTACCAGTCTGATGTCAATCCTGACTATGAGGACTAGGATGGAGGAGAGGATGAGGAGGATGAGGATGATTATTACAAGGAGCCACCCTTGAGTGAGGGTGATGAGGTAGCTATTGAGGAATGATATGATCATGGAGAGTCCTCACATACTTACAGGGCTAGATCTCATGTAGTAGCTATAGTAGACATTGACACCCAAAGTTAGAGAGAGACTAGCACATCCTTGATGCACCCTAGAGAGGATGAGGTTGACATTCCTCATGCATCTGGAGAAATAGGTGATGATATTTAATTTTACGCATGTCCTTTAGTATTATTTGCTTTATTTGTATATATGTATCATGACGATGTGTTACTAATTGTGTACATTGTCTATCTTGTAGGAGTGGCAAGATACTAGTGAGATTTCTATCATCAGGCTTCCATAGAGATAGTGCTTGCATCCATCGACAAGGAGGAGATGGATCTTGACTATTTACCCCCACCGATCATGGAGGAGGAGCCAAAGTCACTGAGACCTTTCGTGAGGTTATGGGAAGTGTACAAGAGTGTGAGGAGATGCCTCCATTGAGATGAGAATGCACTACAGTCAGTAGATACCTTGGTAGAGGTGGAGAGGCTACATGCAGAGCTGGCACAAAAATGAGTAGAGAGGGATCAGATGGTAGAGGAGTGACTTGTGGTCGTTGGTCGAGTACAAGGTCTAGAGTATGCACTTAGACTCAGAAGTTTGTGGTTACGGTCACACATGACCATCTCATGATGTCTAGGGACTAGATCATGAGCACCATATCCTAAGGGGTCTAGCTTCCACAGACCTTTATGACTTTGTATATGATACTGAGATGTATATAAAAATTTGATATGTATATAGACATGCGTAGTTGATGTTATTATGATGTGTTTATTGTGTGGATGTTAAATGAAATGTGATTAATTAAATGAATTATGGTTAAATTATTTAATTAATGTCTACATTATTTAATAGGGTTGATGTGATCTAATGTAAAATGTAGTGCAGTTTGACTTTAGATACAACATTGTTAATTATAAGAGAATATTTTAAATTAAATACGCCTATAACTAATATAAGGATTTAACTTAATAAAACACAAAGGTGGATAGTATGGATCCTAAAGTAATTATAAAATGAATTTAAATAATTACCTTAGTGTTCAAGACAAACACAAAATAAGTTGTTAAGAACAAAGTAATATGAAAGCTATTTAGAATAACATCAAATAACTTTAAACAACATTGCTTTATCAATCATACTATTCAAGGAGGTTAGAGATAATACTGATGCAAATGCATGGCATTAATAGGTTCCTTTAGGTGTGTTCTATCAAGCTATGTTAAGAGATAAGCACCAAACTTGTAATTAGTATCAACTATGTAAGGTCCTAACCAATTAGGGTTGAATTTATCTTTATCTACATTGTCAGCACTAGTATTGCATTTATTTTCAATAAGAACAAAACATCCCTTACAAAATGATCGTGGGATGACATGAATGTTGTGTTTGCATTGTAATTTTTTGATGTGAGCTTGGAGATGTTTGAGAGTGTTAATGTGTTGATCATCAAGCATCTCAAGTTGATGTAATTGTCGTTCTTTATAAGTGTCATCGTTAATAAGATCTTGGAGAGAAATTCACAATGTAGGAATTTCTAACTCCAAGGGCATGATCACATCAGTTCCATAGACAAGGTGATAAGGGGTATTTCCTATGGATGATGTAACATTTATTCTATAAGCCCACAATGCATAAGATAGTTGTGTATGCCAATCTTTATGATGCTTGGTGACAATTTTCTTAAGGATTTGTTCAAGAATCTTATTAGTATTTTCAGCTTGTCCATTGTATTGGAGATAATACGGTGTGGAAAAGTGATTTTGAATGTTGAATGTTTCAAGAAATTTTTGAACTTTATTATTCTTAAATGGAGTTCCATTGTCAGAAATGATTGTGGAAGGGAGCCCAAAACAAGCAATTATGTGGTCCAAGATGAAACAGAAAATTGCTTTAGCATTTGTAGAATGGACATGAATAGATTCCACCCATTTCATGAAATCATTTATTGTGGTTATGATAAATGTATGTTCAATAAAAGAAGGCGGTGAACTTTTTCCAATAAGATCCAACTCCCATACTAAAAACAACCAAATGGGAACATGGGCACAAAGTTCACCATCAGGAGTGTGGATCAAAGTTCTATGTTCTTGGCATTGGCCACATCATTTAATGTAGGTGAAGCAATCCTTCTCCATATGTCTCTAATAATAACCAATATAGATAAGTTTTTGCACTAACAAACGACCTCCAAAATGACCTCCACAGGCACCAACATGAGCCTATTCAAGCAATAAAGGGATTTTAGAATCTTTAAGACATCATAAGAGGAGACCATTAAAATATCTTCTATACAATGCATTTACAAGGATCAAATATTTAGTCACGAGTTTACGTAAACATTTTTGAGTATTTGTTGTGATAGGTTCGCGAATGGTGTTGTTGTTCAAGTAGTTGTATATTGTATCATACCATTCGCACTATTCATCTTGAGTTATTTCCAAAATGTTGTATAGCGAAGTATCGATCAAAGGTTTCATGATGGGATGGATAACAAAGGTGAAATTAATGGAAGGAATGTGTGGGGAAATCAAAGTTGCCACACTTGCCATTGCATTTGCATGCCTATTGTCTTTTCGTGGGATGTTATCAATGGTGAACGATTCAAATTTTTATAATAGTTTCATTATAATATCCTTTTATTTTGATAATTTGTCATGTTTAGTTTGATATGTACTAGTGATTTGTTTGATGACCAATTGTGAATCGCCAAAAATATTGATATGTTTAGTGTTCATTTCTAAAGCAGCTCACAAACCTGCGATCGATGCCTCATACTTATTTATATTATTTGTGCAAAGAAAATTGAGTCAGTAGGACAAGGGAATAGGTTTTCTGTTAGGTGGAATTAGTACCACTCTAGCATCAAAACCTGTTCTACACTTAGATCCATCAAAAAATAATTCCCATGGTTAAATGTCAGCGGTTAAGACATGATCATCAAGAAAGGAGTCATGAGTAGGTAAAGTGAAAGGAGAAGGAGCTTCAACTAAGTGATCAGTTAAGGCTTGGCCTTTGATTTATTTTTGTAAAAAAAATTTAAGGTTCACCAAAATGAACCATAGAACTTTTGCACCAATGCACTTCTGTAGCTCTTCTAGGGTTTTTCACCTAAAAGGAGAGTGGTAGGGCCAAAAATTCTAAAGGGTTAATTCAAATTATGTTATGTGTGATGTTATCTAAGCTAAATGAATTGAACTAAATGCAATCAAATGCTTTAAATGACTGATTATGAATGCAAAACTAAGATTTAGGCTATGTTTGAAAACATAATGTTGTTTGTAAAAGGCTAAAAAGGATGAACAAAAATGCAAACTAAACCAAACAAGAGGCTATTTTTCAAAATTTGTGCCCCTGGGAAACTAAGGAAGACTGAAAAAGTCTAGAAAATTAATGATGTCTGATTTTGAGCTGACTGGGAATCATTCGCCACCCTGGGCGAATCAGTCCTAGGTCAGGACTTTTTCTATACAAAAGTTTTTTTTTGTCAACTAGGAAACAAGATCTGCATCTAATTCAAATCTTCACCTCAAGAGGGACTCATTCTCCATGCATGATGAATCAAACCACTTTTAAATTTTTGTAACTTCAAATCTTTGTTTTGCACCTTGACACCTGTACATCAATTTATGATAGAAACCCGATTTAGGATCTCATAAAATTCCTACAAAATAGCTTAAAATTGTTTGTCTAATGGGGGTTTTTCCTTGGTGAAACCCCTACTTGGGTAATTAAACCTTGAATGGATAAAAATACTCATAATACTTTAGCCTTAGATGGGTTAAAGACTAGGAAAGTATGAATCATAACAAAATCCCTATTCTATTGTTCTAGATTAAGAAATGCAAAGATGATTTGTGTGATGCAAGATCTCAAACCCTAGAAACAATAAAACACATGAAAAATGGAAATGAAATGACATGCAAATAACAAACAAACAAAATGCAAACCTTAATTTGAAGATAGAGTGAAAATGGAAGATGAAATAAATATGAAACCAAGTCCTTAGGTGTGATTTGGTGGCTAGTTACACCTCCTCAGCCTATATTTCTTCATGATTCACCATAGGAATCCATCAAAAACCATTTTCAATGTTGAATCTTAACAAAAAGAGTGAGCTTCAAGACCTGTAAAAACCCTAGTTTGCTGCCCTAAAACTTCAACTTTTGCAAATGAGACTTGTGGTAGAAGACTTGAACTTTGAAATTGCTTTTGAAAAATGATTAAGAGATTTGTAAAATGACTTAAAATGAGTATTTATAAGCAAAAAAATCTTATTTTCCCATTATTTAGACCTAAGAGGCCGACATTCACTAGAAATTTAAGTTAAATTAATCAAATTCCTGGTCAAAATTGAATTTTTCCTCAAAGGGGGCTCATTCACCACCCTTGGCGAATAGGTCCCACTAGAGGGGACTCATTATCGACTTTTGAAGGTGGGTTTTCGGGGTATGAAAGAATTATGTGTTGTTTGTCGGGTTTTAGGTGATTTCTTAGGTAAAATGGGCCTCTAGATAAAAAATAATGGGTCTTAGGGGCCTATAGATGTTTTGAAGGATAAATGATGTGAGAGAGCTCAATAGTGGGTCTAATTATGCATGAAATTGTCTCTTTTCTCAAGAGGGTCCAATTTTCTATGGCACAACTATAAACTATAATGCCCCATCGTGAGAACCCCAAAGGACAATTAGAACTAACCAAAATTACAACATTTTTTTTAAAGTAAAGCATAATATAAGATGTACACTAACATACAATACATGCAATGCAATTATACTAATGTAATAACAACTATTTCCTCTAGGGTACACATTCCAACCTTACAAAACATGAACCCACTTCACAACGATAATTGAAAAATCCCAAGGTTACATTATGAGCCTAGAACATAACATAAGTAAACAAATGTGCATACATCCATAAATGAAAACATAAGATAATCAGGTGTACATATATATATTACAATGATCAATTAGAGTAACCAATTACATCATAGTTATGATATGAAATTACATTGTTCAAGGATTACATCAATATAATGGTACTTCCCAACATGAACGGGAATAGTACAATAACATGGAATAATACAACAAGAATGATGCATTCCAACATCAAGACTAGATCCAAATCTGGTACATCCCTGGAGTCACTACATGAGGAGCAACTCTGTACATCTAGATCTTTAGATGGGGACCCAATATGGTGCTTAGCACATTCCACCCAACTACATGGACTCAAAATCCCACCCCCCATGTTGGGAGTTGACTAGAAAGATCCTCAACCAAAAAGTCAAGTGGACTAGTAGTAAACAAGACTCCACAACCAGGATAACAAAAACACAAGATAACAACCCATAAAATTTCCAACACATAACCATAACAAAAAAATATTTTAAGAAGTCCAATAAAAACCAATTTCCAATATTATAGATAAACACTAAATAGCCATAAGAGGTGCCAACAACAATAGGATCCAAAGCCTTCGAAAGAGATTGTAATATCAAAAAACAATAAATATCAAAGGAACCTTTCATTAACATCAATAAAGTTTCCATGAGGCAAAAATGCAACACTAAATAACTGAAAGGAGTCTTCAACAACAAACATCAAGAAACAATTGTCTCAACAATCATAAGATATAGCTACTTCTAGAGGTACAAGAACATGAAGGGGAACCAACAAGAAAGCAAGGTTGCTAAAGGATGGAGTGTCATCACATAGGTGCTATGGGTTACCCTAGCGTAACTTTCCTAGGTTGTCGAATCACCCTAGCCACCTCTACCAACCACTGGACCCCCATGCCTCTATGCAGGATCAACATACCTTGCAAATTACTATGCATAGGAAAGGTAGGCGATCTTGCCATTCTAGGCCTTCCCACTCATTCTAAGCCTAAATGAGCATTTTTTCCCATGAGTAAGGCTACATTATTTGAATTAATTAATTAATTAAGTTATCACTTGATTAAACTCCCAATGAGTTACCCTGGGCCAACCACTTTGGGTGGCAAACCCTCATTGAGAGCCAATCCTCCTTACCAACAACCAAATCTAAAAATCACAAACTGGCAAGCCCACTTGCACAAGTTACCGAAACAAAAAAAAAGATAAATCACCATGTGAGGCATGGACCATCTCATGCTAGAACTCAAAATAAAGAAAACCACTTTTCAAGTGCAAGGCTTAACCCACCAAAATCAAATTGAACATATAAGCAACCGTTCTAAAGAACCCAACAAGAAGAAATAATTATAAAGCAACATTTTCTTTCCCCTCCTATAGAAGACTCTCAAAACACTAACATCAAGGTTACCTTGTCCATAAAAGATGGCAATTACAAGATCTCAAGAAACTATTTTCAATCCACAATTTATGAGTCAACAAGTATAAAATAGCGAGTGGCAACATCCCAACAAAATCTCCAAACTCAATCCAACTAACACAGTCAATTCAATACCAAATCAACCTAAAAAGTCAAAACCCTCTCATTAACCCTTAGGCACAAAAATATCCCTCCAAGAACCAAAATCATCACCACAAATTCAATGAATAAAGACTCCACAAATCAAGATGAACTCAAAGGGCATACACATTGGAATAACTCTAGAGGAGATGACCTCAAAATCAAAATCAACTCAAAAATCTAGAAGCAACCAACTGGGCGTCCACAAGAGACCTCAATTTTCTCCTCACGAGATACCCTAACAGTTGGCAGGCAAGTAACCTTCAACAAAGTCAACAAACATGACAACAATAGCAATTAACTATTCACATTCTCAATTCAAAAATCAACCCACTCAAACAATCAAATAAATCACAATAGTTCTAAATAACTATCCATATAAAAAACTCATGAATAAGGGAAAACAACATTCAAGGGATTGTCTATCTTCATTTATTTACATTGGCCTTTTATTTATCTAAATGTAAATTGATCAAAATCAATCATCCAATTATCTAGGTAATACAATGAATTCAATTAAACATTCTTCCTATTAATAAGCATTATAAAATATAATAAATATATGTTTAACATCCTAAAATATAACTAATATTGTCAAGTCATCACTACCAAACTGATTATCTGATGAACTTAAAATATAATACCTTATCTTCGCTATACAAATACTTCACTTAATACCATGATTCATTATTTTATCTCAAGTTATAATGGAGTACATTTATATATCTTATTCATATAAAGATAGATTATCGAATGCCAAACGTAAAACACAAAAAGGGGAATAAACCTTATGTCAATTCAACAAATGTGAGAGAGACCATTGTTTGATTAGAAGGAGAATAATTCTAATTTACTTGTCAATAAAATCTTCAAATTTTGAGTCAAAATTCTTATTTAATATATCAAATTTCATCTTTGATAAGTAGCATATCTTAGCATCTTACATTTAAATTGAAATCTCATAACTTATAAATTCAACTAAATAATTTCCTTTATAACCTTATTGTTATTATTTTTGACCTAACTATACAACCTTATCGACCCTATGCTCATACTTCTATATATATATATTAAAGCCAATAAAACTCTGATAGATCATATGCATGGTATACCTAACATTAGAAACTACTTGGTTTACTAATTCATGGGCATGGTATGTTCTTAAGCATAACATCTATGTTGATTGAATCTCTAAAACTGACTTAAGGCGGAAGGTTAGATTTAATGCATCAACAATCCAAATGATTAGTAGAATGGATAGTACTTTGTTGGTTAATCAAAGCCAGAGAGGAAAGATGGGTTGCGCTCAAGAACAACAGACTAATACATCATCAATATGCCTATACATTCTAGATTTATGCAATTCTTAAAGCAGTATTACAATGATTGAGTATTTTCAAGGAATGGAGTCTCAAGAAATCCTAAAATGGCCTAAGATTTAGGTGATAAATATTTTCAACAAAAGAATGATCCATGGAGACTAGTGTTCATGGGGATTCAATATCGAGGAAAAATCTTATATATAAGCCATATTATTGCAAACTCAAATAAACATTCTTAGTCTCCTTTATATTAGTAATACAAAAGGATAAGAAGTAGATATCCAAAACAACAATTTTTATGGAATTAAAAACAAAACTTAAAGCTTGAGTAGACGGAAGGTGGGAATGAAGGTGTAGCCCAAGGAAGAGGTTTTAGGAATAAATAGTTATAAGATTAGGGCGCCTAACAGAAGAAAAAAAATCCTAACATACTAAATTTCCATCGAATGCCCCACAATATATCTCTATCAAGTAACAAACAAAGAGAAAGTTAATCAAAATTCTAATACTATGTTTACGCATACTTCAAGCCATGAATTAAAATAGTAATTCATTGCATAGGTCTCACCAACTAAATTATTGCTAACTAGAGACTACTTAAAGGAGGAAAACACAACATGAATACCTACTGACCCAAAAGGTGAGAGGGTGGCTGACAACTACCAACAAAAGCATTGAATCACAAAAGGAGATCCTATCCAACAAAGCATCTAAACATAGCACTATAAACAAGTGTATATGGAGAACTCATCGTATAAGACAATCAATTGGTAACCAAGCGTGGATGAAGGCCAATATGATAACGGGGAATGTGTGTATGAAGAATCTATTAAAAATTCTATGCAATAAAATAAATAGTGAACTTTACTCATGCAGTAATCCATGATTAAGCACAACGTAAGGCTAACATAAGAAGGTCGCTAGGAAAGAGCAATCTCAATAAAATAATACAGTTTTGGATTCTAATTTACACCACAATCAACCCAAACTAGGGGAAGAAGCCATATCATAAAGGAAACAAAATATTGAATATCCAACCTAAGTTGCTAGCAACATGCATAGGAAACTATATCATAAACCATAACATCAAAATATGATCAACATTAACAAACCTAATAAAATTTTCACTAGATATCCACTCTCTTGAAGTTTCAAAAAACAATGGCTTCCTGCTTAAACTGGATATGGCTAAGGCCCATGATAGGGTTGATTGGAATTTTTTGATTAAAGGTTTACAGGCTTTTGGATTTTCTGGAAGATTTCTTCAATTGATATGGGAATTGATTTCTACCACTAGTACCTCGGTGATTATAAATGGGTCTCCTTCCAACTTCTTTAAAGTGTCAAGATGTGTCAGACAAGGAGATCCTGTCTCCCCGATTCTTTTCATCCTCATGGCTGAGAGTCTTGGGAGGCTAATGCACAAAAGGTGATAGAAGGTAGCTTGAAAGGTTTAAAAGCCTCCTCGACAACTATGGTCTATTCTCACCAACAATTTGTAGATGATACGATGCTCATGGGAAGTGCTACTGTTGGTGAAGCCTAGGCTTTAAAGAGTTGTCTTGTTCTTTATGAGGAAGATTTGGGGTAGAAGATTAATAGGACCAAAAGTTCCCTCTACTTTTTCAATACCCCTGAGCATAGGCAGAGGAAGATTGTTATGATCCTAGGTTGTGGTGTTAATTCCCTTCCTTCTACTTATTTGGGCCTCCATTTAGGGTCCGAACCTCTAGAATCCTTTTGGATTTCTCTGGTTGATAGGTTCAACAAGAAATTAGCTGGGTGGACAGGTGCCCTTTTGAGTCAAGCTAGTAAAGTTCTATTACTTAAAGCCTCTCTTCATAATTTTCATGTTTATGCTCTTAGTTTGTTCAAGATCTTGGCTAAGTTTGTTGATATTATTGAAAAGATTTAGAAATGGTTCCTCTGGTCAAGGGTTGAGGAGAAGAAGAGGATTTCATTGGTGGCTTGGGAGAGAGTGTACAGACCTAGGAAGTCTAGAGGCCTTGGTTTGAGAAGCATCAGAGTGTTTAATAAAGCACTCCTGGCTAAGCAAGTGTGGAGAAATTTTGTGGATGTTCGAGAATGGAATTCAATATGGTGAAGTAAATACTTGAGGGATGCTAACTCCCTTCAAGATTTTCTCAACTCTCAGAACCTTCCTTCTGGTTCTTTGCTTTGGAATAACACTATTAAAGCTAGAGACTTGGTTGGAAAAGAAGCTTTTTGGAAGGTGGGTGATGGGTAGAAAATTTGGTTATGAGAAGACAAGTGGATTGGCAAGGAGTTTCTGTGCAATAATCCAATCTATAGTATCCATATGGAGGACTGCAAGTCCAGGTTTGGGTGGTTGGTTAGGGATTATTGGAGGAATGATCAGTGGGGAGAGATCTCTTATATTAGTCAGTATCTTCAACCTTTGCAGGTTCTTCTTAATTCTATTAAGATTAGTTATCGAGGGGGGGAGGATACTTTGATTTGCAATCTATCATCCTCTAGCACCTAATCTGTCTCTTTTGTTGTTTCCTCTTGTTACTTTGGTATTGATGTTTATGATTGGGATAAGGTGTGGTTGAACAACCTTATTCCAAAATTTAATTTGTTTTGTGTGGATCCTTCTTTAGAATAAGCAGTTGACTAATGATAATATTTATAAGAGGGGGCTTTCATTTCCTAATAGATGCTACCTGTGTTGTGCTAAGGCTGAGACATCTTCACACCTATTTCTCCTCTGTTTGTTTGCATATGCCATATGGGGTAGGATTCTGTGCATGTGGGATCTTAGTTGGGTTTTTCCTGGAACTATTATGGATTTTTATAGCCAATGGAAGGCCCCCTCAAAGAATCGGGCCCTTAATATGCCCTGGAACTGTATCTTTCCTCATTTTACTTGGGGTATTTGGAAAGAATGCAATAAAAAAATCTTTAGGGATGTTTCCCTCTCAGAGGAAGTGGTTTTTGGTAAGATCACTAGAGCTGTGATTAAAAAAATTAATCTTCTTAACAATAAGCGAAAAGGTAAAGGTAAGGTTAGTATGCTTAATTATGATTGTAGAGTTGTGGGGGCCTAGAATATTAATGTGGACATGTTCAATATGTCTAAAAGCATTAAGGATCCTAGAGATGGCATATTCTAGAGTCTTCCTCCCCCTGGCTGGGTCAAAATCAACTTCAATGGTGTGGCCAAGGGGAACCTTGGGCCTATTGGGAGTGGAGGGGTGATAAGGGATGAGAATGGCTCTTTCATTGCCGCTTTTATGGTTCCTTTAGGAATTTAGACCAACCATGTGGCTGAAGCCTCTGGTGTTTTCTAGACCTTGAAGCTGGCTAGTCAACTAAAGTTTAAATATGTGTGGATTGAAGGGGATTTGAACAACATCATCCAATGTCTAAAGGGCCACCATAAACCTTCATGGTCAATTCAAAATTGGATAGATCTCTCTAAGGAAATTATTAATTCCTTTGAGAAAAGTTATATCACACATGCCTATTAGGAAATAAACACGGTGGAGGATTTTTTTGTGAACAAAGGGGTCAAAGCTCTGAAAAAGGTGATGTGGTAGGGGCAAGATGAGTTGGAGGCTGATGTCAAAGCTCTGTCAATGTTTGATCATGCTCACAAGAAGGCACAATTTCCCATTCCTTAGTTTGATGGTTGAGTGTCATCGCCTGTAGTCTCAGGACTACGTTTTAATGATGATTTTTAGTTGGCCAAGGGGTAATTACTTCATCCCTTGGTTGTCTGTGATTATTATCACATGCTTTCTGGGTAGTTTAGGAATTTATCTCTATACGGTTCTAGACTATTCTACTCCTACTGGTGCAATGATGGCTAGAAAAATCGCAGAGTGGAGTTGATTGGCTGTGATCAGTTGAAGAATAATCCTAAGCTTTGGAAGAAGTTGGAGAATGGTGGCATCATGATTTTTATTGAAAAGCTCCATGGATGGGATCTGAAGGTGACTAGGGTCTTCAAGAAGGATTGGAAAAATGGTGAGATAAACCTGTTTGGTAGACATGTTATCAACGAACAACTGATTGTTGAGGTCACTAGCCTTTCAATGGATGGAATTAAATTCTATAGGGACAGGAAGCAGTCTAATGAGGCATTCAACAAGTTCCCCTAGTTTGAATCTAAGGAGGAATTATGGAGGACCTCCAGAAGCTACTATGACACAAACACAATTGTCTCACATTGGAGGAGGGTTTTAAATGTGCTTATAGAGTATGTCACTTTGGATGGACACTACACCAGAGTTTTTGGGTATCACTTTGTTCTATTGAATCACTTCAGGCACCAGGTCAGGATTTCCTTCCCTTTTTACCTAGCTTCTTCTTTGAATACTAGTCTAAAAAACCATAGATAGAACTCGACTAGGTATTCTATCCTTCATGAAGGATTGCTTGTGCTTATCTATGATCATTTCAAAGCCATGTCGGCTCTGCCCCCATCACCTAAGGTTAGGGTTGATGAAAAGGAAAAGGGTAAACCTAGGGATTCCACTCTGATAAAGGGATAGAGAAAATTGTCGGAGGACCCCTCCTATGATGTGGATGATATGGAGTCACAGTCAAAATCATTGTCTAAATATTCCAGCCACCCTGAGACTGACAGAGAAGAGAGACATCACTTCCCTATGGACCTTAAAGTTGGGGATCATTATTTTAATGAGGAACAGAAATTTCCCACTGATGTCCTTGCTATAGCCCGTAATGGGGCAGTGGATAATTTTAGACTTATGAGATGGGTGTTCTTTGAAATTAAGATAATAAAGCTAAATCAAAGAGAAATGAATTTTTTTTTGGAGAAAGCCACAAATGAAAATAACAGAGGTAGTGGCAGTGGTCAGACTACTGATTTATGAATAGAAGAGGAGAAGAAGTATATGGTTGAATTCCTCAAGAAAATGGTGGAGGAACTACAACATTTCAAAGGCAGTCATGATGGCAAGCAGGAAGACATGGAGGAGCAGTTGAGGAATATTAAAATCTCTCTCCACAAAGTGTTTATTATGAACCATAAAATTTTGTAATCTACTGCATAGACCATTAATACCATGGTGGAAAACCTGGAGAAATCCCATCAAGTAAAAATTGTTGTGTTTTTGGACTTGGATAATGAGGATGGGCAGCTGAATAGTGGGGGACAGAGCAATAGGACTAGAGAAAACTTGGAAAGGAAGGAAAACCAATTGCTTGTAAAAATCTAGGAGATTAAGAAGTCTACACTCAACATGAACAGTCTTGAGTAGGAAGCGACAGAGATCCTTTGGAACTTGGCCTAGTGGCTGAGTGTCTTGTGGCCTTTGTTTGGTTTTTTGTCTGTTCTGCCCTGGTGTTACTATGTGATCTTCTTTGTGGGAAGCATTTTGTTTTTTTTCTATGTTGTGTCAATGTTTTATCTTATTCTTTGATATTGTTATGGGTTTTAGGATCCCTCTAAAACCTGATAGTTCCTTCATAAATAAAACAAACATAATAAAATTTTAAGGTAATGCATGGAAACAAAGTTCATAGGCCAAGGCATTGAACAACATAAAATGGAGTCACCAATACAAGATCAAATCCCTCCATTGAAGAAAATCAAATGCAGAGGGAAAGTCACTACATCACCTTCAAACAAGCAAACGACAGAAGTAGGGTGACATGTGTGATGATGAATTGAGATGGCTTAAGAAGGTTTTCAGGAAAAAATATTTGTGAAGTGAAAATTTTGATCCCCAAAAATGAGTTAAAAGAAATGCATAAAAAATAACTCAAAGTGACGTCTCCTCATGGAATTAAAAATGAATGCAGAATGAGCACAGAATAGATTTTTTTCAATTGGGTTAAGAAACTTCCAATCAAAGGGAACATTGAACAATGAATTCAAGAGCATCATAACATCATAAACTCTAATGTGCTCAAGTACATGCAATCATGTGGAAAAAGAGAGAAGATATAGTTTGTTTGGCTTTAGAAATGTAGTGGATAAAGCATAAGAAGAGGTGACAATAGTAGCAAGTTACGAATATTGCTTAGAAGGGACTTGCATATCGACAAACATTTTATAGGCTATGGGACCAAAATTAAACTTGCAAATCATCAAATCCCTACCTATTGAGGAACAACTATTCATTTGCAAGTCATGAAATTCACATGCATTACATTCCCATTCAAATGGATTGAAACCAATAAGGTATGTATTATAAAATTCATTTAAATTTTTACCTCTTAGATAGCTGGTAGTTCATAAGTTACCATTGCAATGATCTTCCTCGAAAGTGCTTAACTTTTTCCCTCTTCCAAATGTAGCTTTCTCAATCTCCTGAATAGTAGACTGAGTGGTTCTATCACACTTCTTGATCAGGCATATGCATGGAAATGAGTAGGTCAAGTTGAACCCTCATCAGCCCCCAAAATAATTCAAATCAAAAGCAATATCCACCGCCAAGAACTATAATTTTCCTCTTAAAATTATTTTTCTATAGCAAAAATTTTAGCTTTTTCTTTTTGAAAGCCAAAATTAACTGATGATATTATTTCCCAAAAATTAGCATACGTAAAGTCCAAGATGGGATAAGTTTTTGAAAACATAAAGATCAATAAAATTAGCAAGTTACCCATTCAAATCTAGTTTCGAGCTATGCATGTGCACCTTTTATCTTTTACCATCTTTTCTTGCCTTTTACTATTTTGTTCGCAAATCTTATCTCCTTATCTATTTTATTTTCAATCCGACCATTGTATTTTAAATTGTAATACATCATTAAAATTATTGTGAAGAGATATATAAAGTGCATTATCCAGATATATAAGAACAACACATTTCAACCAATTCTAAGGCTTCTACGCTTTTCCATTTTGCAAGATTTTTTATTTTATTTTTATATAGTTACAATTTTTGGGTGTTATAACTTTTGATATGACTGTTGGACTTTCAATTGTAATACATCATTAGAAAGATTGTGAATAAATATACAAAATGCTTTCCTCAGATTTTTAAAATCAACACTTTTCAACAAACTCCAGTGCTTCTCCATTTTTTCCTACACTATAAATTATTTTATTTTATTTTTATATAGTTACAACTTCTCAGGTTCATAACTTTTGATCTAAATGTTGGATTTTAAATTGTAATACATGATTAAAAATCTTGTGAAAATATATACAACAAGTTTTCCTAAAATCTATAACATAAAAAATTTCAAACTATTCTAGGGCTTCTCCATTTTCCCACTTTTGATTTATTTTATTTTATTTTATTTCTATATAGTTAAAACTTCTCAGAGTCATAAAGTTTGATTCACTCATTAGATTTTAAATTGTAATACATCATTGGAAATCTTGTGAAAAGATCAAGACATGTTTTCCATGGATCTATAAGATCAACACATTTTAGCCTATTATGGGGTTTCTTCATTTTCCTGCTCTTGAAGATTTTTATTTTATTTTTATATAGTTACAATTTCTCAGGGGTCATAACTTTCAATCCGACCATTGGATTTTCAATTGTAATACATTGTTGAAAATCTTGTATAAAGATCTACAACATGCTTTCTTTATATCTATAAAACCAACAATTTTTAGTCTATTTTAGGGCTTCTCCATTTTCCCATTCTTGAAGATTTTTTATTTTATTTTTATATAGTTATAACTTCTTGGTGTCATAGCTTTCGATCCAATTATTGGATTGTCAATTGTAATACATCATTGGAAAGCTTGTGAAAATATTTATAGCATGCTTTACCCAAATCTATAAGATCAATATTTTTTAGTCATTTCTCAGGTTTCTCTATTTTTCCACTTTTGAAGATTTTTAATTTTAATTTTATATATTTACAACTTTTTGGAGTCATAACTTTCAATCCAATAGTTGGAGTTTCAATTGTAATAAATCATTGGAAAGCTTGTGAAGAGATCTATTGCATTTTTTTCCCAAATCTATAAGATCAACAATTTGTAGCCTCTTTCAAGATTCTTCATTTTCCCACTCTCCAATATTTTTAATTTTATTTTTATACAGTTACAAATTCGCAAGTTGATAACTTTCAATCTAACCTTTGGATTTTCAATTGTAATACATTGTTGGAAAGCTTGTGAAGAGATCTACAACATTCTTTTCTTAGATACACAAGATCATCAATTTTTAGCCTATTTTGGGATTTCTCCATTTTTCCATTTTGTAAGATTTTTCTTTTATATATAATTATAATTTCTTGGTGTGATAACTTTTGATCTAACCATTGAAATTTCAATTGCAATAAATCATTAGAAATTTTTGAAGAGATCTATAGTGTGTTTTCCTGAGATCTATAAAATCGATAATTTTCAATGTGTTCAGGGGCTTCTCCATTTTCCTGCTTTAGAAGATTTTTATTTTATTTTTAAATAGTTACAAATTTTTGAGGTCATAACTTTTGATTGGATCATTGGATTTTTAATTTTTATACATCATTGGAAATCTTGTGAAGATATTTATAGCATGCTTCCCTAGATCTATAAGATCGACACTTTTCAACATGTTTCAAGGCTTCTCTGTTTTCCCACTCTTGAAGATTTTTTATTTTCCTTTTATATGGTTACAACTTTTTGAGGTCATAACTTTCGATTTGGCTGTTGGATTTTCAATTGTAATACATTGTTAAAAATTTCATGAAGAGATCTAGAACATGCTTTCCCCAAATTTATAACATCAATACTTATCAAGGTCTTTCGAAGCTTTTTCATTTTCCTACTCTAGAAGATTTTTATTTTTATTTTTATATAGTTACAACTTCTCAGAGTCATAAATTGAGATCTAACTATTGGATTTTCAATTGTAATACATCATTGAAAAGCTTGTAAAAAGATCTACAATGTGCTTACCCTAGATCTATAAGATCAACATTTTTCAACTAATTTAGGGGCTTCTCCATTTTCCCACTCTAGAAGATTTTTATTTTATTTTTATATAGTTACAACTTCTTAGGGTCATAACTTTCGATCCTACTATTGGATTCTCAATTATAATACATCGTTGAAAAGTTTCTGAAGAGATATATAGCATGTTTTCTTTAGATATATAAAATTAACACTTTCAACCTATTTTGGAGCTTGTTCATTTTCTCGCACTTGAAATTTTTTTATTTTGTTTTTATATAGTTACAATTTTTCACAGTCATAATTTTTTATCCGATCATTGGATTTTCAAGTGTAATACATCATTGGAAATCTTGTCAAGAGATCTACATCGTGCTTTCCTCAAGTCTTTAAGATTGACAATTTTTAGCTTTTATGTCTGAATGCTTCTAGATTTGATTGTGTGTCCTCTTTTTTCATTGACGTTTCGGATCACACTCAGTGAACCATCATCAGGATAGAGAGTTGAAAAAGATGAGAAGGGATAAGTTGCAAACCCAACTTGTATAAAAGAGAGGGGAAAGAGGAGAGATGAAGGTGTTAGGGTGAGGTGCGCAACCCAAGGGAATTGCTAAAAATATAACAAACAAAAAACAAACAAAAATAAAAAAATCAAAAATCAAATAAGAGGAAACCATTCAAGTATTAAGAAACAAAGAGATAATAAGTAATTCAATAATATAAAAAACATGAGAAATTATATGAAACAACACAATGGCAAAGGAGCAAATAAGAGGAAACCACTCAAATACTAAAAAAAATTTGAGAAAGGAAACACGCACAACCAAATAATATGGGATCACCACAAGTAGAAAAACAAACCAAAAACAAACTAGATACCTAAAATAAAGATATGAAATTAAAATCAATAATATAATACTAGAAGAAAGCAATAAATATTCTAATTGTACATATTTATAACAACCAAATTAAAAACAAATACAATAGAAACGAAATAATCAATAAAATGAGATTGAATTTTTAGCTTGTTTTAGGGCTTCTCTTTTTTTCCACTCTTCAAGATTTTTTATTTTACTTTTAAATAGTTACAACTTTTTGAAGTCGTAACTTTCAATCTAACTGTTGGATTTTCAATTGTAATACATTGCTTGAAAATGTGTGAAGAGATCTAGAGCATGCTTTTCATATATTTATAAGATCAACACTTTTTAATGTGTTTTAGGGCTTCTCTATTTTTTCCCACTCTATTTTTTTTTTATATATAGTGACAACTTCTCAAGGTCATAACTTTCGATCCAATCATTGGAGTTTCAATTGTAATACATCATTGGAAATATTATGAGGATATCTACACCATTCTTTCACCATATCTATAATATTTTTAGCCTATTTCAAGGCTTCTCCATTTTCCCCCTCTTGAAGATTTTTTATTTTATTTTTATATAGTTAAAACTTCTTAGAGTCATAACTTTTGATCTATCCATTGAGTTTTCAATTATAATACATCATTGGAAAGCTTGTGAAGAGGTATATAGTGTGCTTTACTCATATATATAAAATAAAAAAAATTAAGTTTGTTCTAGGGATTCTTCATTTTCTTGCTCTTTAGGGAGCAAACCCAAGACACAAAAATAATGCACACAGCTTGCAAACTTTATTATTATTCAATAATGAAAATATTACATGCAGAGGATCTCAAATCCTTGAGCTTTGTGATACATGCAAGCTACAGAAGTTTCAAATTTTTTTTATAGAATTACAGAAAATCCCCTTTTCACAGCATGCGAACTCTTTCTCCAAAAAAAGCTACCCAAAAATTAGAAACTAGCCCATAAATAGCCCTTTTTCGGCTTGGAGCCAAAAACAACATTCAAGTTATGAGTTTTGGCGGTTTGGCACCAAAAATTACAATTTGAAATTCAAATTTAAATTCACATTGGAAATTAGCACATTTCTAAAATATGCACCAACTTCTGGAAGCCATAAATTTTAATCTGACCGTCGGATCTTCAATGATAATACCTTTTCAGAAAGCTCTCGAAAAGATGATGTTCCACAAAGTGGGGCCTACGACACCCACTTTGGAATTTCCACAAATTTTCAAGCCCATCCAGGACTGTTTAGTGCCTCAAACTGAGCTTGGAAGGTTTTTCAGGGCAAAAAGCAGAAACTGGAACTTGAATAACTTTTAAACCGTGAATGATCTTAACCCGATTCTTTCGCCAAAGTGTTTATTTTTTCATCTTGAACCTTCCCCTAAATTTATGTCTTCCCACGCCTTTAAATTCACACTTGCCAAAAATAACAGTTGAGCAGAAAAAGCAAAAAAGCAATTTTGAAAGTTGGAAACTCTTATTCAACGAAAAAAGTATCCAGAAATGCAAAAACATCTACAAAAAGTAACAACAAGAACAAAAATGGAAATCATCTTTTTGGGTGATGCAAGATTGCCCTCACACCACTGGATGCTCCTGCATCAGACACCCAGGGTAATTTGAGAAGTGACCCCGTCACGTCTCAGATGGTTGAGGAAAATCCAAATGGTCAACCTCTGCCTTAGATAGCTAGGATGAATCTTCGACAGGCCTTCCTCTCCACTTCACCAAATATTCTTCATATTGCCTGTTTCTAGTACTCCTTCCCACATGACTATCCAAGATTTCTTCAATCTGCTCCTTCTCTGAAATAGGTGTTGGAATACCATACTGTTCTATTGTCGGTACTTCCTTTGTGCCACCTTCATGATACTCTATCAAATCTAAAATATTGAACACATGGGAAATGTTGATTCCATCTGGCAACTCTACCTCATATGCATTCCCTGATTCATGCCTCTTCACAATTTTATAGGGACCAAACTTCTTCATCTTCAATTTGTTATAGGTTCCCACTGGAAACCTTTCTTTTCTCAAGTGGACCATCACTTCATCACCAATCTGAAACTCCTTATACCTCCTCTTCTGATCTTCCTTAGCCTTATACTACATATTCATCTTTTTAATATGTTCTCTTACCTTCTCATGTATATTCTTGATGTGCTCTACAAATTCTTCGACTTCAACACTAGTCTTCTTCTCCTAGTCCATCTTCCTCAATTCTAGAGCGGTCCTAAGACTGTCTCCATACACAATCTGGAATGGTGATCTCCTAGTGCTTCTATTGATAGAATTGTTGTAAGAAAATTCTGCTTGGGGCAAGATCAAGTCACATCCCTTGGGTTTATCTCCTACTGAGCATCTCAGTAGGTTACCTAGACTTCTATTCACAACCTCAGTCTGCCCATCAGTTTGTGGATGGTGTGCAAAATTGAACTTTAACTCTGTTTTCAACTTCTTCCACAAGGTCCTCCAAAAGTATCCAACAAATTTTGTGTCACGATCTGAGACTATACTCTTTGGCAGACCATGTAGCATCACTACCTCTCTAAAGAACAAGTTAGCAATGTGGACTGCATCATGGGTCTTCTGGCATAGGATGAAATGTGCCATCTTTGAAAACCTATCAACTACCACAAATACTAAATCATTCCCTCTTTGTTTCCTTGGCAAACCAAGAACAAAGTCCATACTTATATCCTCCCACGGCCTCTCTAGTACAGGTAAGGGCTGATACAACCCAGTATTTTGGCTCACTCCTTTAGCCATCTGACATACCTTGCAACTTTGCACAAACTTCTTCACATCTTGTGATAACTGAGGCCAATAATAATGCTCACTGATAATGGCAATGGTCTTATCCCGACCAAAATGTCCTGCCATTCCTCCACTGTGCTTCTCCTTTATCAGGTTCTCCCTCATGGAACTCCTTAGAATACACAATTGGCTTCCCTTAAACAACATGCCATCCTGGATTATGAAATCCAGCCACTTCATCCTATCAACTGTAATAGGCTCCTTGCAAGCTTTCCAAGCCTCTTCTTGGCTCATCACTCCTCCAATCGTGCAACCACTGGCATCACAATCCACCTGAAACACCTTATTGAAATCTGGGAGGGCTAAAACTAGTTACTCTATCACCTTCTGCTTCAATAAATCAAAACTCTTCATTGATCCAGTGCTCCACTTGAACTCTTTTCTATCCCCTCTCATTGTTTCAGTCAGGGGTGCACAAATTCTACTAAAGTTTCTAATGAACTTTCTATGAAAACTAGCCAAACCATGGAAAGATCTCACCTCAGTAGTAGTTCTTGGGGTAGGCCATTCCAGAATAGCCTTCACCTTCTCTGGGTCCATCTTGAGACCTTCTGCCGAGACAAAAAAACTCGAAGTACACTAACTCCTTCACAAAACTACACTTCTTCAAATTAATCAACAATTTCTCTTCTCTCAACTTTTCAAAGACTCTATGAATATGCATCAAATGCTCACCCAGGGACTTATTGAATATTAAAATATCATCTAAGTACACAATAACAAAATTCCCCATAAACTCTTTCAGTACATTGTTCATGAGCCGCATGAATGTGCTCGGTGCATTGGTTAGCCCAAAAGGCATGACTAACCACTCGTACAGGCCCTCCTTGGTCTTGAAGGAAGTCTTCCATTCATCACCCTCTTGAATCCGGATCTGGTGATATCTGTTCTTCAAATCAATCTTTGTGAAGTACTATGCTCCACTCAAACAGTCCATCAGGTCATCCATTCTTGGTAAGGGAAATCTATACTTGATTGTTATCTTATTTATGGCTCAGGAGTCTGTACACATCCTCCACTCCCCATCCTTCTTTGGTGCTAGTACTGTAGGTACTGCACATGGGCTCAGACTCTCTCAAATCAAACCCTTTCTCAACAAATCTTGAACTTGTCTGTTCAACTCCTCATTTTTTGTAGGAGTCATTCTATGAGTTGCCTTATTTGGCAAACTGGCTCCAGGGATCAAGTCAATCTGATGACTGATCTTCCTCATTGGTGGTAAACCCTTAGGTACATTATCAAAAATAATCTCCTAAAACTCATCCAACAGTCCAGAGACTTCTACTGGCACCTTCCCACTATCTTCCTTTTCCATTCTAGGAATCAATGCATAACACATACGCTCATGCTTCATGCCTTCTAAAAATTTCCTTACATCAAAAAAAAATTCTAGCACTACTGCATACCTTTTCTTCGTCCTTCTTTAGGGGTTTCAACTTATGGCAGACTCCATCCTTCATCAGGGAATAAGTGTTTGCATGGCCATCATGTACAACACGCCTATCAAACTGCCACGACCTCCCCAACAACATGTGACATGCATCCATGGGGATGATATCACAGAGTACCTCTTCATGATAGCTCCTGATCTAGAACTTCACCAGGCACTGCTCATTGACTAGAACTTTGTGTTCTTTCTGCAACCAGGAAATCCGATATGGGTGTGGATGCCTTTCCCTTTTTAGCTTCAATTTCGTAACCATCTCTTCTGACACCAAATTATTGGTGCTCCCACTATCAATAATGACTTCACAATATTTTTCTTCACACCTGCACCTTGTGTAGAATAGATTCTTCCTTTGTTCTAGCTCCTTCTCTTCAGTCACCAAGGCTCTTCTAACCACTAGGGCTTCTCCCCTTTCAGCATCATCTAAATGCTTAGATTGAGCCTCCTCATTTGCATGTGCAACCCTTCCACGACCTTCTAGCTTTTTGTTTGTCCTTCCTTGGTGTTATGGACATTCATAGGCTCGATGCCCTTCTTCACCACAATGGAAACAAGTTCCTCTAAAACCACCTCTTCCGGGCCCTGGCCCAGATCTTTCTCGTCCTCTACCTCTTTGATCACCACTATTTTGATCAAGAGGGCGGTAGAAGTTATCATTTCTCTAGCTTTGATTGGTACCCACATCTTCATTTTTCCTTTCATCCTAATTTTGGCTCCCAAAAGATCTTCCACTACCCCTTCCGCTTTGACCTCCTCGGCCTTTTTGCATGCTGTCAAATTTTTTGTTCAGCTTCTCCTCCACTTTCAAAGAAAACTGGTATGCATCCTCAATGGTAGTCATTCTGACCAGGCTTAGCTCCTCTTGAATGCTCGGTCATAACCCATTAAGATAATGGGCTACCTTCTCCTTGTTGGCCTTTGCATGGCCCGTTTTGATGATCATCTTGTGAAAATATTCTGTGTATTCTTTCACAGATCTACTTCCTTGCTTCAACCCTTGCAATTTCCTTAGCAAATCTAACTCGTAGTCTACTAGTATGAACTGCTTCTTCAGTTTCTCCACCATGCGATCCCAACTACTAATCTTTCCTTTTCCTCTTTAATTTCTCTCCAACTGGACCTCTTTCCACCAAATATTGGCATGGCCCTTCAGCTTCGTTTTTGCAAACTTAACCCGATCTAAGTCCTCTACTTCTTCATACTCAAAATATTCTTCTAGCTCGTTGATCCAGTCGATCAACTCTTTCGGATTCAGACTTCCGAAATAACTGGGGACTTCTATTCTGGGTCTTTTTCCAATCTTCAAAATGGCCCTTATTAGTCGCATCTGATCTTGATCAATTGCTTCTTCTTCCTCTTCTATGTCTGAATCTTCCACCTCTTCTTCATCCTCACTTTCTCCTCTCCTTTCTAGGTTTAACCATCTTCTCATTTGTTCCTGCAATGCATCAATTTGTCTCTGGAGGGCTCTGAAACCCTCGGCTACCAATGGATGTCTTCCACAAGCATTTTTGCCACCTCTGCCACCTCTGGCACCACCATGCCTGACAGGAATCACTTTTGGAGGCATCTTGAAGATTTTGAATCCACAACCATGGTCCTGGTGCAAACTGCCTCATGATCGGCGATCTGTTCACACGCTCAAGAAAACCCACTCTGATACCACCTGACGAGGGAGCAAACCTGAGACACAAAAATAATGCACATAACTTGCAAACTTTATTATTATTCAATAATGAAAATCTTGCATGTAGAGGATCTCAAATCCTCGAGCTCTGTGATACATGCAAGCTACAAAAGTTTCAATTTTTTTTTATAGAATTACAGAAAATCCCCTTTTTGCAGCATGTGAACTCTTTCTCCAAAAAAAGTTGCCAAAAAATTAGAAACTAGCCCATAAATAGCCCTTTTTCGGCTTGGAGCCAAAAACAACATTCAAGTTATGAGTTTTGGTAGTTTGGTGCCAAAAATTACAATTTGAAATTCAAATTTAAATTCACATTCGAAATTAGCACATTTCTAAAATATGCACCAACTCCCGGAAGCCATAACTTTTAATTCATTTGTCGGATCTTCAATGATAATACCTTTTCAGAAAGCTCTCGAAAAGATAATGTTCCACAAAGTAGGGCCTATGGCACCCACTTTGGCATTTTCACAATTTTTCAGGCCCATCTGGGACCGTTGAGTGCCTCAAACTGACCTCAGAAGGTTTTTCAAGGCAAAAAGCATAAACTGGAACTTGAATAACTTTCAAACCGTGAATGATCTTGACCTGATTCTTTTTCCAAAGTGTTTATTTTTCCGTCTTGAACCTTCACCTAAATTTCTGTCTTCCCACGCCTTCAAATTCACACCTGCTAAAAATAGCGGTTGAGTAGAAAAAGTAGAAAAGCAGTTCTAAAAGTTGGAAACTCTTATTCGATGAAAAGGGTATCCAGAAATGCAAAAATATCTACAAAAAGCAACAACAAGAACAAAAATGGAAATCATCTTTTTGGGTGATGCAAGATTGCCCTCACACCACTAGATGCTCCTGCATCAGAAGAAATCTATAGTGTTTTTTCCCTATATCTATATTATCAACAATTTTTAACCTATTTTGAGACCTCCATTTTCCTGCTCTTGAAGATTTTTTATTTTATTTTTATATAGTTACAACTTCTTAGTATCTTAACTTTCGATCCTACTATTGGATTTTCAATTGTAATAAATCATTGGAAAGCCTGTGAAAAGATCTATAGCATGATTTTCCCAGATCTGTAAGATTGACATTTTTTAGCCTATTTTGGAGCTTCTCTATTTTCTCACTTTTGAAGATTTTTTATTTTATTTTTTATATAGTTACAACTTTTCAGAGTCATAACATTTGATTTGATTGTTGGATTTTCAAATGTAATATATCAATGAAAATCTTGTGAAGAGATCTACTACATGTTGTCCTTATATCTATAAAATCGACACTTTTTAGCTTGTTCTAGGGCTTCTCCTTTTTCTCACTTTTGAGGATTGCTATTTTATTTTTATATAGTTACAATTTCTCAAGGTCATAACTTTCAATCCTACTATTGGATTTTCAATTGTAATACATCGTTGGAAAGCTTGTGAAGATGTATCTACTGTGTGATTTCCTTAGATGTATAAGATCAATACTTTTCAAACTACTCAAGGGCTTCACAATTTTCCTATTTTGCATTTTTTTTAGTCTTATGTTTGTATAATTACAATTTTGTGGTGCCATAACTTTCAATCTGACCAATGGATTTTGAACCACAATACATCATTGGAAAGCTTGTGAAGGGATCTACAATGTGCTTTCCTCAGATGTATAAAATCAACACTTTTTAGCCTGTTTAGGGGCTTTTCTATTTTCTTGTTTTTCAATTGTTTTATTTTATGTTTATATAATTATAATTTCGTGGTGTTATAACTTTCGATCCAATCATTGGATTTTGAATTGTAATACATTGTTGGAAAGTTGTGAAGAGATCTACAACATGATTTCCACAAATCTATAAGATCAACTCTTTTCAACTTGTTTTATGGCTTTTTCATTTTCCCAATTTACAAGATATTTTTTATTTTATTTTTATATAGTTACAAATTCTTGAGGTCATAACATTCAATCTGACTGTTCAATTTTTATTTGTAATACATCATTGGAAATTTTGTGAAGAGATCTAAAATATGGTTCCCTCATATCTATAAAATTATTAATTTTCAACTTGTTTTGGGGATTCTTTATTTTTCCATTTTTGAATATTTTTTACTTTATTTTATATAGGTACAACTTCTCGGGGTGATAACTTTCAATCCAACCATTGGATATTCTATTGCAATACATTGGTTGAATTTTTTTGATGAGATCTACAATATACTTTCCCCAGATCTACAAGATTAAAAAATTTCAACCTATTTCGAGGCTTCTCCATTTTTTCCCCTCTTTGAAATATTTTTGGTTTTAATTTTATATAGTTCCAACTACTCGAGGTCATAAATTTTGATCTGATTGTTGGATTTTCAATTTTACTACATCTTTGAAAATATTGTGAAGAGATCTACAATGTGTTTTACTCATATCTATAAGATTGACAATTTTCAATGTGCTTCAAGGCTTCTCTATTTTTTTCCTCTATAAGATTTTTTATTTTATTTTATTTTTATATAGCTGCAACTTCTTGGATTAACTTTCGATCTAATAGTTGGATTTTCAATTGTAATACATCATTGGAAAGTTGCTAAAGAGATCTATAGCATGCTTTATCTAGATCTATAAGACCAACACTTTTGATTTTGTTCTAAGGCTTCTCCCCTTTCCCATTTTGTAAGATTTTTTATTTTATTTTTATATAGCTACAAATTCTCTGTCATAACTTTTTATTCAACCGTTTGATTTTAAATTGTAATACATTAATAGAAAGATTGTGAAAATATCTACAACAAGATTTCCTAAGATCTATAACATAAAAAATTTCAACCTATTCTAGGGATTCTCCGTTTTCCCACTTTTGAAGATTTTTTCTTTTATTTTTTATATAGTTACAACATCTCAAAGTCATAACTTTTGATCTGAACGTTGGATTTTCAATTGTAATACATGATTGGAAATTTTATGAAGAGATCTACATTGTGTTTTCCCTAGATCTATAAGATCAACATTTTTAATCTATTCTGGGGCTTCCTCATTTTCCCGCTCTTAAATATTTTTTATTTTATTTTTATATAGTTCCAACTTCTCAAGGGTCATAACGTTTGATTTGACTATGATCAAGGTTTTTATGCATGATTAGATCAAGAAATAAAAGTCAAACCAAAGATTAAGTAATAAAGAATGAATTAACATAACAGGTCATAAACTAATGAAGCAGTGTGAACACATACCTATGCCATTATCGAATTACCTCCATTACCTTTCTCCATTTTGCTTTGAAGCTCCAAGTTCCCTCAATATTGAAGATGCAACTAAAGCATATTACATTTCTCCACTCTTGAAGAATTTTTTTTTTATATAGTTACAACTTCTTAAGGCTCATAACTTTTGATCTAACTATGATCAAGGTTTTTATGCATGATTAGATCAAGAAATAAAATTTAGATGGAAGATCAAGTAATAAAGAATGGATTATCATAAAAGATAATAAAATAATGAAGTGACGCAAACACATACCTATGCCATTACCAAATTTCCTCCATTACCTTTCTCTAGTTTTCTTTGAAGCTCCAAGTGCCCTCATTATTGAAGATAGAACTAAAGCCTATGAAAATGATAAAAAAATATCAAAATTATGTGCACAAGAATTCTTTCAGAGATTCTCCAGATGATTGAAATGGCCAAGAAAAGTCTCTTTTATAGAGAGTTTGTTCAAATAGATGACTAGGATTGATTGAAGATCAACTATTGAGGTTTGATGAGAGGAATTAACTGATGAGTTAATTGTTCAAATTGTTGAGTTGATTTGGAAATTACCTCAAAAAGAGTGAGGTAAAGTGGTGGATCCACTCATAAACTTCCTCAAATAGAATAAGATGAAGTGGTGGATCCACTTAGTTAACTGAGGAAAAGTGGTAGTCAAAATGAGGAATTTTGAAGAGGATAGGCATTCAATTTAATTAATTAATTAAATTTAGAAAGTGGATGGATTAATTAATTAATTCAAACTAATTATTTATTTAATATAGTGGAAGAGGATTTATGGTTAGATAATTTGGACTAATTATTTAATTATAATCGAAAGCAATATGAATAATTAAAAAAATATAAATTTATTTAATTATAAAGATGGAAGAATCAATTAATGATGTAATTAAATAAATGTAGTTAATTTATTTAATTAATCAAAAGAAAGATATTGGGTTCATTAGTGACGTAATTAAATAAATATAATATTTAATTAATCAAAAGGGGAATTAAGGAAAGAAAGGTGAATTAATTAAATAATTAAAATTATTTAATTAATAGAGAAATGTGATTAAAATAATTAAACAATTAAAATTACTTAATTATGTGGGCAAAGAAGAGTGTGATGCGGAAAAATGATTTTTGTAGGTGCGAGACATTTTTATGTGTCTACATTTGCCCCTCTTTGATACATTGCAGTTTATCACATTGTGTCAAAGAAAAAGATATGCCCTAGTGAAAGTAGGATGAGGAAGGATGACGAGGAGGTAGTGGTATGCCCCCTCAAAAGGACATGTAGGTTCAAATAACATCAGTGTTCTCTTGAAATGGATGAGAGGACTAGAAGATGAAGGAAAAAATGATAGAGGAAAATAGATAAGAATGATGAAGATGCAGAATAGAAGAAATGTCAGAGCGGAAAAGATGAATGTTAACATAGAAAAGATGGATGCTATCATAGAAGACATGGATGTTGAGATAGTGCTAGTTGAGGTAATTTGCAGATATATATTTTGGTATGTCGGGCTTGTGAATTTAATCATCATTGGGTGGTAAAATATGACAAATGGACAACACACACCATGGTATGACATAGACCAAGGTGTGCAAGGTCATCCATCGATAAAATAGAAAGGCGTAGAAAAGGAATGTCCTAACTCATACTAAGGGAAAAATTTCCCCAATCTTTTTGTCAAGACAAATTGCAAACAACATCAAATAAAAGATGAGTCATGAGACATCATCACTCCTCTAAATCCTTCATGGGACATCCTCAAGGTGGCTAGTAGCATGACTGAAGTAATTCCAAAAGATAAGACAAAATAGACCAACAAGGTCAAAAGTCATTTAGATTATTTTCCAATAAGTGTTTTCCAGTTTTTTAAGTGACTAAGTGATTGATGGGTTGACTATTTTTACAAGGCATGGTTTCAGGAGAAGCAACATGTCATATAAGAGATCAATTCTTTTTTTGATCATGCAACTACCTGTATAAGGAAAATGACAAAGTGTGATAGTGATAAGGTTTGGTTTTAGGAAGGACACACCTTGTATAAGACCATTGGTTTTGACTGATTTGACTTGTAGACTTATTGGCTTGCTTGTCTTGTTGATTCAAGATTTGTATTTGAAGTTCATATGATGATGTTGCATCTAAGTTGACAGTGTCCCGTTTATTTGGACTTACTCGGTGAACCCTAAAATACTGACCTAGGGGTCCTCGGGGGCTCATCAAAAAATGGCCTTACCTACATAGCAATGTTCAGAGACCCCGTAGTTCGACATGACCCTTTACTTTGTTGTGATGAAAAAGGATCGAATCATGATTTTATTTGATAACACCTAAAGGACTAACCTAATTCCTTGGGAGTACACTAACAGATGGCCTTGCCTCTATCCAATCGTAGAGACAATGTTGTTCAACAATGACAAAGACTAACACAACTGACTTTGACTCTATTTTTAATATTTTTGAAAGATATCTGAATGTTTTGGGGTTTTGACATGTTTTTATTTTTTTTAGATTTTGAAGATATTTGATTTTTTTTTAATTTTTGAATGTTTTGATTTTTTTTTAAGTTTTATGATTTTTTATCTTTTTAAAATGTTTTGACCTCCAATGACAAGTGTAGAATCCAATGAAGCCAGGTGTTAGGAAACTTCCTCAATCGAGTGTAATACTAACCAATAGGGATGGGATGGGATCTATATTTGTTATAGATGGAAGATGAAGGAGAAAGTGTAGAGGTAGTCAATCACTTGGAAGTCACGATAAAAATGAAAAGGCCTTATGATGGATGACAAATGGGAGATGATGGAAGGTAAAGGCATTATTTTGAATTAGGGTGGAAGGTTAGATAGAGTAATAGTAGATGACGAAGCAAATACTGACTACACATGGTGCATGTTTGGTAAGTTTTCACCATGGTACTTATCCAAAGCACCATTGGCGTGGTTTTCACTATTGGACAAAAAAAATCTCTTTACTATTTTTATGATTTTTTTACTATCACCAAGACACCTGTTTGCCAGGTTTTCATCAAGATAACAATTTTTTTAGTTTTATATTTTTTTTGGTATTTTTTTAGGACCTTTTTCTCATTATTTTTATTTCTTCAAGACCTTTTCTCATTTTTTGTATTTTTTTCAAGACTTTTTTGCATTTTTTTGTACTTTTTAAGGAGTTTTTCACATTTTTTGTATTTTTTTAGGAGTTTTAGCCTAGCTCTCTGAAGCAAGGTATAGAACTTACATAGGTGTAAGCTATTGATGGGATCAGATAAAGGTTCTCCTTCAAGCATGGACAACTAATAGGCATTGATAGCAAAGGTTGTTGTTATGACATATGGACCCAGCCAGTTGGGCTCAATTTTTTTGAGTTTCTCATGTTTTGCTTAATTTTTTGGATTATGCATCAACACAAAGTCACCAACATTGAAATGTCTTACCAAAACCGTTTTGTTGTAACTATGACAAAGATTGTTCTAGTATGCCTGTAGATGATTCAAGGCCTTCTATTTGCATTCATTGGACAACTCTAATTCATGTAGTCAAGTTATATGATACTCCTCATCATCAATGAGCCCTTTCATGGAGACCTATAGGGAGGGGAATTTGACCTCTATAGGAAGGATAGCCTTTGTACTAAAGACTAGGGAAAATGGAGTGGTGCCAATGGGTGTGTGAATACTCGTGTGATACACCCATAGGGTGGAGTTAAGCCAAATGTGCTAGTCATGATGAGCATCATTGACAATATTTTTAAGAATTTTGATTATGGACTTATTGGACGCCTAAGCTTGACTGTTACCTTGTGGGTAATAGGGTGTGGAAAAGTGGTGTTGGATGTGGAATTTCTCACATAACTCAGAGATCTCGATTTTTGAAGGGGTGACCATTGTCAATGATAATGGATTGTGGGACACCATATCGACATATGATGTAATTGAGGATGAATTTTGAGGTATTTTTACCAGTTATGTATGTCAAGGGAATGGCTTCAATCCATTTTGTGAAATATTCAGTTGTAGTGATAATGAATTTGTGTCCATTAGATGAGGTGGGATGAATTTTTCCTATGAGGTTAAGTCCCCATTGGGTGAAGGGCCATGGTGAAGTGATCAGTTGTAGCTCCTATGTAGGTGCATGGACGAGGTAGCTATGTATCTAGCACTATAGACATTTCTTCACAAAGTGATAGGCATATTGCTCCATTATAGGCTAGTAATATCCCAATTGCATGATCTTCTTGGCTAGAGTTGGACCACTAGAATGGGATCCACATATACCTTCATGTACTTCATGTGAGGTAGTTTGTGCTTTGTTAGTGTTGAGACATCTGAATAAGGTATTGTCTAGGCAACGTCTATATAGGTTGTCACAAATGATGGTGTAGAAAGTGGCTTTACAAAGGAAGGAGTTGTGTTGGATACTAGATAGGTTAGATGGTAATGTCTGGGAATGCAAAAAGTCATAAATGTTCTGGTACCATGGGGAATCAAGAACTCATATTATGACATATTGTTGGGAATGTCCAAGAGAGATCCAATGGTGGCCATGGAATTAGCTACTTTGTTCTAAATAGTGGAATCTGACAAAAAGTTATATCTGTAAACTTAAACCCTCTTATACCCTCTATGTCCCTTTGATCTACCCTATACTTTAAACCCTCAACCCTCAACCCTTAAACCTTCAAGTACCCTGAACCCCTGTACACACTACCCTCTACATTGGAACTCAACATACCTATTAGTATTCTGCATTCGAGCATATTATACCCTCAAATGTCCTAGCTATACTCTAAACCCTCTACCCTCAACCATTAACATATTCCAACCTAAAACCCTTATACCCTATATATAATTTGGACCATAAACCCTAATCCTTGAGCCATATACCCTCTAGTACCCTCGTCCCTAGTCCCTCAAACCTAGTTAAACCCTTAAAACCGATTAGTAAACTCTCTACCCTAATCACTCAACCCTTGTCAACCCTTAATCCCTAAACCCTTAATTAACCCTCTACCCTATGTTGGAGCCTAAAGTTTTATGCAAATTTTAGGTTCCCATATTCAAAAAGTTGATTTTAACACTCAGAAATAAAGTTGAAAAATCTGCTTATGTAACTCATTTTGAAAAACCATAACTTTGGATTTGTTCCTTTTTATGCCAAACCACTTTTCATACATGTTCATCTACCATATGGGAGTATGCACGCCAATTTTCAGCTTCATTCGATTAGTTTAGACAGTTTCAGAAGGCCAAGCTGAAGAGTTTTTGAGAAAATCTGCTGTCAGCACAATAAAATATGTTAAAATGGTCAACTTTGAGGGTGAATATTAAGCAAATGGATGATGATAATGGAAAACCGATCGGTGGGTTCAATTCTCTACACCAAATTCTACCTCCATGCCAATTTTCAGGTCTATAAGGAATCATTTGATATTTTTCCAAGATCAAATCCAAATGGATTTTACACAGTTTGAAGACTGCATTTCTAGAACAGCTACAAAATGGTCAACTTTGGTGTTTGATATTTCATGAACGGAGATGATTGGTAAAAAAATATCTTGCACACGTGTTCATCATGCCTAAATGAGCTAATATCCAAACTTATAGCTTCCCAAGATCACATTTGATATTTTTTCAAATGGGGCAAATGGAACGTTTCAATTGAGCTTGACAATGGTAATTTTCAGAAAATGTCAAGTAAGCAACCTTGGGGATTTATAGTTTTCATTTCCGACAACTTCACACCAAACCATTTTATGAGCATATTCTCCTATCACAACTCAACATGTATATGCATTTTCATGGTCGTCAGAGGAGTTCTGGTATGTTTTTTAATTATTTTGTGATTTCCCCAGGCTAGATTTGGCGCTCCGAAAAAGTTGCAAATTTTGAAATTCTAAGGATGACCCGGTTGATTTTTTGGCCTCAAATATCTCAAATTTCAAATTCATTGATTTCTGAGGTAATGTGGTGCATTAATTTAAATTTTTCATTTTTCTCACTACATGCTCTGGCAGGCCAGTTTACAAAGGAAGTACTTCGATTTGGTGAGCTGCTCAAAATCCATCAGAAACCCACTTCCAAAATAATTGATCATAGTCCCTTACAAATTTTCATGGCTCTAGGATGCTCCGTGTGCCTACAGTGAAATTAATTTGTTTGCTCTCCAGTTGAAATTGAAAAACTGTTTTTAAGTTCTAAAGTTCAAATGACATATTTTAAAACATTGGGTATGTTTTAAAATGAATATGGATGTTTTCAAAACCCTAAATATTTCAATGTTTTATAAAGTTTAAACTTTGTAAAATATTTGGAAAATAAATAAATGATGAAGAAAATTATGGGCAAGAGAACGGAGGTCGGAGTAAGTCTTCTCGAAGTGGATATGTTACGTCGATGAAGATATTATTTTGAAGAATATAAAATTCATGTTTTTACTAAGGGGTTATAAGGTAAACAATTATTTTACCCACAAAAGCATATTGGGTAAAATTTATAAAATATTTGTATGGGGAGTTGAGATATTTTCACCAAGGATATATAATTATTTTACCCAAAGGAATGATTTAAATCGGGTGAAATATTTCAATCAAACAAAATAAATTGGAATATTTTTCACCAACAGAATTACAAGAGTGAATAAATTATTATTACAAGAAAGGTGTATTTTATTGGGTAAAAACTATTAACGGAGATTTAAAGTAATAATCATGGTATGATTATTTTAATAGAATTGCAATCTTGTTTTTTCACTGAGAGGTTATTCAAAGTACAAATGTTTTTACTAAGGAGTAAAAAATTCTCTAGGGAGTTAAAATCTTTTGAAGAGTCATGGAGGGGGTAATTATTTTACCCAAGGATTATTTTATTAAATTGAATAAGTGAGATTTTCTAGCAAAAGGATTAGTAAAAATTGCTAAGATCTCAAAAGTATTGCAAAATGATGATTATTATTCACGAAGACACAAGGATGAAGATTAAAATACTTAATTTGCTGATAAGGCAACTAATTAAATATTTTATTTTGCTAAGAACAATTAAACAAAGAGTTGCGCCAAAAGGAAGAGTTGCACTAGATGGATGTCATGAAGGGTTGTAACCCTAAAATAGCAATGTATATATATAAAGTAAAATTGTATCAAAAAGAAGATTAGACTTAGGAGAAATAAGTAGGTTAGGTAGTTGGATAGGGTGAATTGTTGCCGAAATAAATATCATGCCAGGTATATTATAAAATCCTTTCAAATTATTTAATGGAGAAGAATGCATAAATTTGGTGAAATCCTTTCTTGGTGTTCAGTTGTTGTGATGAAATTATTTACATTTCTATCTGGTTGTCTCCAACTTGAGGTCTTTTAATCATTTAAATCAGTATATCAAGTATATCTCTGATTTATCGAAATGTATTCCCATTTTGTGTGAATTAATCAATTGGTGTCTGCAAGTCAGATTTAAATTCTTTTGGATAAATCACAGTGATTTAAGGATTTCTTTTGGATAATTGAAGAAGAGCCTGGTAAGAAAATATTCCAGCACAATTTATGCAAGTCATAAATTTAGTGAAGTTTTATGCCAGTCATAGAACCTCATTCTCAAAGTGCCTAGCAACTAGAGTTAAGCCAGAAAGGGGAAGTACATAAATTATTTACCTCTTGACTCCATTAGCCCAACAAAAATAGGCACTGGTCACACCAATTCCATTTTAGAATTTTATAAAACATTATTCAAACATCCATATCTCAATTTCAATATTAGGAGTAGGAGTAATTTGTAAGCTTTTATCTATTACATTTGTGCCATCGTAATAGATCCATCAATTTAGTCAAGTCATACAACCTTAAGTCTACTTTATTCATATAGGTACACCCGCCTAGGTCCAGCAGCACCTGAAGAGTAGAAGGTTTGATTGTTTCAAACCTTGTCCTGTTACCCTAAAACGTATCAAGAGATTGGCAACCTCTTGAGGTATCCTTTCCTACGTTTTTGAGAGCTAACACCCTCATCCCTAGCTAAAACCTAATCCAACCTCAACCGCTAGACCCTCTACCCTATACATTAGACCCCAAACCCTTGAAATCCCTCAACTTGCTTATAAATACCCTCAACCCTCTACCCTCAACCTTAAACCCTCAAGCCTCAACCCTTAAACCCTCTTATAACTTCTACATCCCTTTGATCTAACCAATACATTTACATCCTCAACCCTAGTTAATCCCTCAACCCTCAACCCTTAAACCCTCAAGTACCCTCAACCCCTACACCCTCTACCCTCTACATTGGAACTTCAATGTCCCTAATATTCGACCTTCAACCATATTATTCCCTCAAACATCCTACCTAACCCTAAAAAATCTATCCTCAACCCGTAATGTCCCTCAACCCTCAACCCTAAACCCTTAAACTCTATATATACTTTGGACCCTAAAGCCTTATCCTTGAACCATATACCCTCTAGTACCATTGACCCTAATCCCTCAACCCTAGTTAAACCCTTAAACCCAATTACTAAAATCTCTACCCTAATCTCTCAACCCTCGACCCTTAATCCCTCTTCCCTTAATTAACCCTCAACCATCTACCCTCTACCCTCAACCCTCAACCCTAGTTAAACACTAATTTTACCTCAACCCCTATACCCTCTACCCTATACATTGGACACTCAACCCTTGTAATCCCTTAATGTGTATATATATAACCTCAACCCTCTACCCTCAACCTTAAACCCTCTTATACCCTCTACGTCCCTCTGATCTACCCTATACATAAAACCCTCAACCCTCAATTCTCAACCCTCAACCCTAGTTAATCCCTCAATTGTCGACCCTTAAACCCTCAAGTACCCTAAACCCCTATACCCACTACCCTCTACATTGGAACCTCAACATCCCTATTAATATTCAACCTTCAACCATATTATACCCTCAAACATCCTAGCTATACCCTAAACCATCTATCCTCAACCCTTAACATCCCTCAACCCTAAACCCTTAAACTCTATATATACTTTGGACCCTAAACCCTAATACTTGAACTATATACCCTCTAGCACCCTCTACCCTAATCACTCAACCCTAGTTAAACCCTTAAACTCAATTACTAAACTCTCTACCCTAATCCCTCAACCCTAGCCAACCCTTAATTAACCCTCTACCCTCTACCCTCAACCTTGTTTAAATCCTAATGCGGCCTCAACCTCTATATCATCTACCCTATACATTGGACACTCAACCCTATTAATCCCTCAACCTACATATATATACCCTCAACCCTCTACCCTCAACTTTAAACCCTCAAACCTAAACCCTTAAACCCTCTAATACCCTCTATGTCCCTCTAATCTACCCCATCCATTAAACCCTCAATCCTCAACTCCTAAACCCTAAAGTACACTCAACCCCTATACCCACTACCCTCGACATATGAACCTCAACGTGTCTATTAATATTCAACCTTCAACCATATGATACCATCAAATTCCTTAGCTATACCCTAAACCCTCTATCCTACACCCTTAACATCTCTTACAATTAAACCCTTAAACCTTATATATACTTTGGACCCTAAACCCTAATACGCGAACCATATACCCTATAGTAACCTTGACTCTAATCCCTCGACCCTAGTTAAACCCTTAAACCCAATTACTAAACTCTCTACCCTAATCCCTCAACCCTAGCCAACCCTTAATCACTCAACCCTTAATTAATGCTCAACCCTCTACCCTCATCCCTTAAGCCCTATATATACTTTGGACCCTAAAGCCTAATACTTGAACGATATACCCTCTAGAACCCTCGACCCTAATCAATAAACCCTAGTTAAACCCTAAAATCCAACTACTAAACTCTCTACCATAATCCCTCAACCCTAGCCAACCATTTATCCCTCAACCCTATACCCTTTACCCTTTAACCTCTACCCTCTACCCTCTACCCTAAGCCCTGGTTAAACCCTAATCTGACATCAACCCCTATACCCTCTACACTATACATTGGAAACTCAACCCTAATAATCCCTCAAACTGCATATATATACCCTCAACCCTATACCCTCAACCTTAAACCCTTAACCCTCAACCCTTAAACCCTCATATACCCTCTACGTCCCTTTGATCCACCTTATACATTAAACCCTCAACCCTCAATTCTCAAACCTCAACCCTAGTTAATCCCTCAATCGCCAACCCTTAAACCCTCAAGTACCTTCAACCCCTATACCCAGTACCCTCAACATTGGAACCCTAGCATCCCTATTAAAATTTGACCTTCAACCATATTATAACCTCAAACATCCTAGCTATACTATAAACTCTCTACCATAAAACCTTAAATCCTATATATACTTTGGACCCTAAACTCTAATACGTGAACCATATACCCTCTAGTACCCTCAACCTTAATCCCTCAACCCTATTTAAACAATTAAACCTAATTACTAAACTCTCTACCCTAATCCTTCAACCCTAGCCAACACTTACCCTCAACCCTCTACCCTTAGCCCTAGTTAAACCCTAATTAGTCCTCAACCCTATATCCTCTACCCTATACATTGGAAACTCAACCCTAGTAATCCCTCATCCTACATGTATATACCCTCAACCCTCTACCCTCAACCTTAAACCCTCAAGCCTCAAAACTTAAACCTTCTTATTCCCTCTACATCCCTCTGATCTACCCTAGACATTAAACCTTCAAACCTCAATTCTCAACCTTCAACCCTAGTTAATCCCACAACCCTCAACCCTATAACCTCTATCCTCTACATTGGAAACTCAACATCCCTAATATTTAACCTTCAACTATATTATACCCTCAAACATCCTAGCTATACCCTACAACCTCTACCCTCAACCCTAGACCCTAAAACCCTATATACACTTTCGACCTTAAACCCAAATCCTTGAACCATATACCTTCTAGTACCCTTGACCCTAATCCCTCAACCCTATTTAAACCCTTAAACCCAATTACTAAACTCTCTACACTAATCCATCAACCCTCAACCCTTAATTAACCCTCAATCCTCTACCCTCAACCCTCAACACTCAACCCTCATTAAAACCTAATATGATCTCAACCCCTATACGCTCTACCCTATACATTGGACACTCAACCCTAGTAATCCCTCAACCTACATGTATATACCCTCAACCCTCTACCCTCAACCTTAAACCCTCAAAACTCAACCCTTAAACCCTCTTATACCCTCTGCATTCCTCTAATCTACCCTATACATTAAACCCTCAACCCTCAATTCTCAAACCTCGACCCTCAATTATCAACCCTCAACCCTATTGTGTAGTTTTTGCACACATGCCCCATTAGAAGCAAGGACCCTCTTTCGCTTTGGTTTTGGTGTCTTGGATTTTCAATTTTGAGGTTTTATCTTGTTTAGGCATGTGCTTAAATGTTTATTTTGACTACCTAAGTGATCCCCTAAAGTTACTCTTTGAAAATCTTAAGTTTTGAATGAATTTCAGGTTTTTACCCTGATTCAGGATTTTCCGCCCTGGCCAGATTATCACAGGTCTTGCTCAAGTTTCGATTGAATGCTCCAATCTAGGGATTTTTTATCTTTTCCGAATTTCTTATGGGACAGATTTTCCCGGAATCCATCTAGTTGTCAGGTTTCTGGATTCGCAAGCCTATCTTGTCATCGACATTAATGCTCTTTGTACGAGCTTGAAACTATGTATTTAATCAATCTTTGATGACTTTTATGCCATTATACTTTATCATTTGTCATTGATTGAGCTGAGGAGTGCATGCTTGAAGGTATTAAACTTGATTTGGAGCTTTGGACGTGTGAATTCTTTGAGTTTAAAGGTGATTTCTTGAGCATTTCCGCTACTGTATTCGTTGGGCGCCATTAAACTGCTACTTGTTGCCTCATTCAATTTATGCTGCATCAAATGGTATGTATTCAATTGCTCTACTTTGATTGGTGATTGTGGATAGTGCTTTGATGTTATTGAGTTTATTTGGGCTCCAAATTCTTGAATGTTTGCTCATTGCATGACTAGGCTTCACATAACGTTGTTTGATTTATAGCCTCCCAAGTGAATTTTTGATGTCATTGTTCACTTTCATTTTGGTGTATCTTGCTTGGGAGTCGTGAGTGTTCCCTAGTGTTGACTTAGTATTTGAAGTGATTGAGTTTTAGGCTTTCCTGTGCGTTAATGGTAGATGTGTAGGGTTCGATGCCTAGGGCATCACCATTCCATTTCGTTTCACCTTAAAATTGGCCTAGAATGCTAAGAAAATACATAGAAGGCCTATGTGAAGCTTGTCCTAAGCTTAAATCCTTGAAATTCATGATCGATTTGATGGTCTGGGTGAAATCATGATTTAGTGCCAATGTTCGGGTTTTGCATTCATCTCGGGATTTTCCTATTCTAATGGACTTTCCTGATCCCCTTTGTTTTTCTGGAATCAGCATCCTTTCGAGGTTTTTCCTTATCCGCAAATTTCCATTGAATTTGGATTTTCCAGAAATCTTGTGTCCCTAAGATTTTTTGAAGTTTGCAAACTTTCTTCTCATCGTGGAAATCCATCTCTGACGGATTTACCCAAAATCTGGTGAAATGTAAGAGAATACATAATAATTTGATTTGATAGTGACTTATGATGCATTTTATGATTAATTCATGTTGTCTTATGATATCCTATATGGTTTATTGATTGATAATGATTGGATTTGATTATTAGTAGGTGTTTCATGATTATTTCGTTGGAATCCGTCTGGCCTGGAATTTCTCGAAATGCCTCCCTGGCTCAGATTCTGCGGATGGTTCTAAAGCCCAAAGTTTGTTATGATAATTTTATATGAAATTTAATAACACCTTGATTGTATGAGGTTCATTCTAATGATGTTTTGATGGATTAACATTGCTTTCCCATGGTTTTTACTATGCTTTCTTGTTGAGTGTAGGCTGAATCTAGCAAGGCAGTAGAGGGATCCTCAGTATCTGAGGCAGAAAGGATCAAAATGGACATCAAGAGTAAGATTCCAAAAAGTAAAATCACATTAATTTGGTCAGAGGTGAAAGATACAAATTTCAGGTTGTGGGATTACGAAGAGTTTAAAGAAAGAATGACAACTAAGGAACTTCCTCTAGTAGCTAGAAGAATGAAAGAATCGGGTTTGTTGAAGCAGGTTTTCCTTCCATAGTCGAGTGCTATGAGCTTTGTCTTGAGTGTGCAAGACACTATGACCAGGGTACATAGAGAATTATTGGTCCTCAAGGGAGTGTTGTGGAAAACTTGAATCTATTTTCTATTGTAGAGACTTTTGCTATGCCTGATAGTTCTCATGTGGTGGCATTTAATACAGAAGCAGCTAAGGGATTCTATGAGGAAAAAACTGTTAAATCTCAATAGCTTATCAATTCTTGGCTAGAGAATCCCAAGTCCCATTACTCCAAATTTCCCAAGAAACTATTTAGATCCAAGTTCAAGAAAGAATACTATGATGCTATCACATTGCTTAGCAGGGTAGTTGGATTAAAGAGTGCAGGAATGCTTGAGAATTGGAAGTGCCACATGATTGTGAGGAAGGAAAAAGAGTTGATCAATTATCATTGGGCGGGTGTGATTAGTAGAGTGATCCATGAGTAGTTATCCAATGTGTTGCAATCCAATACTTTCACAATGACCTCATACCTGGTCTATGCACTTGCAAGATTTCACCCCTACAAAGGACTGAGCACAAGGGGAATCTTTGGACAGGATGTCATCTATGAGGTTTACCCTTAGTTGCACTTGAGGAGCTCGAGTTATAGGAGGGTGAATGATGCATTCACCATGTTAGCTCTCAAAAATGCAGGTAGAGTGCCTCAAGAGGTTACCAATCTCTTGATATGCTTTAGGGTAATAGACAAGGTCAAAAGCATTCAACCTTCTACTCTTTAGGTGCTGCAAGACCTAGGCGAGTGTACCTAACTGAATGAAGCATACTTTATGTACTTATGATTATCTTTGTTGTAATGATTTATCCACAATGGAAGATTGAAGTGAACAAATGAAATCCAACAATAGCAATCTTCTTATCTAAATCCTAAAATGCTCAATTAACATATATAAAGAAACTGAATGAATTCAAAATGATGGAGTGCAGAGACTAGTGCCTTATTGGGTATGCAGAGTCAAATGAAATCAAGATGAACAACACCTCTCTAGAGAAAACTCAAATTATTTGGCATACATTTTGTTTACAACTTGTATAAACATGCAAGATTGTGATTACTAAGATCTACTTGAACAATCTAGATGAGTCTCTCTGATTACTGTGATTAACTAAAAGGATTTAGTCTTTGCTTGAAAGATCCAATCAATTAACCATACAAATACAACAATTGTGCACTGATGAATTGGACATAAACTTGTTATACCAATTTAAACAACCAAAAAGCATCAATCTTGGAGACAACTTAGCAATACTTTCATTAGATTCAACAAACAATTGACACCAGAGAAATGTAGCAACATCAATTGATTTTCATAAATACCTCCATGTTGAAATCATGCAACAATAGTCTCTGATATGATAATATTATTCTACTGTATCTACTTGTTGTGTATTGAATATCTAATAATTGGTGGGTCTTTTTACAATTATAAAATGCATATTTATACACCAGCATCAGGAAAACATGTCACATTGAAATTCCATGTCATCCTTCCATAGAATTCAGGCTCAAATCATGTCGGCCTGCAATTGCATTTTAGCAATTCACATGTCGGCTCCAATATTTGAATTTTATTAAGTCACCAAGACAACCCCGTGGTTATGCCGAAGGAAATTCAATCGTTAGTCATCCCCTTGGCTCTATTCACTTTCACTTTGATTTATCTAAGTTGGTGAGATGTCATACAGATTAAATTTTGCTTCACTGAAAGTCTTCATTCATCTTGAGTCACTGTGACAATCCAATTTTCATGCCGACAAAATCTCCACTGCACTCCATCGGCGAGACCCCAGACACTTCACCAAGATCACACACCAAAGTCATATAAGTCTTATCGAGTAGTATCTTTTGTTATATTTACCTTCTCCAAGACATTATGATTTTCTCACCGACAAAGCCCTCAGGTGTATTATCGGCGAGATCAAAGGTCACTCATCGATACATTACTTCGAAAGCCCTAACTCCTCCCTAGATGTATCCTTTCATCTTGTGTATTGGCGAGACATATCAATGTCAGGGAGACCTCTCAGAGATTGAATTATGTTATACCGAAGCACCCCAAATCTAGACCCGATCGCCAAGACACAACCAACCTCTCACTGAAAGCCATTTGAAAGAAACCCTTTATGCTTCGTTGGTGAGACATATATACTTCGCTATGACCCTCCATCGAAGACCCTTATGTTTGGCCAAAGCGAAACTCCATATGTTATTCAGCGAGACACCACAATTCTTATACCGACAAATTCCATATGTGTTCCATCGGTGAGACCCTCTTGCATTCGCTAAGACTTACTCTGAAGCCACATTAGTCTCACCGAAATGCCTATTGAAAGAAGCTCCATGTTTAATTTTAGCGAGACTAAAGGTCACTCGCAAAGACCTCATCTCGATAGCACCAACTCTTACCGATATGCATCCTCCCACCACTGGTTGATAAGACAAAAGATACTCACCAAGACATAATGTTGATACTGCTTAGCTCCTGCCGATGAACCTCCACATGTATTAGTCGGGGAGACAATTCAATATTTGATGAGACACTATCCCGATGACCAAACTCCTACAGATAGGTTCCTCCTTGGTCACCGAAACCACGTGAATGTCATGCCGATAGAAACCCATAGGTGAATGTCAATCATTGTAATAATGAACAAGTCTTACTGATCACCTGCATCAAACATATGTTAACACACTGGAAACATGGGTCGAGGAGACCTAGATAGACCTATGTCGATATGGACCATAACATGAAAAATGCATGACATGATGGATTCAATGGGGTCACATGACCAAAATATGGGTAAAAATATCATGAAATGAGGAAAATGTGCCTAAAGTAAGACCCATATGGAGACTCAAGGGGATGAGAGATATGTAAAAGTCATCATATTTTATAGTTCTAATAGTGGCTCCGTCTGGGGATGAATGATAGTAAGATCATTACAAGGATCCAGAACTTTGGGTGAGTAGACCAGACACAAAATGATGAACCAGTGAGCAGAATGGAAATGGAAATGAAGCATGATGGAATGAAAGGAAAGCGAAATTCAAAATGGAGATGAACAAAAATCCTAAACTACTGTGCATGGAAAATAATTTTAAAGAGGACCATCAAGAGTTGTCCATGCACTGACAACCCTTAATCCTCTATGTTGCTCAAGAGAAAAAATGCTTCAAGAATTGCCCATGAACAGGCAATTCCTGATCTTCACCAGCCATATTCTATAGATAGTATGAGTCTTCACCCTTCTTTCCAACAACAACAAAAGGTCCCAGCCACAAGGCTTCAAATTTACCATGCTTTCCTTTCTCTTGACATCTTGCATTCCACATTAGTACCAAATCATTCTCTTCAAATTTTCTATCCTTTGCCTTCTTGTCAAATAAATACTTCATCTATGTCTGTAACTTCATGTTTTGATTTTGGGAAACTCTCCTTACTTCATCAAGTTCAACAAGTTGCTCCATTCTTTCCTCCATAGTTTCAAGAACATCCAAATCTTCCTAAAGGACAAACCTGTAGACTGGTAACAAATTCTGCAGAGGCATCCTGTCTTGTGCTCCATACACCAATTCAAATGGGGATTTTCCAATTTCCTTTTTCACAATGATCCTATCAGCCCACACAACCAGTTTTAACTTTGAATCCCAAGCTTTCTTGTTCTAACCTGACATCGTCCTTATAATCTTCAAAAGACTCTTATTGCTTGACTCTGCTTGACCATTAGCTTGTGGATGGTAAGGAGCTGCATAAGAAAAGTAATGCCATATGTATCACAGAAGATTTTGAACTCATCTAATCTGAAACACATTCCATTGTCTGTGATTAACCTCAGTGGTGCACCAAATCTGGTGATAATGTTGTCCATTAGGAAATTAGTCACTACCTTACTTGTAGCTTGCTTAGTTGGGATTGCTTCCACCCACTTGGTAAAATAATCAGTGGCAACCAGTATACACTTGTGTCCTCCACTTGATTTTTCTTGAATCTCTCCAATGAAATCAATTCCCTACTAATGAAAAGGGGCATCATCCTGCAAAGGTCGAAGTGGCAAAGCACCCTGATACTTCAATTTTCCAGAAAACTTTTGGCAGGCTTCACATTTTCTCACGTGTGTAAAAGAATCATTAAAAACCTTTGGCCAATAATAACCTTCCCTGAGAATTTTGTGTGCAATTTTCTTTGCTAAATAATGTCCTCCACAAACTCCTTCATGCATTTCTCTCAAGACATGCTTGGCATATGACTCATCTAGACATAATAATAGTATACCATCCCTGTTCTTCCAAAATAGATCTCCATCCATGAAAACATATTTTGATGCTTGCAACTTCAAAGTTCTCTTCTGGCTATCACTCAATCCCTCTAGACACTTCATGTACTTAAGGTAATGCATAATATCAGTATACTAAGGAGTGTGCTCAATGCTTGCAATTACAGTCCCTTCTTCAACATTGCAGATTTGATTTGCCTCAATATTTGCTTCTATCATTAACCTAGCCAATCCTTGACCTCTCACTAGTTTGGTAATATATATCTCCATATCAAACTCTTGGATCTTGTTAATCCATTTGCATCTCTTTTCTATTACTTCAGATTGTGTCAAAATATCTTTGACAACTGCATGGGGAACATAAGCAATCACCTTTGCTCCAACAAGATATGGCCTAAAAGCTTTTGTAGCTTTTACTAATGCAAATGCTTGTTTTTCCATTATGTCATACTTCAATTCAGACCCTTGTAATGAATTACTGAAGAAAGACACGGGTTGTTCATGACCATCCTCATTCTTTTGTAACATAACAAAAACAATTGTGTGCATTGAAGCAAATGAAAAAATCTGAAAAGGCTTTGAAAAATTTGGAGATTTAAGAACAAGAGCCTCATTAATGGCCCTTTTGATGGATATAAAAGCTTCCAAGGCTTCTGCAGTCCATTCCATTTTCTGTCCTTTCTTCAACATTTTTGATATAGGCTTAATGATCTCAGCAAAGTTAGAAACAAATCTTCTAACAAAATTAATTTGTCCAAATAATGACTGTATAGCCTTAACAGTTTTGGGAACATGAATTTTATCAATAGCTTCAACCCTCTCAGGATCTATTCTAATTCCCTCCTTTGAAACAATATGTCCTAGGAGCTTACCCTCTGTGACTGCAAAATGACACTTCTTTGGATTTAAACTAATACCATATTCAAAAGCTTTAATAAATACCTTCTCCAAATGTTGCACATGATCCTTAGCCTTCTTCGAATAAGCAGTCAGGTCATGCTGGTACACCACCATGATAACATTGATCAAGTCTGCAAATGCCACATCCATATCTCTTTGGAAGGTCGCTCCTGCATTAGTGAGACCAAATGACATTCTTATGTAGACATACGTTCCCCAAGGAGTTGTAAATGTTGTCTTATATTGCTCAAATTCTTTGACTTTAACCTGGTTATACCCTGAAAATCCATCCATCATGGATAGCAATTCGCACCCTGTTACCTTATGCAATATAGCCTCCATATTAGGTAGAGGATAATTGTCTTTAAGAGATGCCATATTCAGATTCCTGAAGTCCACACATAGTCTGATGTCTCTATTCTTCTTCCTCACAGGGACCAAATTTGAAACCCACGTTAAATGCTTGATTGGTTTAATAATTCCTCCATCTATGAGCTTTGCCAATTCTTCTTGTATTTTAGGCTCCAGTGTTGGATTTATAGGCCTTTGCTTCTGTCTAAATGGTTTAGCATCTGGTTTCAATGGTATTTCATGCTAAAACAAATCTTCCCTATATGATTTCAGATCTTTATAAGACCAAGCAAACACGTGTTTATATTTTCTCATCAACTCAATCAACATTCTTCTAATTGTAGTGCTTATCTTCTTCCCTATGTACACCTTTCTTGGTGCTATCTCAGTCCCCAAATTGATTTCTTCAATATCTTCTCTTCTGACTGGTGTTTTCTTCATGAGGGACCGATCATTTCCATCATATAGCCTCTCCAATGCCACCAATCCCTTAGGAAACTTATTTGTTTTGAGTTGTAAAATTTCCTTTCCAAACACTGTTTGTTTCCCATCCACATCTTCAACAAAACAATTGAAGTCAATTTCTTGTGCTTTATATTGATCTGTAGAGTGGAGAAATTTCAAAAGATCAGTATCATCATTGAATACTTTCCAAGTATAAATGTTATTAGGAATAATAGGCCTTGTCTTGAATTCAATCTGTGAAACCCCAGCCAATATGATATCATCTCTTTTGAGCACCACATTTGCTAAAAAATAAGCCATTATGTTCTTTGATCTGTCAATCCACTCAATTGAAAATGCATCAAACAACTCAACTGTGTCCCATACATCATTCCTATATTGCTTCAATATTTTTTGTTTTGCTGCATATTTTGATTTGATTTGTGAAACAACCAACTCAGAATCACCCATACCTGCCAATAACTTTATCTTATGTTTCACAGCTATGTTCAGACCTGTCAATAAAGCTTCATATTCCACCACATTATTTGTGCATTCAAATGTCATTAGGAATGAATATTTAAATGTAATACCTTCAAGTGAGACAAAAACAATCCTAGCTCCATTACCTTCCTGGCTGCATGCTCCATCAAAATACATCTTCCACACTTCATTGCAGCTTTATGCCACATGCTTTTCAATTGGATCACTATTGGTTAATTTTGGCTGGGCTGATTCTATCTTAAAAATTCCAAGATCAACATCACAAAAATAATTGATTTGATCTTGTGGTACACATTCAACAAGCTGGTTCATTCTTGGTTCCCTATACAACTTCACTTCTTAGCCATTCACTAGAATTGTAGCATAAGACATATCAAATTGAACATTTCCTCCAACTGCTACTATCCACTATCTTGATAGAAGCATCCCAAATTGAGGAGTATTAATCATTGTTATATCTATATTATAAACCACCTGTGGATAAGTAGCCAGTTTGACTTCAACATCTTTCATTATACCCACTACAAGAATAGGTCAGTTATCCATTGCATAACACTTGCCTCCAATGGTATCCACCCACATGCCAAGATGCTTCATAACTCCTATTGGCATAATGTTTATAGCAGCACCAGAGTCTATCATGCAATTCCTTAACAATTTGTTATTGATAAGCAACGTAGTGAAAAAAGGATCAACTTGAGGGGGAGTTGATAATATATCACTCAAGCAGACTTTAGAGTTATTTATTTTCTCCTGCCTATTGACTACTTTAACAACTACTTTGTTTTCAGAATTCATATATTTTTCATTTCCACTTGTTATCAATTGAATAACAATATCCCTTTATTCTTTAATTTTCATCATCTCAAGTAGTGGAATAGACATTTTTACCTGGGATAATGCCTGAGTGATGTCAAAAGAAGATCCCTCCACCTTAACAATTTTCTTTTGTTTTGGCACTTCTCCTTTGTTCTATTCCTTCTCTCTTTTATTAGGTTGATTAGGCTTTTACGTCTCTTTGTGTGATTCCTTCACTTTTTCCTTTTAGACAGGCTTCTCTTCATTTTTATCATGCTGCTTGTTTATCGGCTTCTTCATAGTTCCTTGTGTTTCCTTCTGATCTTTCATAAAAATCCCCCCAGGAACACCTTCCATTTAATTTACTTTTTTGTTTCTCAACCAGTATTTAGTTTTTGCTTCCTCAACTGCAACGACAGTTATTCTCTCTATTTCATCTTCAGTAAGTCTCCTCACACTGCATTGAGCAGGTGCCTCAACAAAATGTGGCTATGTATAATCTTCTTCAGAATCATAAAAGACCTGTTGTTTAGCCATATGGACATTGTACTTCTGATTTGAAACATCATACTCATAACCTTCATCCTCTGAAGATGAGTACCTCTCCTACACATGATGAAAAGTATTTGAATTCAAATACACTGTGTGATCTTCTCCATTGTTTTGCATCAACATTCCCTCCTCTTGCATCCTTTGGGCCACAACACAATAGTCTGGGGAATGTGGCTTATCACAAGCTTCATAGAAGTAATTGTTACTTACCATATAAGTTCCCTTCTTGCTCAATGGATCTGGAGTCTCTTTGTTTCTAGGCGTAGTTGTTATAGGTTTTCCATCCTTCCAGTCAGTATTATAAGGCATGTCATGCAACCTCGGCCTTTCATTTCTGTATGTATTCTCTTGTCTGTACTGATAATTATTACTTTGCTGAGGAGGCCTAGGGTTGTCTCTTTTATTGATTATACCAGCAACCTTCTTGTTGTTTTCAATTGTCAGTGCTATTTTTTGTGCTTTAGCCAAATCTCTCAGGAATCTATTTCTCAATTCATACCCTATTTTAGGATCAAATGCATTCAAATAAACACTCAAAGCTACAAAATCTAGCAGTCTTGATCCAGGAGGTACCTTAGTCTACAACTTGTTGAATCTTCAGTTGAAATCATAAATTGAGTCATTTTGATTTTTATGAATTCGCATCAATTCATGAAGAACAACATCTAGTGCATTTAGATTCCCATATTGTTCTAGGAATCGATCCTGGAATACATGAAGATAATCAATTGAGAATGCTAGAAAGCTGTTGAACCAATCCCTAGCATCTTCAATAAGTGACATCATAAACAACCTCATGTGTAAATCTTCATATAACACACCTATGTCTTGGATGAACACATTGAAACTCCTTAAATGCTCTTCTATAGTAATTGCATTACTCCCTGTAAACTTAGGTACCAGACCTCTCCAGCTGCCATCCATAGGGTAAGGGTATAGATGAAACCCTGTCAAATCAAACTATTTGATCATTGCTATATACTGGTGAGGGGGAGGAAAAGGTGCGTACTGATATTGGCTCATAGGATTACTATATTGTGCATTATGTTGTGGGAAATAATGCTGACCAAGAGGTGGTTGCATATTTCTATGATGAGTAGGAATGTGAGGTGGATGATTTGGTTGTCCGTGTTGATTCCCTACCTGACTGTGAGGAGCATTTGATTGATCAGAAGGCCCTACACCATTATCACCGTACTTATGAGGCGGAACATACTTTGGGCAACCAACCGTCTGATCAGCAACTTGAGTTTTCTGCAATTTAGCTTCTAATTCCTCTATCCTCTTCCTCTGTAATTCAAACTGTGCTTTTACTTCATCAGGAAGCTCATGATCAATAAACACATTTTGGTTACCCTCCATCCTTTCTTCACATTCCTGTCAATATTTGAGTCCTCTTGCTTCAATTCTGGAAATTGATGGATCTAGTCACCAAATTTACTAGAATGTGGCTAAGGCATAAACTATGGGAATTGGAAAATGAAGGTGTACATTGCACCTACAATCTGATGGGAGACCTCGACCCTCATTCTACTTTTGAGGAGTTTGTTGAGCAGGAGGATCCCAAGGGTAAAGGAAAGGTGAATTCTCCTTTCAAGATTAAGATCAAGGGTGTTTAGGAGGAGGAAATCCAAGAAACAGAAAAGAAGAGAAGACCAATTGCTAAGAAAAGTTCAAGGACTAAGAAATCTAAACAAAAAGAAATTGAAAAGAAGGGTCCTGAGGTTGATGTTCATGTGCCTAAGAAAAGGAGAATTGTAAGAATATCTCAAAAGGAAGGTTCTAAGGATAGAGAGGAGGTAGATCCACCTATAGTAAATATAGATAGTTCAGAGGAAAAGACACAGGTGTACACAAGGAGATCAAGGACTCCTTCTCCCAAGGATAGTGTGCCTAAGGAAAATCCTCCTCCAGTTACTTCTGATAAGGAGCAGCATGGCAACATTCCTTATTCCAACAAAGCTAAGAATAAACTAGGTGAATCCAAAGAGGCTGAAGATTATCAAGACTCAAAAGGAGAGGAATTCTGTGAGGGTGACCTTTACAATGCAGACACAAAATTTGAAAAGGTGATGCAGTCTCCTTTGGTTGCGTATGAGGTTTCACCTATTAGGAATGAAGAGGAAAAATCACCTCCAAGAGAAGAAGAAACAATAAAAGTTGCTTCACCTGAACGCAAAGAGGAACATGTTGAAGAAAAGGAGAGTAGGGCTGAGGAGGATCCTAAGAAGCAGAGTTTGGATAAGGAGGCACCTAAAAATCAATAGGAGGAAGTTGAACAAAGTGAATTGCAGTTGGAGTCCATTGTTCCAGAGTGGCTAGACAAGGAAATAAAGAGAAAAAAATTTATAGTGGAGGATGCTCCACCTAATTGGGATGAGTTACTAGCCAAGATTACCAAAGATAAGGGTAAGAAGAAGGCCAAGGTCATTTCAATGATTGAAAGGGTTGAGGCTAGTAATAGGGTGGTCCACATTGCAACTCCTACCCCGAGTAAGAATAAAGATGAGGTAGTTGCAAAGGATTATAATGTGTAGACTTTCAATTTAGGGCCCACTTTCATTGAGCAAGACATTGAAGATTATCAGGGTTCTAGCATAGTCATCGTGGGGAGATTGACAAAAGAAATTCAAACCAAGCAAGAGCTGAAGAAGGAAAATGAGAAACTCAGGAAATGCTTGGAGGATCTGATGAAGCCCTTACAGTCTATCAACCCTTCGACCTCTGCTGTAAATCCTTTACCCCAAGAGACTATCACCAAGCTTGAAAGAATGAAGGCTTCCTCTCTTGCTACTACAAATTGGCTACAAGGGGTACAAAATAAAGGAAATGAAGCAATCAAGGACATTCTATCAACAGGGAAAGATGTTGTAAGGGCAATTGATTGGTTGAAGGAAGTATTGGCTCAGGACAAAGAAGATACATATCTCCTACTGTAGAAAACGAAAACCATCATGGAGTATACCAAGGATAAGCTAGCAAATGATAAAATTCGCCCTTCTAGAGTTGTTGAACCTTGGGAGTGGTTTGAGGCATTGCAAATTAGAAAAAAGGTTCTAAAGAAGATCTGCAAGCAAAGGAGGAAAATTGATGATACCCTGACTGGTGTGTGCAATGGATGCATTTCTTTCTTTGAGATAATGACAAGAAGGAAAATTGTGCCTAAATACTTGAGCTTGGAGTAGTTGAGAGGGTGGTGGAAAGATGTCTATACTCCATTCAGTGGTGATCTTGTGACTGAACACCAGCTAGATGATGTAGCTACTTACCTTGTTGTGATTGATAAGTATCTAACATACAAGGTTGATTGGGATAAATCGGTGAAGGAATCAAGGGAAAAAATTACATCAATTGAAAGACAACTTAAGGTTTTTCCTCTACCTCCTATGGCCGAGTTGGATAAAGTGCTTTTGAAGGTGCATGAAATGATGGATTAGAATAAAGACAAAGGGAAGGATAGTTAATATTGGGCTACATTGATATTTGTGCTTCCCTATTATTTTTACATGCATTGGTCTGAGATGCATTGGAGATCCCAGGCTGACCTGGATGGAATTCATGCATTTAATGCATCATTTATCTTATTTGAGTCTCTTGGCCAACTTGTTTTATGGCCTATTCTTATTGTAAAACCCTAACTAGGCCGGCATGCTTTGATACATCTATTAATATGGCATTTTTCCTCATTTGTAAGAGCTAGAAAGATAGATGAGAAGAAAATAGAGACATATATATAGTGAATATTAAAGCCTAGTAGAAGTTAGAAATTGTATTCTCAAGCAAATGTTGTAACAGAAAGCTGGAATTTTTGCTACAATGGATAATTTAATGCAAGTAATGACAATGTGATTTGGTGTCATACTTGTTTTCCTTATCTTGCATGGTTCTTGTCATTCTATCTTTAGAATTTCTTTGAGAAGGATTGATATTTATTAATTAGATTAGAATTGATTTAATGGTTTTTATGGTTAAATGTTTGAAGTGTTGCAGCGATCCCTAGTCCATACTTTTTGTAGCTAGCTAACTGTTAGTTGCTTTGAAAAGTTAGCCTAGACTATATTTGTTGTGCTTCGTTCAATTGTGAAGATTTATTCATTTCAATTTCTTTGGGGTTGTCTTGGATGAATTTTTATGATCTAAAAATCTTGTTACCTTAGAAGATTGCACTGTTCTTGTGAAATTGCAGATTCATCTGGGTTAAGCAGGAATTAGTTTATGTGGGATTGGTCCATTTCAAGCATTTTATCATAAGCATTGTGAATCTTAGAGTAGTGTTAGTTTTAGTAATCTCTCTGAAACCCTAGTCTTTTTCTATTTATTTATCATGTAAGTTAGATTTAAAGTTAAAAGTATCATCATATTGCTAGATCTGATAAACTGAAGATTCAGTCTTTGCTTGTAGTAAGGTCCCATTGTGATTACCAACATTTTCACATTTATCACTGAGTTGTTTATGCATTGTCAAGACTTGACATTAGAGACCTTGGGGTTATCCCTTGAGGCTTTCTGATAGAGATTTACCGTTCAAGAGAGATAGGATATTATATTATGTCTGAGTTGTTGTGCAGAAAACATCATCAACAAACCCTAGTTAATCCCTCAACCCTCAAGTGCCCTCAACCCATATACCCTCCACCCTCTACATTGAAACCTCAACATCCCTAACATTTTACCTTCAACCATATTATACCCTCAAACTTCCTAGCTATACCCTGAACCCTCTATCCTCAACCCTTGGCATCTGTCAATTGTAAGCCATTAATCCCTATATATACTTTTGACCCTAAACCCTAATCATTAAACCATATACCCTCTAGTACTGTCGACCCTAAGCCCTCAACCTTAGTTTAACCCTTAAACCAAATTACTAAACTCTCTACCCTAATAGCTCAACCCTCAACCCTTAATCCCTCAAACCTTAATTAACCCTCAACCCTCTACCCTCTACCCATACATTGGACACTCAACCCCAGTAATCCCTATACTTGCATATATATACCCTAAACCCTCTACTCTCAAGCCTCAACCCTTAAACCCTCTTATACCCTCTACATCCCTCTAATCTACCCTATACATTAAACCCTCAACCCTCATCCCTAGTTAATTCCTCAACTCTCAAACCTTAAACCCTCAAGTACCCTCAACCCCTATACCTACTACCCTCTACATTGGAAACTCAATGTCCCTATTAATATTTGACCTTCAACCATATTATACCCTCAAACATCCTAGCTATACCCTAAACCATCTACCCTTAACCACCAATGTCCCTCAACCCTAAACCCTAATCCTTGAACCATATACCCTCTAGTACCCTCGACCCTAATCCCTCAATCCTAGTTAAACCCTTAAATTTGATTACTAAACTCTCTACCCTAAACCCTCAACTCTCAACCCTTAATACCCCAACCCCTAATTAACCCTCAATGCTCTACCCTATACCCTCAACCCTCAGCCCTACTCAAACCTTAAACCAACCTAAACACCTATACCCTCTATACTATATATTGGACACTCAACCCTAGTAGTACCTCAACCTACATATATATACTCTCAACCCTCTACCCTCAATCAAAAACCCTCAAGCCTACACCCTTAAATGCTCTTATACCCTCTATGTCCCTCTGATCTACCCTATACATTAAACCCTCAAACCTTAATTCTCAACCCTCAACCATAGTTAATCCCTCAACCCTCAACCCTTAAACCCTCAAGTACCCTCGACCCCTAGACCTTCTACTCTCTACATTGGAACCTCAATGTCCCTGTTATTCAACTTTCAGCCATATTATACCCTCAAATGTCACAACTATACCCTAAACCCTCTACCCTCAACCCTTAACATCCTTCAACCCTAAACCCTTAAACCCTATATATACTTTTGACCCTAAACCCTAATCCTTGAACCATATACCCTCTTATACCCTCAACCCTAGTCAAACCCTTAAACCCAACTACTAATCTCCCTACCCTAATCCCTCAACCCTTAATTAAACTTCAGCCCTGTACACTCTACCCTCAACCCTTAGCCCTAGTTAAACCATAATTTTACCTCAACCCCTATAACCTCTACCCCATACATTGGACACTCAACCCTAGTAATCCCTCAACCTGCATATATATCCCCTCAACCATAAACCCTCAAGCCTCAACCCTTAAACCATCATATATCCTCTACGCCTTTCTGATCTACCCTATACATTAAACACTCAACCCTCAATTCTCAACCCTCAATGCTTAAACACTCAAGTACCATCAACCTCTATACCCACTTCCCTCTACATTGGAACCCCAATTTCACTAGTAATATATGTCCTTCAACCATATTATACCCTCAAACTTCATAGTTATAACCTAAACCCACTACCTTCAACCCTTAACGTCCCTAAACCATATAAATACTTTGGATGCTAAACCCTAATCCTTGAACCATATACCATCCAGTACCCTTGACCATAATCCCTCAACCATATTTAAACCCTTAAAACTAATTAATAAACTCTCTACCCTAATCCCTCAACCCTAGTCAACCCTTAATCCCTCTACCCTTTACCCTCTACCCTAGTTAAACCCTAATCCGTCCTCAACCCCTATACCCTCTACCCTATACATCAAACCCTTAACCCTAGTAATCCCTGAACCTGTATATAAATACCCTCAACCCTATACCCTCAACCTTAAACCCTCAAGCCTCAACCCTTAAACCTTATTATAACCTCTACGTCCCTTTGATCTACCCTCTACATTAAACCCTCAACCCTAAATTCTCAACCCTCAACCCTTAAACCCTCAAGTACCATACACCCCTATACCCACTACCATCTTCATTGGAACCTCAAAATCCCTAATATTCAACCTTCAACCATATTATAACCTCAAACATCCTAGCTAAACCCTAAACCATCTACCATCAACCCTTAGCGTCCCTCAACCCTAAACCCTTAAACCCTATATATACTTTGGACCCTAAACCCTAATCCTTAAACCATATACCCTCTAGTACCCTCGACTCTAATGCCTCAACTCTAGTTAAACCCTTAAAACCAAATTACTAAACTCTCTACCCTAATCCCTCATCCCTCAAACCTCAATTCCTCAAGCCTTAATTAACCATCAACCCTCTACCCTCTACCCTCAACCCTTAGCCCTAGTTAAACCCTTATCTAACCTCAACCCCTATGCCCTCTACCCTATACATTGGTCACCCAACCCTAGTAATCCCTCAACCTGCATATATATACCCTCAACCCTCTACCCTTAACCTTAAACCATCAAGCCTCAAGCCTTAAACCATCTTATACCCTCTACGTCCCTCTAATCTACCCTATACATTAAACCCTCAACCTAGTTAATCCCTCAAACCTCAACCCTTAAATCCTCAAGTACCCTCAATCCCTATACCCTCTACCCTCTACATTGGAACCTCAACATCCCTAATATTCAACCTTCAACCATATTATACCCTCAAATATATTAGTTATACCCTAAACCCTCTACCCTCAACCCTTAATGTCCCTCAACCCTAAACCCTTAAACTCTATATATACTTTGGACCCTAAACCTAATCCTTGAACGATATACCCTCTAGTACCCTCGACCCTAATCCCTCAACCCTAGTTAAACTCTTAAACCAAATTACTAAACCTTCTACCCTAATCCCTCAACCCTATTCAACCCTTAATCCCTCAACCATTAATTAACCCTCTACCCTCTACACTCTACCTTCAACCCTAGTCAAACCCTAATTTAACCTCAACTTTTATACCCTCTACCCTATACATTGGATACTCAACCGTAGTAATCCCTCAACCTACATATATATACACTCAAGCTACTACTCTCAACCTTAAACCCTCAAGACTCAACCCTTAAACCTTCTTATACCCTTTATGTCCCTCTTATCTACCCTATTCATAAAACCCCAACCCTCAATTCTCAACCCTCAACCCTCAACCCTTAAACCCTAAAGTACCCTCAACCCCCATACAATCTACCCTCTACATTGGAACCTCAATATCCCTAATATTCAGCCTACAACCATATTATACCCTCAAATTCCATAGCTATACCCTAAACCCTGATCCTTGAAGAATATACCCTCTAGTACCCTCATCTCTAGTTAAACCCTTAAAACCAATTACTAAACTCTCTACCCTAATCCCTCGATGCTCAATGCTTAATTAACACCCTCTACCCTCTACCCTTGTCAAACCCTAATCCATCCACCCTTATACCCTCTACCCTATACAATATTAGACCCTTAACCCTAATATCTCAATGTGTGTACCATATACATACCCTCAACCCCTATAGTTTCACCCTTTACCCTATACATGATGGTACATTCAACCCTAATCTCTCAACCATATACTGGCCTCAACCCTCTACCCTTAACCTTAAACCCTCAAGCCTCAACCCTTAACCCTTAATCCCTTAACCCTCAACCATTCATCCCTCAACCCTCAACTCTTAAACCCTAAACCCTAGTAAACCCCTATACCCTCTACCCTCTACATAGGAACCTCAACCCTAATCAACCTTCAACCATATACCCTCAAACATCCTAGCTATACACTAAACCCTCTACCCTCAACCCTTAACATCCCTCAACCCTAAATTGGCCTTAAACCTTCTACCCTCTACCCTAAACCAACCTATACCCTCAACCTAATACCCTAAACCCTAAACCCTAAACTGTTAAACCATCTATGACCCTTTACCCTCAGCTGGCCAATACGTACCCTCTTATACCCTCGACCCTAGTCCCTCACCCCTAATCCCTCTACCCTTAAACCCTTAAACCCAGGTAAATTACTCTCAACCCTTAATCCTATTAGAAGTGAAAAATATCAAATTTTTCAATATCCTCCACCCACCTATCCTCCAAATTTCATATAAATTCATCACATTTTAATTTTATGATCAATATAAATTGTTGAAATTTGTGTGAAAAGATCGATTTTGTAGCCCACATTGCCAAATCAACACACCCATAAATGAGTTTGATACTCCATAATCTTTCCCCATTCCTAAAAAAAATTGCACTATCAGCCCAACAATGCCTCATTAGCAAAGCCCCCATCATAGCCTCATTGATGGCTTGATGAAAGCAGCCCATAACCTAGTATCAATGTAACAATACGCTACTGGGCTGATTCCTAAGGTGTTCTCCTCGATAGATTGATAAAGTCAACAAAAGAAAGAAAATCATTGTAACTCATGAACATTGGTAGAACGAATTTTTGCTTTCCCCTGATGGCCTAATATAATCAAACATTATCAATAATTAAAATATATCAAGGGAATTAATGTGTATCGGGGTAATATATTCTAGCATTCCGCCAATAAACTGAAGGAACGTTATTCATTAGTGGAGAAGGTGGCTATCGGTGGAATAAGGATTGTAGTCTAGCTAATATGATGATGATGATTATAGTAACTAATATGACATCTCAAGGAATCATCAAGATATTTAGAAATAAATGCTTCCCTCCAATGACAAGACTAAAATGGGCGGTGTATTTATGAGCTAGAATTGAAGCACAAGTTGATTGCATAATTGTTACATAGTCTTGAATATTTTGTTGAGGATAGAAGTAGAAAGAAAAAGATAGGATATCTTACGTAGGAGAAACCAGTGGAGGAAAGACCCAAGTAAGTACACCAATCCTAGCTGAGAAGTTGTATATTTTCAATAGATTAAGAATTCAAATAATGGAGGAAAACATAGAAAAACCAAAAGCTAAGAAATAGAAAACTAAGAAGACACCCCTAAATAAAGACCTAATAGATCAATGCCCTGCGTCAAGGCCAAGACTTAGGAGGAGTGCTCAAACGAATCCTTCAATGGATAGATTATTAAATAAACATAAGGGCTTGGGAGATGTTTGGACACCACGACGTGAGTATGAACTCTTTGTGTATCATTATAGAAAACAATTTAGGTTTCAGCCAGTCTATAACTCATGGAGGTTGAACTTGGGAAAACTCATGGTGCCCAACATGTTCATAAATGTAGAACTAATTAAAGCTTTGGATAGCAGATATGAAGCCAAGAGGAAAACTATTCAATCACATAATGAGGTTGACATGCTTATTATTTATGAGGATTTAATTTCTAATGTGTTTGATTTGGAGTGTCATGAACTTTCCATTCACGGTTACAGAGTATCACCATATGGATACCAGCTACAAATTATGGAAACTAACCTTGCATATGCCCAAAAAAGGAGGCCAACTTAGGAGGTTTTTGAGCAATGAAAACCCTCCTTTTCATGAGGACTTGTTTGAAGAATATTCTGAATACACCTATTATTCAACTAGTGAAGTCTTGGGGGTAGAGGTCCCACCTTTCATGTCTATTTCCCCAATGGTCTTAGCTGAAGACATACAAAACACTAATGATAGATCATTCAATTATGCTAGATAGTTGGCCAATGACCTAAACTAGGAGCTTGAAAAGATTAAAAACAATAGTGAAAATATTCATTTCAAACATTATTCTCTGTTCATGCATTTGCTCATGCACGAGAGACATGTTAGAAGGGTCTGGAGTGAAGAATTAAGAATAATAGATAAAAATGAAAATAGAAACCTAAAACCTATACAAATGTGGACTTCACTGTGGGATGGTCAATTTGGTAAATCTCATTATCTTTATTTTGACCTAAGTTTTTTGTGAAATCATTGATGAAGTTGTTGGGATATCCGTGTGATTATAACTTATCCCCAGAAGTACAAAATTTTCTAAGACCAAAGGAAAATAACCCAAGGAAGAAGGTGAACCATAACTAGTGAGACTGGTATGCTTTTTTTGACTACATGGTGATTAAGGTTTATGGGTTTGAAGGAAATCCACACTTGCTGCCATGAGTAGTTCTTGATAGAATTGCTTACCTAGAAATTGTGAGACAGTTAGAAAAATATGATGCCAAAAACCTCAAAGGACACAACCAACAATCAATTATGTCCAACACATTATGTTTTGGAGACTTTACAATGGTTACAAATGAGGGATATGAGGAAATTGATGCTAAATTAGCACAGTTTAACCTCCCTCTACGCAATAAAAGGGAAAAATTTGATGCAGAAGACTTTATTCACAAAGAAAGCATATCATAGGGGTTTTCAAGATATGATAATGTTTTCTAAGATGAAGATGTGATCAGAAACCATGATGAAACCTCTACCACTGACAGAATGACTGCATATAATAGGGTTATGCTCACAAAGGAATGGAAAAGAAGAGATCTCCCATCTTATTCAAGGGAATTTGGTGAAATGCAAGGATTGAGCAACTCATTGCTCATGTGAATGAATTGGTAAAGGATGTTCCTTCATTTGTCTTCGATGCCACTCATGCAACCTATTCAAGAGTGTAGGTTGAAGATATAAGGTCCTTAGATTATATTCCTTCACAACCAAGTCTTGAGGTGATTTTTTCTATAGATACCGATATAAGTGAATACGATGAGAGTAATGAGGAAGATGAGCAAGTACAAAAAATAAGTGCTATTATAATTGCATAGTATGAGCCTCCTCAAGAATAGAATATTGTAAGATTTGAAGCATCAGATGAAAATATCTAATGATGTTAGGGTCAAGGCTAGATAGGAGTTCATTTCTGATGAAGATTTTGTTAATTCTTCCGAGTTTAAATCATTTCTCTATGTATATAAAGGAAATAAAATGAGACAAAAGATGTAGGACGTCACTCCTGAACAAGAGGCTACTGCTTTGGAAGAATTAAAAAAAGAAATAGACAAAGAGATGGAGTCCATCACTCCTAAGAGAGGTAGAGAGTTACTTTAGGAAGACAGAGTATTGCTTTTTCCCAGGTGGGATATAAGCTTTGTAATTGTATTTGATAGTTTAAGAAAGAAAGGGGACAAAATAATGAACTTAACCAAGGAAGCAAGTGATCAGATGTATTCAGGATCTAGATACAATCTAGATAAGGCCACCTTGCTTATTTGGTCACTTTACCCCCATGAAAAAAGACCTATTGTGATTGATAATCCAAACCAAATGTTTGGACATCTCTTGGTTCAAAGAGTAGTGGATACCAATCCCATGGAGACAACAGAATTGAATGTCAATGTGGCAAAATTCACCAAAGCATAGATTGACAAGTTGGTTAAAGAAAATGATAGGTTGAAGAAGGAATTAGCACATCAAAGAGAAAGTTCATATTCCTCTTCCACACTAGATTTGTATTCCCTGTGGCTTGAAAAGGATAAGAGTATTGGATGCAATGGCTGATACAACTTATTGGAAAAATTAACACTTGAAATATCAGGAAAAATTTAAACAATTGGACAAAGAAGTCAAAACTATCAGGTATAATATTGCATCTGAAATGATCAAGGGGAGATTTAATAAGATAATGGAATGTGATGATGAATATTGGAGACAATTTAAGCAAGTATACTCAAAAATAGAGGAGAATGAACAACTATAGGGGAGAATAATTGAAAAGAGAGAGGAGCTTTGAGACAAGCAAATCCTAAAGGGACAAATAATGTAGACACATAATAAATTGGTAGAATCACACAATGGATATCATAATAAGCTCATGGAAGATCTTGACTTCTTCCATTCGACTCCAAAACTTTATGATGATATGGGAAATCCTGGAGAGTATGATGATTGGAAGGAAGAGTTCGATGCACTTCTGACTGTTGCACTACATGAAATCAATGATGAGGACATAATTTTACAAAATACTCACAAGAAGTTCAAAAAGATGATGTATAGGGAATATGATATTAGGGAAGTGATCTTCAATATAGATACTTGTGCTCAACAATAGTACATTCATCACCTCTCTACATTCAATTTTTTCCTTAACCAAACTATGGATATACTAGACATAACAAGACAACCATCAGGATGAAAGGAGTCAACCAAGAACATGAGCACCCTATCATGGAGTAGAAGCTTTGAATAGATCTTAGGTGGTCATGGGATTCTACTTGGAGATTAATGGATTCGTGCATTCATTTGTTGCAATATTTTGTTTTCTTAATTATGTTTAGTTATCAAACAACATGAGTTTTTGTAATGGCTCTGTAGCTTGTTACCTCTCATATATGTATAAGGGAGACCAAGACCTGAATAGATCATCATCACATCATTTCCATTTAGGGTAGGCATTAGTAAGAAGATATATTGCACCAATTTTCATGTCCATCTCATATCAAAAACTACTATTATAATGCATATTATTCAAAGATAAATATAATGGAGAAGGTTATGCATAATTGTTAATTTGGTTTCAAGTGCTCAATTGTTGTGTGGATTTATATGCTTATATGTTATTTGGTTGTCTTTGAAGTGGCTATTTGTGTTATTCAAATTGAGTGTGTGAAAATAAATTTAATTTGTCAATGCACATTTGTTGTAATTGTGTGATGTTGTTGACTGGTTTTGGTGTACAAAAGAACTAAAGTTCATTTTAAGAAATCAAATTTGATAGGTTCATGTTTGGAATAAAGTCATCTTGAATAGATTGAATTAATTGGTTTCCTTTCACATATGAATTAAATCCTTTCACAACTTCACAGTAGCATGGGGGGATTTCACTAGGATTACTAAGAAGAGCCTAAATAACTAACATACTTGCACATTTGCACAAGGTGCAAACATTCATAGTGCCCAACTATTTGAGTTAAGCTAAAGAGTGAATCTACCCATCTTATAGAAGCCTACCTCCAAAACCATCATTCACCCCTCCACTTCATCCACCCAATAGAAACTAGTCAATAAAACTATATATCTACTCCACCTTCATGTGCCTTAGTGAGTAGATTTCTCAATTCAAGAACCATATTTACTTTTAAATCTACCTTATTTTTCAGGTATACCCGCCTAGATCTAGCAGAACTTGAAGAGTATAAGGTAATTAGTCTTATTTACCTTGTTCGATGGCCAAAGGTGTATTAAGGGATTGGCACCCCTTTATGGTTTAAAAATTGCACTTTTGAGACCTAAAAAATCCCTCAACCCTTAAACCCTCAAGTACCCTCTACCCTCTACCCTCAACCCTCAAGTACCCTTAAACCCTAATCGCTCATTAACCCGTATACCCTCTACCCTCTACATTGGACCTTCAACCCTAATCCTTGAACCATATACATCCCTTCTCTACCCTTAACCTTAAACCCTCAACTCTCTACCCTATACATTAAACCACCCTTAACCCTCAATTCTCAAGCCTCAACCCTTAATCCCTCAACCCTCAACCCTTAATCTACACAAAGTATTATGGTAAAGGAAAAAAATTTCTTGTTTATGATTATATGGAGGAATAATTGGGGAATGTTAGTGACAATATGGATTTTGTCACACAATTTTTTTCATTTCATGTTAAATACAATGAAAAATCAAAGGTAGTAGATCTTTTGATGCAAGTGAAATGTAGGCAAGCAACTAAAGGCTAGTGAATATTGGGGAAGGATTTTTTGTTCTAACACCCTTAATCCCTACTAGATCAGAACAATTAGGTGCTAAATTAGGCACCAAAAGGCTCTAAATCAAGTGCTAGAATAGGCACTAATATGGGTGCTAACATAGATGTTAATATAGTTGCTAATTCAGGCACTAATCGAGCATTATAGTGGGCGTAGTTTGTTGGGGCTAATCTTGGCATTAATAAGGGCATTATAGTGGGCCTTACTAGTGGTGCTAATCTTGGTGCTAACTATGGCACTAATGTCAGTGAAAATTGGCACCGAATTTAGCATCAGCTTGTTTTGGTCGATGCAAAAAATTACAAAAATAGCACCATCCTAAAAAATAGTGCCAACTTTTCCTAAAAATTAGATAAAAATACATTAAAATAGTGGGTGGAAGCAAAAAATGGAGCAAAAAAGGGAGCTAATCATAGGTATTTTTTGTAGTGATATACAACCAACAACAACTAGCAGATAACTAGTTGACCAGTTGACATCAATAACAACACCTTCATTCCTTTTCTGATTCTTACAACAATCTATGCCTTTGTCATTAATGGCAACACATGATGTGAAAAACCATCAAGGACACCATACTAGTTCTAAATATACTTCTCAATATTTTTCTTTTTGCTTCTCCTCCTCAAAAGATCATGTTCCTCATTACCTTCTTTCTCTGATTAGCTTTCTCTCCTTTTCACATGCTTTCTCTCTCCCTTTAACATCAATGGCATAGGAAAAAGATATGTTCATTGGATCTTCATCTGATATGAAAACAAAATACTCACAATGATAACACTTGAAACTACCTGTACACCCTAAGAGGTAGCCACCAAAACATCAGTCCAAAAAGATAGAACCATGAATCCATCAAAATGATGCATCTCCAAATGCATCTTATTTTATGAAATGAGGGAAAATAACCCCTAACTTCTCCTCGAGATACTCAAAAATATCTTTAGGAAGAGCCTTTGCAAATATATCACCAATCTGATCCTTTTTTGGAACATACTCAAGCTTGAATTCATTCTCCTTGACCTTCTCTCTCAAGAAATTATATCTGATAGATATATTCTTCATCCTCAAGTGCATCACAAGATTCTTTGAAATGTTAATTGTGCTTGTATTATCATAGAATATAAAAATGTGATCAGCATATATCACTATGATATCTTCCAATGTTTTCTTCATCCATAGAACTTGTGTACAACAACATGTAGTAACAATATACTCAACTTTAGCAGTAGACAAACAAACTAAATCTTGCTTCTTACTCAACCATGCCACCAACCTACATCCAAGAAAGAATGCACCACCACTTTTACTCTTTTTGTCATTTAGACATTCAACCCAATCTACATCTATATATACGCTAAGTGTATAGTCAATATCTTTAGGATACCACAATCTATAATCTAAAGTGCCATTCAAATATATGAATACTCTTTTAACAACATGTGTTTCCTTTGGATCTTCTTGAAATATAGCCACAAGACAAACCACATGCATTATATCTGGTCTAGTAGCAATCAAATATAGTAATCAACCAATCATAGATCTTTACTTGCAACCAATCACCATAGGGGTACTTACTAGTTTGGAATGATCCATCACAAACTTCTTCAACATCTCTCTCACATACTTAGACTATGAAAAGAAAATTCCTTTCTCTATTTGATTAAAATATAGCATAAGAAAGAAATTCATCTCCCCAAACATAGAAATTTCAAATTATTTTTGCATTTCTTCCGCGAACATCTTGCACATCTTTTCATTTCCTCCAAAGATAATTTCATCAACATAAATGACTACAATCAAGATTTTTTCATTTTTACTCTTAAAGTACAAATTACTGTATGTTGCCCCTTTGTTAAATCCTTGCTAAATCAAATACCTATCTAACCTTTCATACCAAGCTCTAGGAGCTCACTTAAATCCATATAAATATTTCTTCAATCTATGTACCATATCTAGTTGATCTGTTAACTAAAATCCTTTCGGTTGTTCCATGTAAACTTCTTCTAGCTCATGGTTTAAAAATGTTGACTTGACCTCTATCTGATAGAATTTAAAATCTTTATAAGAAGCCAATTCCAAGAACATCCTTATAGCTTCCATTCTTGCTATCGGGAAAAAATTCTTCTGAAAATCTATGCCTTCTACTTGTGAGTAGCCTATTGATGTGTTTTTTATGCACTTCTCAACACAGGCAGTGCGTAGGTGCACTACCTCTCTTGAAAGACAAACTTCCACAATCAAATTGTAGAACACTATCCCAAGGTCTTTAATGTCAGGTCTTGATAGTGCTTGGAATATCTCAGTTGTTTGATGTGATTTGCTGGAATCACAAGGCGGACTTACGGATGAGTTACAAAGCATGGAAGTTGGGTTTGCACATGCAGTTTCAAAGTGCTAAAAGTGAATGAACAGTGGTTTTCCACTCAAAACAGCAAGCTGAAACTCATCAAGTTCATCTGATTTAGCTTCATGGTGATGCTTTGGGTCCTACTCTAACCAAGGATTAAAAGAAATAGCAAAAGGATTAGGGTTAAGAAAGCTATTTTAATCCTAAGCTACGAATGAATAGTAATAATGGTGGCTACTAAAGTAGACAGACTTCCTAAACTAGGTTTTGCTTGGCCAAGAGAAACCTACAGTTGCACAAAACTAGTGCAATCTTCTAAGGACTGCAGATTTTCACGTTACATACACACAACATGTACATGCAATCGAACTAAGTTGTAGCAATAAAGGAAAGGGGTTTAGACTAGCTTTTCAAAGTGATTCATCATCAATGAACCACAAAAATCATGAGCTAGAAATTCATCAAATACTATAACAGCAACACCATCATGACAACCATTCAAGAAACTAATACTAAAACTAACATGGAAGTAGAACCATGCATGCAAGATGAGCAAAATCAAAGAGAACATCCATAAAATCATGCAATGTTGTCTTCTGTTGCTACAAAATCCTTTTTACAACAGCTCTCCAACCCTTACAAATGAGGGGAAAGCCCCTATTTATAGTTTTCCAAAGCCCAGATGAATGGCTAAGATCAATTTCCAATGAATGGCCCAGATTTTTTTACATTAGGGTTTCACCTACCCCTCATTATCCAACAATTTTAAAATACATTCCTTGTCTTTTCCCTATTTTGTCACCTAGTGCCCAGGTATTGTAGCAGTTTTGTCATTTAGCTGATTGCCCTTTTCACTGTAGCAGAAATTGCCTAAAAGTTGCCTTCTTACTTGATGTGTTTGCAGTGTTCTTCCTTAGATCAAATGAGCTCGTCGACTATTGGCATCAATGGATTGGTTGCCCCTGATGGGCGGACAACTGCCTTATGCTTTCTTCAAGGCCACCCCCTTGCATTTTTTTCTTTGGCCTCCTTGGCAAACACCTTCTTCTAATGTCGACCCTGTTGATGGGTGCTACGAGGAAAGGCTATCATGAAATGAATGGTGACAAGAGCTATGCGCATTCCTTGTTCAACTTTCTCGATGGGTGTCCCTAGCGGACCCGTGGTAGGCTCCTTGAATCCTACGTACATGAAACGCCATAAGTGATTTAATACAAAAAACAAGGAAAACGTTAGTCAAATCTTACAAAAACCTTGTTAGATTCATCCATGCATCATCAAAAGATCATAATATTCATATTTGGAGCTCATTTGGACCATAAACATTAATCTGGGCTGCTAGGGCTCAACGGATGTTCCAAAACAGCCAAAGGGGGACGAAGCTCCGAAACCATCGAAACTTAACAGAACATTGATGAAACCTTGGAAGTTCACCTAGACACCACAAACACATCCCAGATCCACCAAAAAGTTGGCCCCAAAGTCAAAAATGTGGAAACCGGACCGACAGGGGTCCAAAGATGTTTCCAAACAGCCAAAGAGGAAGGGAATTTCGGAGGGAAAGTTCTGAAACCATCAAAATTTAACGGAATGTTGACGAAACCTTGGCAGTTCATTTAAGCACATCAAACACATCCCAGATCCAAAAAAAGGTTGCCCCCAAAGTCAAAAATGTGGAAACGGGAGCGACGGGGGTCCACGTATGTTTCCAAACAGCCAAAGAGGAAGGGAATTTGGGAGGGAAAGTTCTGAAACCATTGAAACTTAATGGAACATTGACGAAACCTTGGCAGTTCATTTAAGCACATCAAACACATTCTAGATCCAAAAAAGGTTGCCCCAAAAGTCAAAAATGTGGAAACCGAAGCAACAGGAGTCCACGGATGTTTCCAAACAGCCAAGGAGGAAGGGAATTCTGGAGGGAAAGTTATGAAACCATCGAAACTTAACAGAACGTTGACAAAACCTTGGCACTTGGCAGTTCATTTAAGCACCTCAAACACATCCCAAATCCAAAAAAGTTTGCCCCCAAAGTCAAAAATGTGAAAACCGGAGAAACAGGGGTCCACGGATGTTTCCAAACAACTAAGGGGGAAGGGAATTCTGGAGGGAAAGTTCTGAAACCATCGAAACTTAATGGAACGTTGACGAAACCTTGGCAGTTCATTTAAACACTAGGAACGCATCCCAAATCCACCAAAAAGTTGGCCCCAAAGTCAAAATTGTGGAAACGGGAGCGACTGGGGTCCACGGGTGTTTCCAAACAACAAGAACAAGACAAAAGGTAGAAAAGGGGATGGTGGACCTCATTTCTTCGCAGATTTGAATACCCTAAGTAGGTGAATTTGGGTAGGGGGATTTGATCATTTGAAGGTACATGACGAATTTGGGCTTGGAAAATGGGGCACACAAAACAAGACAGGAGCAAAGTAGCCTATCGGGAGCAGAAAAAAGGGGGTCCTTGCTTACGGCGGGGCATGTGTGCAAAACATGCACAATAGAGCCTTTACCTCACTTTGTTTCTGGCAACTTCTCCATTCTCATTACACTTATTTTTGAATACCCATTTTGATCCAATGATATTTTTATCTATCAGTCTTGGGGCCAATTTCCAAGGCCAACTCTTCTCAAACTAAAAAAGTTCTTTCATTTCTTCCGTCTAATGTTCATCTTTACAGGCTTCACTTACTATCTTTGGCTCAATCTCATAGAATAAATACAAATTTAATTCAGCAACAACTTTGCTTCTGGTTAACATGCCTTTTGTCTTGTCTCCAATAATCTAATTTTTTGAATGATTCCTCTATACATATTTTGGTGTCCTAGGGGACATCACCAAGGCATCTTCTTCTTTTTCATTTTGTTCATGCTTATTTTGCTCATCTTTATCCTATTCTTCCACAATTTCTTCTATTCTTGCACAATCATGTTCATCATACACATCCATCAATATCAATAGAGTTCTTTATTGTCTCATCAACCTTCACATTCGAGCTCTACAATATTTCTTAGTCTTTTATTGAAACATCCATATGCCTTGCTTTTGTTAGAATATCCAAGAAATATGCCTTCATCACTTCTTGCATAAAAATTTCCCAAAGTTTCCTCATCTCTTTTGATATAGCATTTTCTTCCAAATACCTTGATATATTTAACTGTAGGAATTATTTCATGCCATAGATCATAGGTAGTTTCTGTACTATTTTTTCTTTCTTGAACTTGATTGAACACATAAACAATAGTATGAATAGCTTCTTTCTAGTAAACTTCCGGTAATCTAGCTTCAGTAATCATTGATCTTGCAACCCCTTGAACTATTTTGTTTTTCCTTTCAACAACACCATTTTGTTGAGGAGTTCTCAGAGAAAATAACTCTCTTTATTCCATGCAATTCACAAAACATATTGAACTCATGGGAGGTGAATTCTATACCTCTATCAAATCTTAAGCATTTTATCTTCAAATTCACTTCATTTTCAACCATAGCCTTGAATGCCTTGAATCTATCTAATGCATATAATTTCTCTCTAAGAAATGTAACCAATGTATATCTAGAATAGTCATTAATTAAAAGCATAAAGTACCTTTCAGCAAGTAGACTTTGCACTCTCATAGGACCACATAGATCTGTATGAACTAAATCCAATAGTCCAATAGCATATTGTTCTTTTGATCTGTAATGATCTCTTGCTTGCTTCCCAAACTAAAAATTCCTTCAAACAACATTAACAAGCTTTGTAATTCTTGATAAATCTCTCATGGCTTGAACAACACTAATCCTTGCCAAATTATCAAAAATTATGACACATTATCCTATTCCATAACCAATTGTCATTTATCCGAGTCATAAAGAATTATCTATCAACACCCTTAAGTTGATAATATTCCCTTTAAATTTATTTCTTGTAGTAATCAATGTTTCAAATCCTTTTTGGATCTCACATTTCTCATCCTTAAACACAAGATCATATATTGTTCTGTACATCTGACAAACAATCAACAAATTATGACTTAAACCCTCAACATAGTAAACATCGTTAGTATGATGCTTGCCATTAAAAATTACTAAACATATCCCACAGATTTTAGCACCAGTATCATCTCTAAAAATAACCAAGCCTCCATCGTATTTCTCAAGCTTCACAAAATTACTCTTATCACCAGTCATGTGATGTGAACAACCACTATCAGCTACCCAATTTTTTTTTCTTGTCTAGCATGTTCGGAAGAGATAACCATACCTTCATTTTTCTCCTCCTTTTCTGGAGGGTTTTCCTTTGTTTTTCTAAATTAATAGACGTGGGTTCATCCTTAATTGCCAAGAACAAGCATTCATTTTCATCTAGATCTTCATATTTTGAATCTTCATCTAAAATACTAGAATTCTCATTCACATAGTAAGCTTTGTTAATCTTCTTTCCTTTCTTTTCTTTCTCGTATCTTTGTTATTCCTTTTAGCTCTTTCCAAACACTTTGCAACATAAAGACCTATTTATCTAAAACTAAAGTATTTAAAGGGAAACTTACCTTCATACTTACCATAACCTTTTCTCATTCTTCTTTCAAAGTTAGCTTCTATTTCATCAAAGTTTTCTTCATCTGGATCTTCAACTTTTGTAGCTTTAAAAATAATCTCTAATTTGCCTCCATTTCTTAGACTTGACTTCCTCATCTCATAAGATGCCAAAAATCCCAACAACAAATCCTTGGTACAAGCCTTATAATCTATAATCTACTCAATGGCAATCACCTTTTCACTATAAGCATTAGGAAGAATTCTAAGAATCTTCTTTACAATCTTGGTTTCATCTACAGTAGCTCCAAGTGATTGCATTCCAGCCACTACCTCATCCAATCTCTATACATAAGCTTTAACATTTTCATCTTTGGAAATATGTATAAGATCAAACTAAGTTTCCAAATTTTTCAATTTCACCTCTTTAACTCTTTCATTGCCATCATGTTCTCTATCTAAAGCATCACATACTTTCTTAGCTATCTTTAAATTTTGAACCTTAATCAACTGAAAAATGTACTAGAAAATTCTTCAAGATGAACTTCACCTTATTGTTTGCTTCATTTTCTCTATTCTCTTCAAGTGTACTCAGACCATTAGTAAGAGGAGTGTAAGGATCCTTGTAAGCTTTCTCCACATCATATCTACAATACTTCAAATATTCTTCCATCAAACCTTGGATAATCAAAGGTCATTTTTGTATCCATCTCAGGCCTTCCTCAAGTGGTTAATCTCTAATACCAATTGTTGAATAGGACAACTGAGAGGGGGAGTGAAAAAATTGTCATAGATTTTAACCTTTAAATCAATCATTAGAAATAATAATTAAAATTGCTTAAATGATTAATCTTCAAATTCCAATACATAAATTCAAATTCAACACATAAACACAATAACACCAAGTTTACATGGAAAAACCAATGAGGGAAAAACCACAGTGAGGATTAACTCACACTATAGAGAATATCAAAACTGATTGAAAATAAGCTCACTTCTTGAAATAAGGCTCACTACCTAAGACAATGCTCACTACCTGAAATAAGGCTCACTGCCTTAAACAAGGACTCACTTCCTGAAACAAGGACTCACTATCCAACAGGGCTACAACCCGGAGGGCTCATTTCCACAAAGATACAAAGAAGACAAAGAATAATTGTTATAGAGAGACAATGATCCCAATGCAATAAAGGATTCCACCATAGTCACTTGATCAACTTCCATGAATGATAGGTTTTACCTTATACTCACTTCATTCAGTAACTTAGTATTAAGCTTCACACTACTTAGACACACACAACTCACACACACTTTCTAAATAGCATCAATATCATGTCTACCCTTTCACTTATCTTCCTTCTTTTCATTATTCTATTTTTCATTCATAGCTCATCCTATATTTACACTATCTCCAACCTTACAAAAGATACAAAGTCGGCCATCCACCTTCAAATTCAAATCAGGTTAGTGCCAAAACATCCTAGGTTGGAATTAGAATGAGGATGACCGAAACACATTCTTCACTGGGACCTAAAATATATCCAACATGCTTCATCAAATTCGAAGATAGTGCTTAACACACGATCATCCAAGCTAGTATAAAACACATAAAATAGTTAAGATTGAAACTTCCAGAAACCAAAAATATCTTCAATGCAATCAAAATATCTTAATCTAGAACTGCAAGTCAAAAGAATTCATCAAAGAGAAATACAGACTAGTAGATTTTCTCCCGGACCTCAACCAGAACAAAAAAAAATAGTTCATAACTATTGAGAACAACTCAAACTTCACAATGAACCAATAGCCAAACATCTAGATATAACAACCTTCAACAACCATGACCAACATATCTGAACTGCATGAACATAGGGGAAAATACTGGATCATCATCTTGAGCAACAACTGAATACTTGTAAATTTCCTTTAATACAATTTTCTCAATATCCTCAACATATACAACCAACAACTAGTAGATAACTAATTGACCAATTCACATCAATGACAACACCTTCATTCCTTTTTCCATTCTTGCAATAGAATTATGTAAGAAGGCTAATGCATTGCAAGTATTTGGTTACTATGAATTAGTGAAAAATAAGGTTAGAAAGCAAGACTTGTTCCATGAAATAAGAATGACTAACTATAGGTGTCAAGTTTTGAATCTAATAGAAGGTTTTGATGTCTTCAATATCTAGTTGATTCCCTACAACAACAAAATATACTGTTGATGCATTAACTTAGGTGGCCAACACTTTACAACCTCTTTCATTATTAGGATTGAAGTTTACAGTCAAGCTTACTCCCACTCTATTAGTGCTAGATAATGTCACCAATTTTTAGGTCTTTGAGGATGATAAGCATATACTTGATTTCATTACTAGCTCTGACGTTTTCTCCTCTCAAATTATTGATGAAGTAGAACCTAAAGAGGAAATGTTGGAAATGAAGGGAGTAATTAACTTGAAGACAAATGTGATTCTGAGAGGCATGGTACAATTGGAAAGAATATTTGACTTTGATCAGATAAGAGACCAAGATGAGCAAGAAAAGGAGTCTTTGGAAAACTAGTGTGATACATACAACATGGGTACCACTGAGAATATCAATTTTTTTTTATTTGTAATGTTTGTACCCCAGTTGAAAGAAAAGGAATACTTAATACACTACATGTATATCAAGATGTTATTGTGTAGAGTTATGAAGATCTTAAGACATATGGCACTTCTATTATCACACATACAATTCCCCTTAAGACTGATGTGAAACCATTTTAGGTAGAGGTAGCAACCCATCAAAACTCTACTTGAACCTATTATCTATAAAGAATTGCAGAAATTACTCCAAACCCATATTATATTCCATGTAAGAAACTCTACTTGAGTTACAAACTTGGTACCCATCCACAAAAAGAATGGTGATATCCACTTGTGTGTGGATGTCCATAATCTTAACCATGCATCAGAAAAGGATAATTACTTGGTAATTTCATTAGATGAGGTTCTACAAATTGTGAATGGTTCTCAAATGATGTCATTCCTAGATGGATATTTGGGATACAACCAGGTTATAGTCCAATATAAGGATAGAAATAAAACAACATTTATTACCAAATGGGGAACCTTCACTTATAGGTGTATACCTTTCAGTCTGATTAATGTTGGGGAAATGTTTCAATGCATGATGGATATTGCATTTAAGGATCTAATAAGTAAATGTATCATCTATATGAACGATTTGATAGTATTTCCTAAGAAGAGGGGTGATCATATCTAAGATTTATGCAAGGTATTCTAGAGGTGTCAGGAATTCAAGATTTCACTCAGTTTGAAAATTTGCATCTTTAGAGTGACAAAAGACAAATTGCTTGTCCATGTGGGGATATCAATCAACCTTGAGTGAATCCAAGTGATATTGAAAATTCAGCCTCCTCTGAGCAACAAAGAAATGAAGTCTTTCTTTGGAAAAATCAATTTGGTAAGGAAATTCATAATTAGTTTTGTTGAGATTATAAAGCCTTTAAATGAAATGTTGAAGCAAGATGCTAAGGTAGAATGTATTCTAGAAGAAAATAAAGCTTTCGAAGAAATGAAATGGGTGATTTTTGGAGCCCCAACCTTTGTTAGTCCTAATTATACAAAGCCTTTCTACATCTATTTCTTTGCTTTAGAACACTCATGCGCAAGCATGCTAACGTAGAAGAAAGAGCAAGGAGATGAGAACTATTGTGCACTTTTGCACACACATCCCACCAGAGGTAGGGACCCCCTCTTTGCCCACTTTTGTTACTAAATTGCTATAGGTTTCACCTTTTCCCCTTAAGGGATAGGTTCCTTTTAAATTTTCATCTTTCACTTCACTTCAAGAAATTAAGGGTTTATCTACACTTAGGGTGCAAGATTTGCAACACTTCGATCTCAAGTCATCATTAGAATCCCTTGCCCTCACCTAATATTTCACTTGCAGGAAAAATTAGCTAAGTCTAGGAGGGACTCAAAAAAATTTCCTTAGCTCGTATTTCTTGAGTGATGGGTCATCTCAGAAAATCTAAGGCGGCTCAAAATTTTGTGGCTCAATCCTTCAAAGAATCTGGGTTACCTCAGTTTCTTCAAGTTCATCCTCTGATTGCATCCCCAAGTTTGAATATGTCACTCCATTACACTTGAGGCAAGTATGTGGCACATAATGTTGTTTTGGATAGATATTTAAAGGTTATTTGAATGAGATTCTTTATCATTTTGGACTCCTCAAGTTGGTGGCATTCCATGCGTTGATTCCTCCCCAGTTTGTTGATTGCGTTTGGAGATTTCAAATCTACTTATGTCTTTCAACTTCCATTCGAAGGTGAACTTGACCACTCACTTCCTAATTTTAACTCCTTAAAGGTAGGGTTTCTCCCCTTTTCATGTCATGATTATGACATAACTATGGCATTGTATGGTGATTTGATGGTGTTCCCATGATCTATCTAGTTATTGTGATGAAACATGTTAGTGAATGTGATTTGTCTTTGATTGTAATAATTTTAATGTGTCTTGTGGGGAGGGTTAAATTTGTTTGTTGTTTCCTTTGGGATTTGATAGTCGTCTCATGCACATTAGCATTTCCTTAATTTTTTTCATCCTCTATCATTCACTAGGGTTTCATGTTTTGCATGATTTGGTCTGGAGAGAACATGATTTATAAAAATATCATCTAGGTTTCAATCTAGGTCGGTAAGCCAAAATGATCATGTGGAAATTTGTTGCTAAATGGACACACATTAACCCTAACCATTTCCCTAGCTTGTTGGTCTTAGCTTGTTTGGATCTCAAAACTAATGTAAGGAAACAAGGACCCTTAGTGAAAGATTTTAGTTTTTTACATGAAGCAAAGGAAGTGACTTTGATCCATGGGTGTGGGTGTGATCTCATAAATCTAGGATGCATGTTGAAGAGAATGATACTTGGGTTTTTCACGAGAGAGAAAAACTTGGAGAAAAGCCTCGAGTCTAGCTCAAGTCGGAGAATCCAAGGTACCTCAAAATTTTGGAGGGTTAATCTTTTGGAGATTATAGTGCCCCTTGGATTCCATGAATCTGTCCACTACGTCAATCTCTATGAGCCAACTTAGTTCCTTTGTGTCTAAATTTAAGTCTGAGCTAGGATTGTCATGATTGATTTTGATTTTGACTAGGTGATCTTGAGGGGTGTTACTATATTTGGGGATTTCTCTTCACTGCAAATTTTTTGAAGGAATCTCCTTCAGAGAATTCAATCCAATCTAGATTCTTTGAATCCAAGGAAGTGAGGAAAATCTGAAACCATCATGATGAAAGACAAAAAGCTCGACATAAGAATATTGAGTCATTGATGATAATCGCATCTTGAACATGCACTAAGGTGAACCCATCGAGAATTATGTTGTAGCTTAGAATTTTTGAGCCCTAATATGCTCAGAGTCCCCTCAAATTTTTTGTGATTTCTCTTAAACCTCAAAAAACCCTAAGACTTAAAATATTGAATCAAGCCTTAGATGAAGTTCCACCATTTTATCATGAAAGGTAAGTTTTCTACTTGAAATTTCCATGTGTGGTGTGACTTTCAGATATTCCTTCCCACCTCAAAATCCACGAGTTTTATTTCCAGCAAAGAATCTACCTAACCCCAAAATCTTTGACCTTTATTTCCTACAAAGAATCTACCCTAGGCTAGATTTTTTGAAATTCCCCCAACAACTTGAAATCTCGCAATGAAATTGCCTTTAAGTAACTAGCTTGGTATTTTGAGATGAATGCAGAACATTTGATGTTAATTAAGAACTTTTCATGTATCTACTTTTAATTATGAGATTATCAATGACTAGCATCATGGTGATTATTATGTTTTCTAACAAATGCAGATAGATTTGAGTCCTGGAAAGACTTCCAAGTAAAATTCTTCACAAGTGCAAGATGAAGTCAAGAGAAGAATAAACATAATGAAGTATGATTTCAAAGGGATATGGCTAGAGTCAAGAATCTCCTCTGTGTGCTCAAAGATAGCTAATACAAATATGGGGCATGTTGACTATGATGATTTCTAGTAGAGGATGTTTGGCAATGCACCTACCCAATTGGCACAGATCATTACACACACAGGCTTGGCTCAAGTAGTAGGGTTTCCACCTATTTTTTTGTGCCCATAATTAGTATTAGAATGTGAAAGACACTACAATACTAACAAGATGATAACATTGGGTCCACAAGGAAGAGACATGGCTAACTTGACTAAAGAGACAATTGTTGAAACCTTCATTATTGCTTCTCACCACAAGCTTATCAAAGAGATCGACATCCAAGAAGCAGAAGAGTTTTATGCTAAATATATTGTCAAGGCTTTATAAATGATGAACAGTTCATGGGTAGCTAAGCCAAAACCACATTATTCCAAGCTCCCAAAACAATTACATAGGAGTGACCTTTAAATGGAATACCATGATCTTATCACACTCCTAGGTAGATTAATGGGATTGCAAGACGCATTCACATTCAAAACCTAGATGTTCTATCCAATCACTTAGATTATGGGAGGAAAGCATTATCACTAGGTAGGTATCTTGAGTGACAATTTGGACAAACAGTTGAGAAGTGTGCAAGATACCAATGTATTTATTAAGACATCTTATCTTATCTACATGTTGGAAATTAAGAACAAGTATAGTGGTCTAAGTTGCAGAGGGACTCATGGAAATGATAGGGTATGGGACATTTACCCTCAGCTCCAATATAATACATCAAATTATAGGAGAGAAAATGATGCCTTTTTTTATGTATATCCCTAGATTTTTGTAGGGTGCTCTTCATATAAGAACATCAACAAAGGAAATGGAATTAATCAGGAGGTATGGACAATGGTTCATAAAATTCTAGAGGCTCCCTTACATCTAGATACAAGGATCCCCTACAGTACCAATCAAAATTCCAAGGTATCCTACTAACAAACTCATCTTGTTGGAGTTGACAAGGAAAATGGTTGCATTTGAGATAGTGCTACAAGATATGCATAGGAAGGGACTCAAAGATGAATTTCTATTTAGGATTGGCACTCTAGAAGTTTTCCCTTCTCTTTAAATTTCCCAACATTTAGATAAAGAAATGGTGCAATATGAATTATATTCACACACCAACAAGGATAATTTTTATCCCTATGGAAAAGAATAGAAACAAGCCAGTAGAGAGTATAGACATAGGGATTGCATAGAAGACTATTAAGCTAATTGCAGAGATGAATTTGAAGTTATAAAGAGAAGGTAATCTAGATTTCCTTTGAAACTTATCAGAATCTACAAGGTGGACCAAGTTCTAGATTAGGTTGATGAAGATGAGGGTGATCTTATACAATATCATGACTATGAGCCCTATAGAAACCAACCCCTGTCATTAATGAATTGGTCAAAAGAAGAACTAGTTGATCTTGATCAGATAACTGAACTAGTGAAGAGATATTCTATCTTGTGGGTTGAACATAAGATTGTAGAGTTGCAAGCAGATGGTGCTTAGTTCACTTATCACCTGAAGGGAAACCTTGGATCCCATTCTGAGGATGACATTGATGCTAACAAATATGGTGTTGCAAATCCTTCACATGGGGATGATCAGGAAGAAAAAATTCCCCTCACTCTGAAAAAAAGAATAAGGAGTCAGGGCCAAGCAAAGAGAATTGAGAGGTAGCCAACACTTAAGGAAAGGAAAACTTCTAAAGAAGCTGGTGAGGAAGGAGAGGAGACTCCTCAACTTGCCAAGAAGAGGAAGCTAGTGACTAAGGGGCAAAGAATAACTAAGAGAACAAATAATTTCAAGGCCTCAACTATCCCTCCTAAGGTGTGGAAATTGAAAAATAAAGGGAGAAGCCATAGGTCTACATGAGAAGTAATTCACCAAAATAGAGGGTGTCTCCTATAGGGGAATCAAGAGTTGAGATGGAGAAGGTGCATAGTGGAGAGACACCTACTCATGATCCTATAAAGGAAATAGAAAGAGAATCTATAGGATATAATTCCCCTTCTCTATCCCTAGTACAGAATATACAAAAGGATGAGGCCTCAAAATAACATAAACAATTAGGTGGAGAAGAGGGTCTACTTGATAACCCCGATGAAGAAACACAGAGTGAAGAAGTATCCACACCTAGAGATGGGTAGTTAAGCGATTTGGCCAAAGAATTGGGAGAGAAGAAAGAACTCAATAAGGGAACTACCTCTAAGGTTACTGTAGAAATTCCTTCTCAACCTCAAACAAGTGAGCATATTGATATGCCACATTCAAAAAATGAGCCTGAAGATAAAGATGGTAAGGATAGGGAGCGACATAACAAAGGGAAAGATGAGGAAAATATAGAATTTGTTGAAGAAAGTCCTCATCATAATTAGCCTGAGCATGACACTCCTCAGAAGAATGTGGAGATAGAGTAGCTCGCTTCCCTAAATTGGTTAGAAAAGAGATTAAAATAGAAGGAAATTATTGTCGAAGATGAGACTCCAAGTTGGGACAAACTCTTGGAGAAGTGGGGCAACCTAAGGAAAGAAAGAGGGCCTGAAAAATCTCCAAATTTGCAAGGAATGAGCTCAATAATAGGATTTGCATGTTGTTCCCACGAAGAACAAGTATAAGGATGAAATTAGACCCATAGATTACAAGATGAAAACTATTAATTTGGGCCCAACTACAAAGGAATAGGAGAAGGAATACTTCCAAGAATCCTCTTAGGCAATTCTAAGGAGGTTGGACAAAGAGACTACAAAAAAGGAAGAATTGTGGAGGCACTTTAGGGAGGTTCACAGATACATCAAAAAGCACCTAATCAAACCTTTACAATCCCAAATAAGTGAAATTTCTTCATTTCTAGAGGGTTTCTTGTCCAAAGAGGTAGTTTCAAAGATAGAGAGACTAAAGTCTTATGTGAAGGACACACAAGAATGGTTGCATAATGTTAGTGAAAGAGGAAATGAAATGATTGAAACAGTGTTACCATTTTATGAGAAGTCATCATTTCCAAGGATATTAAATATTTCATTAATGATTGAAAAAAACCACCTAAAGATACAATTGTTAAGGAATTGGAGAGAATCCTTGCAATTCTAGCAGAGACTCTAATTAAAGAAGGTGTTATCACCATGCAGGATATACACAATGCCATGGAATGGATAGAAGCTTTAAATTTTAAGAATGAACTCAAAATGAAATCACCCAAGAAATTATCTAAGGCTTAGGTCAAGGTAAAGGAGGTATTTTATAGCTACAATAATTTTTTGGAAATAGTTACAAGGAGGAAATTGAGACATAAGGCCCTGAATGTAGGAAAATTGCAGCAATGGTGGCATGAAGTATATTCTCCAAGTGCAAAAGACCCAATAGTAAAGGATGAGTTAGACCATGTTGAAATTTACATCTCTTGTCCAGATATGTATCAGGGCTTGTATGTTGACTGGGATAAAACCTTAGTCGAATATGAAGCATAGTTAAATTCAGCCAAGGCAAGAATTAATGTGATATCTACCCCAACCCAAGCCAACTTGGATCTAGTCCTTGCAAAAATAAAATAATTTTCTAGAAGGAATGAGGTAGGTGAAGGAGGAAAGGGCAAGGAATTGTTATTTGGTGTTCTTCATTGTGTTATTCATTTGTGCATGGTTCTTGTGATTCGTGTATTTCATATTTTGAAATTTTTCTTTAAGTAAGTTACTCTTTAAATAATCTTAAAGATATTTAAGTTTTAGTTGTTTTTATGGTGGAATATCTAAAGTGTTTGAGCAACCCTTGGTCCATACTTTTGGTTACTTTTTGAATGTGAGTGGCTATGTAAAGTTATCCTGGGCCTATATCTGATATCCTTGGTTCAATTGTAAAGTGATTATTCATTTTAATGCTATATTTGGACTGATATGTGAATGCTTTACAATCTAAAAATATTAATACCTTAGAAGATAGGACTATTTCTATGATATTGCAGGATAATTTGGGTTTAGTAGAAATTGGTTTGAAGGGGTTGGTCCACTTTGAATTTTTTTTATTTTCATTGTTGATTCTAGAAGTTAGATTTAGATTTCTCTAAAACCCTTTATCACTTTTGTCATTTCTTTAAAATCTAGGTTAGTTTAGGATTTACAAGCATCAAACTATTGCCATATTATCTGGAAAACCAATATTTTAACATTATCTCTGAGTTGTTTCATTGCATTTTAAAGACCTGACATTAGAGACCTTGGGGTTATCTCTTGAGGCTTGCTGATAGATATTTACCTTTCAAGAGAGATGGGATGTCATATTATGTTTGAGTTGTTGTGCAAAAAACAACATCAATAAGCACCCCATTGCTTTCATGAGTGCTCCACTTAAGGATGTTGAGTTATACTATCAAAGCATCAAGAAACAAGGTTATACATTAGTCTGAGCAGTCAAGAATTTCATAAATTATATCCTAAGGAATAAGATGTTTTCCATCATTTTAGACCCGACTCTGAAGATCCTTTTAATATAGAATAAGTTAGGTTAACGATGAGAAAAATGGAGAACTATGTTGCAAGAGTATGATATAGAAATTCAGCCCATGAAATTGGTCACAAGATGGACATTAACATGGACCATGTCTGAGGTACACCTTGAGTTGGTAGCCCAATAATATATCCTTGAAGACATATCCCTAAATGGGTGGTATGATGACATTGTCTACTACTTACTCAATTAGAGCTACCCACCACACTTGAATATTTTCCAAAGACATTCCTTATGTTTGAAGAGCAACAACTATATGATGAAAGGTGCAATTTTATACAAGAAGATCCATATGGGAGTCTACCTTCGCTACTTGGGAAAAGAAGAAATAATAATTGTGTTAAAGGAGTTTCATGATAGCTTTTGGATTGGTCATGGTTCTAGCCCTTCCACTATAAATTAGATTCTAACGATAGGATATTATTGGTCTACGCTATTCAAGGATGATCATGCACACATACAAACCTATCACACTTGTCAAACCGTTATAGTTTGAGAGAAACACGTTGTTGTCCCATTGCAACCTATAGTTGAAGTGCATACCTTTGCACAATGGGGGCTTGATTTTATTGGTATGATCACTCCACCATCTTCCATTGGCCATAAGTATATTCCAACTGTAACTAATTACTACACTAGATGGAAAAAATCCATTTCATGTAAGCAATGCATAACTGTAATAGTTATAAATTTTTTGGAAGAATACATTGTTACTCGCTTTAGATGTCCATTTGCATTAGTATGTGAAAAATGGTCAAGCATTCAGTTCTTTAATTTTTTTGAGATGGGCCTTTGATTATGGTATTATACTAAAATTTGCTTCTAACTATTATCTGCAAGGGAACGAGTTAGTTGAGTCCACATATAAAAAAATATTAACTATCATCTATAAATTGTTGGAAAAGAACCCCAAGGATTGGCATACCTAGTTACAATTTTCTCTATGGTCAGATCGTACCTGATAGAAGGTTGCTTTAGGTACCTCCACATACCATATAGTCTATGGTCAAGAACCTATATTTTCCATTCACTTAAAGATCAACACATTTAAGTTCATCAACAACTATTATAATGAAGGAGAGAGGCTTGAAGCCTATCTTGTTGAGCTCCTTCACTTGGAGGAAAAACAAGATGATGCCATTAAATTTTTTGCCAAGCACCAGAGCATTGTGAATTTTTCGTTTGTTTAGCTAGCAAAGATTAAGGCCTTCAAAATATCTGATTTGGTCTTATATTGGGATAAAGCCCATGAACAAAAGGGGGAACATGGTAAATTTGACAAGCTTTGGCTTGGCCCCTTTTAGATTTTTGAAATTCTTGGAGATAATACTTACCACTTGAAAACTCTCACAGGAGAAGATGTCCCAATGCCCATTAATGGGTAGTATCTAAAGTGTTGTTTCCTTTCTTGAGATGTTATAGCTCAACCTTTTACATAATTAGTTTAGATAGTTTGTTGTAGGTTAGGATGCTTTTAGCTTATTTTTGCTTTGTTTTTTTTCTTCAAAAGTAGAGGGCTTTCTTATTTTTTATTTGGTTTTTGTGTCATGTATAGTCAAGGGGATTTTCTATTGAATGTTCAAGTCTATTTTATATATAATATTTCATAAGTTAACTAGAGTTACTTGTTAGTCTTGATGATCAGGTTTCATTGATTTAATTTCTACTTGGTTAAGAAAGAAACCATCATTTGAATCCTTTTACACTTGTCCAGTATTCAATAATCTACATATTTTAATATTCCATGGGAGCTTTGTGGTGAGTATCATGATGCTTTGGCAAGTGAAAAATATTAAATCCACTTAAGTGACCACTATAATATCCAAACCTCTAATAATCTTTAGTACTTATCATTCTACAAAAGGAAACCTATTAAAAATGAAAATGGAGAAATATTTAAAAAGAAGTTGTATGGTTGTATGAATAACTCTATCGTGCTATGGATGCCCAACTGGAAATAGAGAAATGTGCATGGGGATTGTAGTGATAACCTTGTTGAGGCTATAGACCCCTGACTTGCAAGGAGGCAATATCAAGGTCACTTTTGGAGTTATAATATTTATGTAGCATGTCCTAGTTGAATGGATACTTGCCTTGGGTCTGCTAGGGAAAGAAATGAACTCGAAAAGCACACAAGAATGAGGATTTAAGATATGTTGTGAGCGGATGCAATTGATGATTTTATGTCCCCTTTAAGAAAGAATTTTCCTCTGAATCTTTGATTTTGGTGTGAAACTAGAGATTCTAGGTTCCCAATGAATTCTTATCCTTGAAACATTCAAGAACATTCCTAGTAGAGTATCCATTTATTGTGCATTTTGCACACATGCCCTGCTAAAAGTAGGGACCACCTCTTTTCCCTTTTTCTTTTGCACCAGCCTCACCTATGCTTGTTTGGTTTTTCTTTCACTTTTTTTTTTCCTTTGTTCTATGTTTCCTTCAAAATTTTGAAGCCCCTTGAAAATCCTAAAAAATTTCCTAAGTGTCCTTTTCTAGAAGTTTCTTCGTGGGTTGCCATAGGTGAGATGCCATCAAGTGGATGACAAAGTCTTTCTGGCCATTTGTAGAAGTTCCAATGTGAAAATCCATATGTAGAAAGCCATTTGTAGGATTCCATTTAGAAAGTTCCATTGTCTTCGACACCCACATCCTTTATCCCTACATAGCCTTAGCACCTACATCCTTCGTCTCCACATTGGTCTAGTTCCTACACCATGGTTTTCTAAAAATTAGGGATTTCATGAAGTACGAGAAACCTACTACAATAAATGCACCTACTCCTATAAATATAGGTGGTCTTCCCCTCATTTTCACCTTTGTGAATTAAAAAACTATTAGAGCAGCTCTGGTTCTCATGAGTGTTAGAGATTAGTTTGTGCTCAAATTCAACTAGTTTTCCTCTCTCTCCACTTGTGGATCCAATCGATATGTGATTCTCCCTTTTTTATTATATTTTAGATTGCAAATATTGCATTTTGAAAGGGTTTTCATTATGAATTTAGCACTTAAACTTAGAACCCTCACATGAAAGTTCCATGTGAAACTATGAATCCACTGTGCCAAAACTTGGCACGAAAGATGATGGCTCATGCATCGACTAGACCTGTACTATGCAAAAGGATTTGCACCGAATGCCATCGTGATTGTGTTAGAGTATCAACATGATCACCTACGGCCCCTGACTCCCCATTTCACACATAATTTTGGCAAATCCCTTAGAGCATTCAAAATTAAGCCTTTGCATTCCCTACATGTTGAGAATGATAAAATCTAAAGTTTCATTGTCTTTATGCTTTGTAGGGATTCATACGCAAGAAGCCAAGTGTGGAATTCCATTTCTATTGAGCCATTTTTTCAGCACCAACCTTGTTGGCTTCTGCCCCTTTAGCTTCTACATGGAGAATTTCCACATCAACCAAATAGGTCATAAAATGAACTTTGAAATGTAGGATTTTTTAATTTCAATTTTCCCACATGCCTAAGAGGTAATTCTTAATTTTACTAAGTATCATGAATTACAAAAATTATGTTGTGGGAATCCATATGTCAGAAGCATTATTACTCATATCGTTTTAATGGCATATTCACTTTCAACTTCTGAATAAGAAACTTTTGCATTAGTTTTTTTGCATGATCCAAAATGATAAATCTACTAAGTTGAAAGCCTTGAATGACCTTGGACAGACATTTCTCATATGCTAAATCACATAAGCCTTTAAATTGCTAAGTGTTTTTTTTGTTGCAAAAATTTCAACACAGGTTGCCATTTGTGAATTGTCATTTCAATGGCGTCATTACCTATGGCACCTACATCCCTCATCACCCCAACCCTGTGGCACCCACAACTTCCTAGCCACAAAGCCTCAAAAACCACAAAATGCTAAAAATTTCTTCAAATTGCTAATTTTAACATTTCTCTTCTAGTATTTGGTATAATTATGATGATTTTGGGTCATATTGATATGATTTTCAATCATAGTTGTGAGCCTAGTGTTTTCTATTAATCTAAATGTGGAAACTAACTAAACTAGAATGCAAAACAAAACACAAGATCACCTCAAATGATTAGCCTAAGGAAGAAAACACAAAGAAAAGATAACAAGATAAAGATTATGCCTCTTTGTACAGCTCCTTGGTTGGCCCTTGATATTGTCGAATATGTGTGCTCCTCGGATGGTTGTATAATGAAGATAGGTACAAAATGAACAATGTGAATGCAAGATAATGGAGTTTTGAAGAAGCTACAATGGAAAAAGTGAACTTAAACTAAGATGATAATGCTAGTGATGATTCTATGGCTTGGAAAATGGAAGATAATGCTTGTAAATGACTAGAAAATTTAATATATGACTAGTGTTTAATGAAGTTTGATAATGTTTATAAATGATTGTAAAGAGATATGAATAATTTTTTTGGAATTATATATAAATTGAAAATAGGACCTTCCCAGAAATGATTGAAAATGATTTTGATAGGATTAAAAAGCTTTATGATCACATTGGTCAAGTTAGAATCATCGAAAGACAAGTTTTACTCTAGTGGGTCTATTTCTATTTTTCAAGAACAAAGTTAGGAGCTCCGCAACCATTAATGGCAGATTGGCCAGTACCAGGTGCTCAAAGCTAAGCTTCAAAAGCTTCAATGATGCAACCGTGGAGAAAAAGATCTAAAATGATGTTGTTTGATGAAGGAGATTCCTGAAAATAAAAAGGTCAAAATTTGACTAACTCTAGAAATGTTACAAAGGAGAGACAAGTTCACATGCTGAAAAGAGCCTTTTTCAAGTAGGGACACCCATGATTTTTTAAGGTCAAATACGGTCTGTTGGATCATCCAAGGTTGTCATCCTCGTAGATTTCTTATTGACTCAACAATGAAACAAACAACTAAATCATCTAAGGAGCTGATCATAAGCAGTCGTTGATGAAGCAAAAAGGAGTTGACGAAACGTTAAGAAATGGTTGTCGAAGGCAAAGTTCAAAGAAAAAAAGAGCCTTTTCAAAAGAAAGGCGCCATTCCTTTTGGACCTCTAGATATTGATAAATGATCAAAAGCTTCCCAGGACAACATTCTCAGCCTAGGTAGATCTCAGCAACACAACTGTAACCATAGGCATCTAACAAGGCAGTCAACAGATAATCAGGATCAAAACTAGGAAATTTTTCATATGAAGATAACCATGTTGAAGGAAAAAAGTGCCCTTTTCAATGAGGGGCATTCTTGAATAAAGGAACCCTAAAATGACTTCCAAGTTTTCTGACTTCAGTCATCTTCGGTGAAACAAAGCTAGCTACCTGGCGAGATATCAAGCGGAATCATCTAATTCTTCGATCAATGAGAAATCTAGATCAAAGCATGAAAGGTCATTTCAAAAGGCTGAAGAACGAAGATTGAAAATTCACCAAGGCACAAGAAAAAGTGCTCTTTCTTGGAAAAGGTGCCCTTTCTTTTGAAGCCCCAAACTCAGCTTTTTATCATCATGTCTCTCAGAAACTTCTCTTCAGGTCAAATCCAGCTTACTGATGAATATGTCGGCAGCTGCTCAGGACCAATAGATCAGGCAAGATTCAGGATCGAACTGAGGTCATTCAAGAGAGAAAATAATAAAAAACTTGGAAAAAGTCAAAGGGACACCTTGAAGAAGTCAAAGGTCAAGTTGTTGACTAAAGTCAAGATATTTTGAGTTAAAATTCTCTAAAACACTCCACGATCAGTGGAAATCACCTTTTTAAACTTCAGATCAAGAAAAAACCACTTTTGATCATGAGTTAAGTCCCCAAACTTGTGGATCTAAGGCTTAAGCTTATATAATCAAGGTATAGGCATCCTACTTCATTATTTCATTGCAGGTTAAGGATGAAGAACAACCACAAGCTCTCAAGGATGCCATTTACATATTTGGACAAGGTTTTCATCCATTCTTCAATATTTCTTGCAGATCTGAAGCAGAAAAAGATTGCTAATTTGAGTATTGAATTCAGAGATAGATTTTCTCAGGAAGTCAGATAAAAAATTCCAATCCATCTTCTATCTACTTCCTTTCTTCTTGTCTTATGTTTTCTTGCACATTTCAAAAAGGTGATAGGCTACATCAAATCAAATGAACTGGGTAGATCCATAATTTTCTAGAGAAACCCATCTCGTCAAATTTCTAGAATCAGCAAACTTGTTGCCCCTATTTTTAGGGGTTTTTCCAAAAAGTTTCAAAATCAAAATTCTGAGGAACTGGGATTGTTCAGCATTGAAGTATGAACAAAACCCATGTGCTAGAATTTTACTAAAAAAATACTTCTCGACAGGGCGCTATTTTTAGGGGTTTCCAAAAGTTATCAGAACAAGGTCGAGTTTATAGTCAATCTTTTAGTTTTTCAAGATGAAGTACTCTCAAGTACAATACAGGACCAAGATAATCCTATTTCATGACTACTTAAAAATAGTTGACACAAATTTTCATCAGGTAAATCCAATGGTTGATCTGGAGCAACTGGAGAGCATCAATCATATCACATTGCAAAATATTGAAGAATCTAGGTTGCTACAGGCCGCATCCATTCCCATCACTTTACAAAGCGTGGAGCTTGTAATTTCTTGTGTTAAGCATTACAATCCTACCACTAGATAAATCAGAGCAGTAGATGGGAGAATTTTTTGCAGTCTAAAACCTCAGGATATCAAAAGGTGCTTTGATATCCCATCATGTCCTAATAGCAGTCATATCAGTAATGGAATGCGAGAAGGCATTCGAGATATCCAAGGACAAATGTCAAAGGGTAATAGCTGAAAAATGGCTAAAAGTGACAAAGGTAGCTTGCCTAAGTTGGTGGGACGAGGAGAATGTAAAGATGATTACATAGTATTAATCACTCTACTCAATAGAATCACTGGAGAAGAAGATGGAAATCATTTTCAGTCATGGATGTTTTATGTCATTGCAAAAATCATTGGCAAAAGGGAACATTATGATTGGGCCACTCTGATTAGTGACACACTCCACCAATAGATCACCAGGTATTTGGAAGCTCATAGGTTCCACATGTGCTCTTACCTGGTATACCTAATTTCCTTCCAAGGTGATTTGAGGATATTGAACAATGTGGGAACCTTAGGTGTGCAGAAGGTTCACAAGCATTTTACATGTCTTGAGTTTACTCAAGAGGAGTGACACTTCAAGAGAATGAGTGATCACTTCATTATGCACATAGTACATGAGCTATAACATGAGTTGCACGTGCATTTTTTACAATCAACCAAAGAGGCAATGGTGGATTGAGTAGATTGGATCATCCAATTCCATGCATTCTCCTACATATGTGTGTATGGCTACATTGGTCACCCCACCATGCTACCAAGATACCCTTTAGATAGGGTAGTCTTCATGGAATTCTTGAGATAGTTTTCTGAAGTCATGTCTACCTGCGCTTGAACAAGAAGACAACTGTTAACTTTCTCGTTGGAATGGGACTCTATAGATGCAGATTCGCGGAAGATTCTAAGATGACGAGTCAAGAAACGGTAAAATTTAATCTCAAGTACCTCATTGAGAGAAGGTCCTATGATCCTAGAGGGCTCTACGCAACACATCTCGAACAACACTCATCTCATAAGTCTTCTATGGAAGATTATTGGGTAAATTGTCAAGTGGTGAATGAAGTGCAAAGAAGGAACTACAACAAATTCAGACTCCCGCAAATTGCTGATTTCATGTCAATAGACATCGAGGGTCTATCTAATGATGAAGAGGAAGTCATTCTCCCCTCATTCTTCACATACTCAATTGACTCCCAACCACTCCCAAGAGTGGATTGGTATGCCAAGCAAAACACGTCTATAGAGGAAATAACAAGTAGAGTGGTTAGAAATAGCCAACGCTATCTCGACAACAAGAAGTCAAGGAAGGTGATACCTCACATAACAAAGCCACCACGGGTTCAGTCTACATCGCCTTCCACTTTAAGAAGAAAGCCTAGGCAGAATAAATGGTGCAATCATCCCCAAGGGATGAGGATATTGAAGCCTACAAAGCCCAGAACAAAGAGGACACCTGTGGAGAAAGCCACACATAGTCCTTAGATAATCATGGGTATTGTTGCCACAGAGAAAAGAATAGAGACTGCTACTCCTAAACTAGAAGAAGTTGTTGCCAAGGAGCCAACAACAATAGTTGCTAAAGAGCCAATAGCAGAATCAACAAAAATAGTTGCTAAAGAACCAGTAGCAGAACCAACAACAAAAGAAGCAGTGGTGGAAAGGGTGCCTTTTATGGAAACAGAGCCACCAATATCAACACCATCACAGTAGTCACAAGTCCTCATTGACTTGGATTTTCCACCGAGAGACATTGCTCCAACACAGTCTCACACATCGGGCATTCAAGGGCCTCATATTCCTCCTAGTGAAGATCGTTGAGATTCCATTTGGCTTGAAGGCTTCCTAGGAAGAAATAGGGTAAAACCATCCTATGAATGTGACTTCACCGAATTTGACCATGTCCCACAAGACATGACAGCGAAGAGGTTGAAGAGTCAAGTTCACATAGAGAGGAATGCAGAGTGTGAAACCACCATAGAGACTGCTGCCCCACCAGTAGAGAAAAGCATACATGATGTACAAGTAGAAGACTACACATTGTCTAAACTTAACCTTGGAAAGATTACATGACAAGTGGAGGTAGACCTTCTTAGAATAGCTTCGGTAGGTGCACAATAAAGAATGGCTAAGGATGGACAAGAAAAAGCAGCCTTAAAGGCTAAACATCAGCAACTGAGGTCATACATAGCCAGCCTAATACATGGCACCCCAAACATCTAAGCCTTACCAACAAGATTGTTAGATCTCCCCATAGAAAAAAATCAGCGACAATTGATAACATACGAAAAACACTTGAGAGATCAAGTGGAAGAGTTTGTTCTCAAGGGTAGATGTATACTAGAAAATCTATACCAGTTACGAGATAGAGCACATGGACTTCGTGCACAGATCCAACAATTAGAAAAAAGAATTGCAGAGAAGAGGCTAGAAGATGAGAGCACAATTGCAGACTTACAATTGGCATATCAATCAGTCTACTCTGAGGAAAACAAGTAACATCTCTTTGCTTGGAAGGAAGAATTTGCGTACAAGGAGAAATCTTATGACACCCATTCAGTAGAAAGGTTTGATTATAGATGGGTGGTCGCCACTATTATCAACTTCGCAAGAATATTGGTGACATCATTCCCTTCCATGGAATATTAGAGCGAGGGAGGTGAATATGTCGAGATGGTCACTCTACAAAATCAGTTCAGAGATATCATTCGCAGTACCTTTCTTGATAACCCAGATGGTTGCAAGCTGGCTAAGGTAGCAACTTTATCAACCAAGTTCGAAGAGGCAACATCTCAGTGTATAGACTTTAGAAATAAACTCACAATGGGTGAGGTAATGCTGCGACACCACACCATCATTCTAACAAGCATTAACTCCCCAGAGGCTGATGAAGTCAATGAATGGATAGAGACACTGCTAATTAATGGTGAGTTCTAAAGGCACCAATGAAGGATGTCCTACACCCTCCAAGTGACATTTATGATACTTGAGTTTGACTTGATGCATCTTTCCAAGTCAACTCAAGATAACATTAAATGTAATTGGAGTTAACTTGATGCCCCTTTCCAAGTTAACTTCATATCCCTTAAATCATGCATTGTCAGATCCCACTGATTAAGGATGTCTAATCGACTTCCATGATTTGTGGATCTTAGATCTCCAATAATTGTGGTTGTCTATTTTGGAGGGATACTTACATTAAAGTTCACCTTTAGTTTACTTTCAGTCAATTGAAGTAGTTTCTAGTTGACTCCTTGTTTACTTTCAATCAACTGAAGTAGTTTCCAGTTGACTCTTTAATTGCTTTCAGTTAACTGAAGTAGTTTTCCAGTTAACTGCTTGTTACCCCTTTTTAGGAATAAATCTTGCTAATTGATTGGCAAGAAATCATTGTTAACTCAAGGAGATTTTGGCATTTCCCACTCCTTTGAGTTCTATAAATAAGAGCCTTGGGGCTCATTGTTTGTTTAACTTCTACTTTCTATGCAAAATTGTTGTGCCATTGTTGCCAACCACTTTGAAAGCAGATATTTGTTCACTCTTGGATGAAATTTCATTGGCCGATTGTAAGTGTACATGATTTCATGCCTTTGCTATCCCAACCTTTGTAATTCATTGAAGAAGATTGAAGAAGAATATCAAAAGGCACTTGCATTTTGATCTACCTATTTGAGTTATTTCCACATCTTGTATCTAATAGCTTGTTATTTCATTTCCCTCCCTGGACAGGGGTTCCTCCTCCTTGGATATTTGTCATTGGCAGTTATCATTTGTTGTTGTTTAATGTATTGTTCTTCAATCTATACTTTGGATAGGGGTTCCTCCTCCTTAACAAGCTTGTTGGCCAAGACATCATAAATTTGTTGTTTCTTGTAAACCTTTTCCTAGCCCATACCTCGGATAGGGGATACTCCTCCTTGGCAGGTCTCAGATCCAGTTTACCGTAAAGAGTGTTTGCTTATACCAACCTTATTCTGGTATATATCCAAGAGTTCAAAACCTTAGCCATATTCTCAGTAGATGGTGAATTCAGGTGATCCAACCAATCCATTCCCACTCCTTTACCCTCATGCTATGTTTATCTTGAAGGTATTGGATAGATTAAAAGCTAGAATAGTCATAGTTAAGATTTACAAAAACTAGAGAAAAGCTTAGCTACGATGCACTGTGTTTGTGCACCCTTGTGTCCTACCATTCAAGTACAAAAAGATAGGAACCTTAGTTAACCATTCCCTTCCTTACACATTGCTTTCAGTAGAGAGGGACTTATCATCTTTAAATAATGAAGAAGTGTTGAAAAACATTTGAAATACTTGAATGTTTACAATCAGCACTCTAGAGGTGCTAATTTAAATGCCAACAGTTTTTTGGCCCCCACCGTGGGGTAGGAAGGCATCAAACTTCAAGAAAAGCTTAAGGCTTTTATGTCATGGGAATGACTGTTTGGCATCCTTGGGCCCTAGTAGAGCAACTTGATCTTGTTCCAACAACTCTTCAACCAAATCTTACATATATTGAAGGAGAGCAATCAAATATCATTAGCAGCTTGTGTACCATCTTTGAGAAGAATACATCACCACCTCAGTGGAGAGCCGCATCCATTACTCTAGATGAGGAAGAAAGAAAGGCTGATCTAGTGGCCAAGAGACTAGTATTACTACCTTCTACGTGGCAGTTAACATCCTGGCTCACCAAGTATATACGAGGAGGAACAATCCTCTTTTTCAAGAAGTTAGAGAAGCATTTGACACAGAGCAGAGCTATCAAGAGGGTTGAAAGAAATTCCTTCAAGAACCATAGCAAGAACCTCCTACTCAAGAAATGGCCTATAATGTTAACATTCATAATGAAAATAGCCATAATAATGACAACAATGTTAATGGAAATGGCCATGGCAACAATGTTAACGGAAACTACATCAACAATATTTTTGGTAATGGCTGAAATGTAAGAGTTGCAAGATGTGCTGCCCCACTTCCATGGGGTAACAACATAGGATCTTTGGCCTTACAAGGTAACCATGAACTTCCCAAAGGATCACAGAATCATTTCCCAAGATTTTATGGTGAGAGCTCTAGACATCCTGATGAACAACTCTCAGCATTCACAATGGCCTATTTCATTCTGTCTCTGCCACATGAGGATATCACTGTTTGAATTTTTGTCAAAACTCTTGAAGCAAATGCAGCCAACTGATTCAACCATTTGCAACCAGGAATTATCACAAACTAGGAGGACATGAGTAAGAATTCTTAGCCAGATTCAGGCCAGTTGAAGACAGTCATCAATTGTTTTCCCGTTTATCTAACTCTAAGATGGAGTCCACAGAATCGGTGAGGGAGTTCATGGCAAGGTTTAACCGCCTTGTGACTTTCTCACACACTGAATCCAGTTGATGAGATCCTAATGAGCAGCTTCATCAATTCCCTTCCCTTGGAGATAGCATTTTTCATAAAAGGAAGTCATGAACAAGACCTGCTAGTCACTTAAGAGAAGGCTATCGAGCTTGAAGATCACATGATCACCATGGGAAAGATGAAGGATGATGCCATCAAACCACTGGTCAAAGCATCAACTAATCCACTACTACAAAAGGTAGCAAATGAGGTGACAATCCTCAAAAGACGATCACCCAACCAAGGGCAGCAAGCAATGCCTACACGATCACCGTATCAACAACAGTAGTACCAGCCTCACCAATAGTACTAGCCTCAACAACCCTATGAGCCGAAGAAAAATAATTTCCAATCTTTCATCAACTTCAAGCTGAAGTTTTTAGGACCACCTAGAAAGGAAAAACCTGAGAAATCCAATGTGTTATGTTGTTTCCACGACTCAGACGAACACACCGGATCTTCATGCCCTAAGAATCAGAGAATGAACCAGATCATGGGATATGTCAGAGATGCAGCTCCAAGCTCAAATTCAATACCTTCAAATGTGAGCATTGCTCCACCTCAAATGGAAAAATTCAATGGTGACTTCGCAATGGGTTACTTTCATAGCGAACCCGTAAATCAAGAAGAAGAAGACTACCATCAGTACAATCTTGTTGTTAATCATGAGAACCTGTCAACACCTGTGTTTACATGTGCTCAGCATTTCAAAGCACAAAAAGAGGAAGATGAAAGACGAAAGTCTAATGAAAATGGAAAAGAAGTTTCCACTTCTAAACCCAAGTCTACATATGAGTTCATCACATCAGCTTCTCAAGATCCATCCTCGACGAGTTTTGACATAGTGACATCCATGATGAAGACGAAGGTACAAATTTCACAGCTGGAGTATCTCCAGGATCATCCCGATCAACTGGATCAGATTCTCAAAGTAGTATAGAAGCCAATCATCATGCAACCCACATTGCTAGCATCTTCTATACCAGTAGGAGAAAATCCAGAAACCTTCTACATATCTTTGTATATGGGAGGATATAAGCTCAACAATTGCATAATTGACTCAGGGGCATCTGACAATGTCATGCCTTTACAAATCATGAAATATTTAGTGTTATCATGCATGAAAACAAAAGACAAGTGTTATTCACTTGAATCAAAACTCGTGCCATTGGTAGGCCAGTTGAAGGATGCTCAAGTAAGATTGGCATCCTTCCCAGAAAAGAAAATCATGATGACTATTCTCGTAGCTGATATCCCAATCAATTATGGAATGCTCCTAAGTAGAAGCTTCTGTAAGGATCTCAAAGGTGAGATTAAACTGGATTGGTTATACGCAATAATACCATTGAAAAAGGGAACCTTCAAGTTAGAACCTGAGGCTAAGTAAAGATTCACGGTGGTGAAATCTCAAGACCCACAAGCACACGTGTTACATCAGAGCACAGGTCCTGGCACATATGCCATGTCAAAAATAATCGAAGGAGATGAAATTTTTACACTTACCACACAAACATTGAATGAAGATTAGAGAATGTAGAATATGCAATTCGACGGTAGTTGCTCAATAGTAGGCTTGGGAGCAGGAGTTGTTATTACCTCTCCTGAAGGAACACTGTACCCATTTTCTTATCGCTTGCAGCTCGATAACAAGAACAATACTACAAAATATGAGGCGCTCATACTTGGCCTCAAAAATACAAGAGATATGGGTATAAAATACCTTCAAGTCAAAGGTGACGCAAAGCTAATAGTTCAATAGGTCAGAGGACTGTATCAAGTAAGGAAAAGTCGCCTTTCTTCTTACTTAAAAAGGGTGTGGAATGTGATCGATTGGTTTGAAGCATTCAACATTAAGTACATACCATGTGAGCAGAATAGCATAGTAGATTTCCTTGCAGTATCAACAACTCTTTTCATACCCCATAGGTCTTTACTAATGATGATGATATTCAAGAGTTCCTTCACATGGAGGACAATTACCAAGAATTATTCTTTGAAGGGAGTGCTTCTGCCTCGAAAGAATCTATAGTAGAAGATTCTAAAGTCATAGAATCTGGCATCATCCAACTAAGAGGCAATAATATCCCCAAGGTTCTAGTATCTTTGGAGGATATATTGGATAGGCACAACAGACATATTTAGGATCAAAGTAATTCTAATGAAAAGATGTTAGCTGACTACCGACAAGTCAACATTGGTATAGAAGACAAGCCTCGGGTTGTCAACTTAGGCAAGTGTTGCACTGCGGAAGAAAGCATTATTTTCATCTCTCTATTCAAGTAATACTGAGATGTCTTTGCATGGTCCTATGAAGACTTGAAAGAATTCAAGCCAAAGGAATTGTCTTATACAATTCCACTCAAGTCTGACATCAATCCTTTCAAGTAGAAGCAGAGACACTATAGCCCGCATGTCCAAGATACAATCTATACAGAGGTGAAATGATGGTGGATGCCAAGATCATATACCCAATCCACTATTCCACCTAGGTGTCAAATATCGTTACTATACACAAGAAGAGAAAAGAGATATGGATTTGCGTAGACTTCAGGAACCTAAACCAGTTGTCACTAAAAGATAATTATCCTTTTCCTATCATGGAACATACACTGAAAATAGTAACCGGTTCAGAGATGTTGTCATTACTTGATTGATTTTTGGGACATAACTAGATTGCAGTAGCTGAAGAGGATAAACTTAAGATAGTGTTCACCACTCCATGGGGAACGTTCACCTACGAGAGGATGTCATTTGGCATCATCAACATCGAGGCTACCTTTTAGTGAGCCATCGACTTGGCATTCGATGACTTGAAGGACAAATTGATAGTCGTCTATCTTGATGACCTTATCACTTTCTCAAAGAAGTGGCAAGATCATTTTCAACACTTAGTGAAAGTGTTTGAGAGATACAGGTACCACCATATATCATTGACTCCGAATAAGTCTATCTTCATGGTTACAGAAGGAAAATTTCTTAGTCACATCGTATCTAATGAAGGGACTTGGATAGACCCTAATCAGGTAGATGCAATCAAGGACCTGAGTCTCCCCACCAATAAAACATGGGTACACTCCTTCTTCAGCAAAGTCAAATTTATACGGAGATTTGTACCCGACTTCTTAGAGCTAACTAAAGACATCTCAGCAATGATGAAGAAGATGACTGCCTTCAAATGGACTAATGAAGTAAGGAAAGCGTTTGAGAAAATAAAGGAAGCCATCAGTAAAGAACCAGTATTGGTTTGAGCTGATTTCAATAAAGAATTCATTATTTATTGTTACACATTGGAGCATACTCTCTCTACCATTCTAACTTAGAAGTTGAACGAAGATACTAAATCACCCATCACTTTCATGAGTAGCAGCTTCAATGATGGCAAGTCCCGGTACTCCCGAATAGAGAAAAACACATATGCAGTTGTGAGAGTTGTTAAGAATTTCATATTCTACATCCTAAACTCTCACGCCACTTTGTATGTTACAAACCCCGCGGTCAAGAGTGTCCTTACTCAACAAGAAATGGGCACCAAAAGAGGCAACTGGATTGCAAGATTCCAATAATACGACTTGGACATCAAGCTGACCAAGCTCATTCATGGGAGAGGACTATGTCAACTCCTAGCAGAAGATGGTGATTTGAAGCACCAAGGTGAAGATGCATCTCAAGAACAGAAATGGAAGAAGACCTCCCGATGGTCTTCTTAGCTGAATCTTCTCAAGAGTGGTACACAAAATTGTGGTACTACCTAACCTACGAGGAATGCCCAACACACTTGGGTAAGCACTAAAGAAAAACTTTGAAATTACAAGCACAAAGTTATGTCCTTGGAGGAAATGTTTTGTACAAGTGCGGGCTTGATGGAACGTTCCTACTATGCATCAGAAAGTATCAACAATGATGATTGTTGGAAGCATTCCACGATCAAGCATGCGGAGGTCACTTCTCATCAAGGGTTACAACATTCAAGATCCTGTGGGCATTATTCTTTTGGCCAACTTTGTTCCACGACACATATGACTAGGTGCACAGATGCACGTTGTGCCAACAATTTGTTGGTGAACTTAAGTTTTCATCCCTTCCACTAAGGTTGGTGGTGATAGATGCTCCATTTCAGCAATGGGGCATAGACTTTGTGGGACCCATCAACCCTCATTCCAGCAAAGGACATGTCTATATCTTAACGGCGACATACTATTTCACTAAGTGGGTGGAGGAAATCCCTATAAAGCAAGCTACTTCTGAAGTGGTGTGTAACTTCCTCAAGGAGAACATCATTACACGCTTTGGAGTACCCAAAAAGATCATGACTAACAATGCTACAAGCTTCTCGTCAGAGGAGTTGGTAGAATTCTATTTTGAATACGGAATCACTTTGTCCCACTCTTTAGATTACTATCCACAAGGAAATGGACAAGCCAATTCATCAAACAAGAACATAGTCATGATAGTGCAGAAGATGGTTGATTCTAATCAACGGGCTTGGAACACAAAGTTGTACGATGCTCTTTGGGCTAATAGAATCACACCTAAGAGAGCTATCAACACTTCACCTTTCATAATCCTATATGGTATGGAAGCTAGGCTACCCATCACTCTAGAGTCTTCCACTTTGCAGCTAGCATCTACAATAGAAGATGAGGAATTCAGATATCCCATCAAGAAATGTATCTTGTGCTTGATGAAACTCCAAGAAGAAAGGGTAGAGATAGTTGATAAAATCACTCAACATTAAGAGTGAGTGAAGAAGATCTTTGACAAGAAGGCTTGGTAGTGAGACTTTGAGATTGGAGATAAAGTTCTATTATGGGACAAGAGACATAAACCAAAGGGAATGCACAGAAAATTTGGCACCCTTTGGCTAGGGCCGTTCCTGATTCATGATATTGCAGGAGAAAATTCCTATATTCTCTCACATTTAGATGAGAGGCTCTTTCCACTACCCTACAGTGGGTAGTACTTAAAAAAAATCATCCCTTCGGGGATGGGGTGAGTACATATTGTAAATAATTTTTCTTGCTTTAACGTTATGTTCTATTTTTCCCCATTTAGTGAAGTATTGTCGTGTTTTAGGTGATTTCTTAGACGTTTTGTCGTAGGTGAATAAATTGGGGAACCCAATAAATAAGGTGAACTCAATTTTTAGGTATATATGAAACCAAAGTCCTAAATTTGTTACCCAACTAATAATATATACTGGTCTATGAAACTTGAGATTCTCGGTTCTCCTATGCCATAGGTATCTGACATGGTCACCAGAAGAAGCCTAATGTTGTACCCAAAATAATTTTTTTGGAATTTTGTATAACTTGAGCTAAATCTTGTTAAAATAATGTTTAATTTTTTTTTAGGTCAAACCAAACATAGGGTCTTTGTGGGTTTCTATCAAGGAACACATGTGCAAAATTCTAAAAATTTGAAAATTAGGGTTTTTAGCCCCTATTTTTAGGGAAACCCCCGAAAATAGGACCTTCCCAAAAATGATTGAAAATGATTTTGATAAGATTAAAAGGATTCACGATCACATTGGTCAAGTTAGAATCATTGAAAGAAAAGTTTTACTCTAGTGGGTCTATTTCTATTTTTCAAGAACAAAGTTAGGAGCTCCACAGCCATTAATGGCAGATTGGCTAGTACTAGATGCTGAAAGCTAAGCTTCAAAAGCTTCAACAATGCAACCATGGTGAAAAAAATATAAAATGATGTTGTTTGATGAAGGAGATTCCTAAAAATGAAAAAGGTCAAAATTTGACTAACTCTGGAAACGTTACAAAGGATAGACAAGTTCACATGTTGAAAAGAGCCTTTTTCAAGCAAGGGTGCCCATAATCTTTTAAGGTCAAATACAGTTTGTTGGATCATCCAAGGCAGTCATCCTCAACATTTTCTTCCTAACTCGACAAAAAAAAAATAGATAAATCATCTGAGGAGTTGATCATAAGCAGTCGCTGATGAAGCAAAAATAGGTAGTTGACCAAACGTTAAGAAATGGTTGTCGAAGGTGAAGTTCAAAGAATAAAGATCCTTTTCAAAAGAAAGGTGCCCTTCCTTTTGGACCTCTAGATACTGATAAATGATCAAAATCCTCCCAAGACAACCTTCTCATCCTAGGTAGATCTCAACAACGCAACTACAAGCATAGGCATTTGACGAGGCAGTCAACAAATAATCAAGATCAAACTAGGCAACTTTTCATATGAAGATAACCATGCTGAAGGAAAAAAGTGCTCTTTTCAATGAGGGGTTCCCTTGAATAAAGGAACCCTAAAATAACTTCCAAGTTTTCTGACTTCAGTCATCTTCGGTGAAACAAAGTTGGCTACCTGGTGAGATATTAAGCGAAATCATCTGATTCTTCGATCAACAAGAAATCCAGATCAAAGAATGAGAGGTCATTTTAAAAGGCTAAAGAATGAAGATTGAAAATTCACCAAGGCTCAAGCAAAAGTGCCCTTTCTTGGAAAATGCGCCCTTTCTTTTGAAGCCCTAAACTCAAATTTTTATCATCATGTCTCCCAGACACTTCACTTTAGGTCAAATGTAGCTCAGCAATGAATGTGTCGATAACTACTCAGGACCAACAGATTAGGCATGATTCAAGATCAAACTAAGGTCATTCAAGAGAGAAAATAATAAAAAAGTTGAAAAAATAAAAAGGGACGGCTTGAAGAATTCAAAGGTAAATTTGTTGACTAAAGTCAAGATATTTTGAGTTAAAATTGGCTAAAACACTCCACGATCAGTGGAAATCACCTTTTTGAACTTCAGATCAAGCCAAAACCACTTTTGATCATGAATTAAGTATCCAAACTTGTGGACCTAAGGATTAAGATTATATAATCAAGGTATAGGCATCCTACTTCATTATTTCATTGTAGGTTAAGGATAGAGAACAAACACAAGCTCTCAAGGATGCAATTTATAGATCTAGACAAGGTTTTCATTTATTCTTCAATATTTCTTGCAGATCTAAAGCAGAAGAAGATTGCTAATTTGAGGATTGAATTCAAAGACAAATTTTCTCAAGGAGTCAAATAAAAACTTCCAATCCATCTTTTGTCTACTTCCTCTCTTCTTGTCTTTGGTTTTCTTGCACATTTCAAAAAGGTGATAGGCTACATTAGATTAGATCAACTGGGTAGATCCAGCATAATTTTCTAGAAAAACCCATCTCGTCAAATTTATAGAATCAACATACTTGTTGCCCCTATTTTTGGTGGTTTTTCCAAAAAGTTTTAGAATCAAAATTTTGAGGAATCAGGCTTGTTCAACATTGAAGCACGAACAAAACCCATGTGCTAGACTTTTACTGGAAAAGTACTTCTTAGCAAGGCACTATTTTCAAGGGTTTTCGAAAGTTATCAGAACAAGGTCAAGTTTACGACCAATCTTTTAGTTTTTCAAGATGTAGTACTCTCAAGTACAAACACAATCAACACTCCAGAGGTGCTAATTTAAACATTCAGCTATTTCAAATTTTTTGCAACACCTATTCATTATTTAAAGAGGAGATGTCCCTCTCCACTGAAAGGAATGCATAAGGGAATGGTTAACTAAGGTACCTATCTTTTTGTACTTCAGTGGTAGGACACAAGGGTGCACAAACACAATGTGCCATAGCTAAGCTTCTCTCTAGTTTTTACAGATCTTAACTACAACTATTCTAGCTTTTAATCTATCCAATACCTTCAAGATAAACAAAGATTTAGGGTAAAGGAGAGGGAATGGAATGGTTGGATCACCTGAATTTTCATCTCTTGAGAATATGGTTGAGGCTCTAAACTCTCAGATATATGTCGGGATAAGGTTGGTAGCAATCAATCTTCACGGTAAACTAGATCTAAGACTTGCCAAGAAGGAGGAACCCCTATCCGAGGTATGGGCTAGGAAACAGTTTACAAGAAACAACAAATTTATGATGTCTTGGCCAACAAGCCTTCTAAGGAGGAGGAATCCCTATCTGAAGTATAGATTGAGGAACAACATATTAAAAACAACAAACGATAACTTTCAATGATAAATATCCAAGGAGGAGGAACCCCTATCCAAGGAGGGAAATGAAATAACAAGCTATTAGATACAATACATGGAAATAACTCAAATAGGTAGATCAAAATGCAAGCACCTTCTGATATTCTTCTACAAGTTTCTTCAATGAATTACAAAGGTTGGGATAGAAAAGGCATGAAATCATACACAATTACAATGGACCAACAAACTCTCATCCAAGAGTGAACAAATATCTACTTTCAAAGCTATTGGCAACAATGGCACAACAATTTTTCATAGCAAGTAAAAGTTAAACAAACAATGAGCCCAAGGCTCTTATTTATAGAACTCAAAGGAGTGGGAAACCACAAAATCTCCTTGAGTTAACAATGATTTCTTTCTAATCAATTAGCAAGATTTATTCGTAAAAGGGGGGGAACAAGCAGTTAACTGGAAAACTGCTTCAGTTAACTTAAAGCAAACAAAGAGTCAACTGGAAACTACTTCAGTTGACTGAAAGTAAACAAAGAGTCAACTGGAAACTACTTTAGTTGATTGAAAGTAAACTAAAGGTGAACTTTAATATAAGTATCCCTCCAAAATAAAAATCCACACTTAGTGTAGATCTAATATCCACAAATGATTTAAGGGATATGAAGTTAACTTGGAAAGGGGCATCAAGCTAACTCCAATTACATTTAATGTCATCTTGAGTTGACTTGGAAAGAAACATCAAGTCAATCTCAAGTATCATAAATGCCACTTGGAGGGTTTAGGACATCCTTATTTGGTGCCTTTACAACTCACCATTAATCAATAGTGTCTCTATCCATTCATTGACTTCATTAGCCTCTGGGGAGTTAATGCTTTATAGAATGATGATGTGGAATCACAACATTACTTCACCCATTGTGAGTTCATTCCTGAAGTCTATACACTGAGATGCTACCTCTTCGAACTTGGTTGATAAAGCTGCCACCTTAGCCAACTTGCAACCACCTGGATCATAAAGAAAGGTACTACAGATGATGTCTCTGCACTGATTTTGTACAGTGACCATCTCGACATATTCTCCTCCCTCACACTGATATTCCATGCAAGGGAAAGATATTACCAACATTCTTGTGAAGTTGATAATAGTGGCGACCACCCGTCTGTAATCAATCAACTCTACTGAATGGGTGTCATAGGCTTTCACCTTGTATGCCAACTGTTACGTCCAAGCAAAGAGATGTTGCCTATTTTCCTTGGAGCAGACTGATTGATACACCAATTGCAAGTCTACAATTGTGCTCTTGTCTTCTAGCCTCTTCTCTCCAATTCTTTGTTCTGATTACTAGATCTCTGCATGAAGTCCATGTGCTCTATCTCGTAGATGGTATAGATTTTCCATTATACATCTACCCTTGAGAACAACCTCTTCCACTTGATCTCTCAAGTGTTTTCCGTATGTTATCAATTGTCGATGATTTTGTTCTATGGGAGGATCTAACAATCCTACTCGTAAGGCTGAGACATTTGGGGTGTCATGTATCAAGCTGGTTATGTATGACCTCAGTTTCTGATTTTCAACCTTTAGGGCTGTTTTTTCTTTTCCATCCTTAGAAATTCTTTCTTGTACGCCTACCAAAGCTATTCTGAGAAGGTCTACCACCACTTGTCATGTAGTCTTCCCAAGGTTAAGTTTAGATAGTGTGTAGTCTTCTACTTGTACCTCGTCTATGCTTTTCTCTACTGGTGGGGCAGCAGTCTCTATGATGATTTCACACTCTACATTCCTCTCTATGTGAACTTGAATCTTCAACTTCTTCATCGGCATGACTTGTGGGACGTGGTCGAATTCAGCGAAGTCAAGTTCATAGGAGGGTTTTTCCCTCTTTTTTCCTAGGAAGCCTTCAAGCCAAATGGAATCTCGATGATCTTCACTAGGAGGAATATGAGGCCTTTGAATGCCTAATGTGTGAGATTGTGTTGGAGCAATGTCTCTTGGTGGAGAATCCAAGTCAATGAGGACTTGTGACTACTATGATGGTGTTGATATTGGCAGCTCTATTTCCATAACAGGCACCATTTCTGCTACTGCTTCTTCTGCTACTGGTTCTTCTACTGGCTCTTCAACAACTATTTATGTTGATTCTGCTACTGGCTCTTCAACAACTATTGTTGCTAGCTCCTCAACAACAACTTCTTCTAGTTCAGAAGTAGTAGTCTCTATTCTTTGCTCTGGGGCAGCAATACCCATGCTTATCTTAGGACTATGTGTGGCTTTCTCCACAAGTGTCCTCTTTGTTCTGGGATTTGTAGGCTTCGACATCTTCATCCCTTGGGTAGGATTGCACCATTGCTTTTGCCTAGGATTTCTTCTTGAAGTGGAAGGTGATGTAGACTGAACCTGTGGTGGCTCTGTAATGTTAGGTATCACTTTCCTTGACTTCTTGTTGTCGAGATAGAGTTGGCTATTTCTAACCACTCTACCTGTTCTTTCCTCTATAGACATGTTTTCCTTGGCATACCAATCCACTTTTGGGAGTGGTTGGGAGTCAACTAAATCTGCAAAGAATGAGGGAAGAATAATTTCCCCTTCATCATTGGATAGACCCTCGATGTCTGCTGACATGAAATCAGCAATTTGCGAGTCTAAATCTGTTGTAGTTCTTTCTCTGTACTTCATACTTGTCTTGAAAATTTACCCAATAATCTTCCATAGAAGACTTATGAGACGAGTGCTGCTTGAGATGTGTTGTATAGACCCCTCCAAGATCATAGGACCTTGTCTCAATGAGGTACTTGAGATTAAACCTCATTGTTTCTTGACTCATCGTCTTAGCATCTGCCACGAATTTGCATCTATAGAGTCCCATTCCAACAGGAAATTTAACAGTTGTCTTCTTCTTCAAGTGCAAGTAGACATGGACTTTAGACAACTATCGCAAGAATTCCATGAAGACTACCCTATGTGAAGGGTATCTTGGTAGCATGGTGGGGTGACCAATGTATCTATACACACGTATGTAGGAGAATGTAGGGAATTGGATTAACCAATCCATGCAATCTTCCATTGGCTCTTTGTCTACTTGTGAAAAATGCATGTGCATCTCATGGTCTAGCTCACGTAATGTGTGCATAATGAAGTGATCACTCATTCTCTTGAAGTGTCACTCCTCTTGAGTAAAATCAAGATGTGTAAAATGCTCATGAACCTTCTACACACCTAAGGTTCCCACATTGTTCAATATCCTGAAATCACCTTGGAAGGAAATCAGGTATACCAGGTAAGAGCACATGTGGAACCTATGAGCTTCGAAATACTTGGTGACCTGTTGGTGGAGTGTGTCACTAATCAGAGTGGCCCAATCATAATGTTCCCTTTTCCCAATGATTTTTGTAATGACATAAAACATCCATGATAGAAAATGATTGACATCTTCTTCTCCATTGATTCTATTGAGTAGAGTGATTAACACTGTGTACTCATGTTTACATTCTCCTCATCCCACCAACTTAGGCAAGCTAGCCTTTGTCACTTTTATCCATTTTTCAGTTATTACCCTTTGACATTTCTCCTTTGCTATCTCGATTTCCTTCTTGCATTCTGTTACTAATATGACTTTGTTGTTAGGACATGATGGAATATCAAAGCACCTTACGATATCCTAAGGTTTTAGACTAAAAATAGTTCTCCCATCTACTGCTCTGATTTCTCTAGTGGTAGGATTGTAATGCTTAACACAAGCGATTACAAGCTCAATGCTTTGTAATGTGATGGGAATGGATACGACCTGTAGCAACCCGCATTCTTCAATATTCTACAATGTGATTTGATTCATGCCCTCCAGCTGCTCCAGATCAACCACTGGATTTACCTAATGTAAATGTGTGTCAACTGTTTTCAAGTAATCATGGAATAGGGCCGTCTTGGTGCTATATTGTACTTGAGAGTATTGCATCTTGAAAAACTAAAAGATTGACTATAACCTTGACCTTGTTCTGATAACTTTCGGAAACCCTTGAAAATTGTGCCCTGCCGAGAAGTATTTTTCCAGAAAAATTCTAGCACATGGGTTTTGATCATGCTTCAATGCTAAACAAGCCCAGTTCCTCAAAATTTTGATTTTGAATTTTTTTGGAAAAAAACCCCCAAAAATAGGGGCAGCAAGTATGTTGATTCTAGAGGTCAAAAAGGAAAGGTGCCTTTCTTTTGAAAAGGCTCTTTGTTCTTTAAGCTTTTCCTTTGACAACTGTTTCTTAATGTTTGGTCAACTACCTCTTTTTGCTTCATCAACGACTGGTTATGATCAACTACTCAGATGATTTAGCTATTTGTTTCATTGTTGATTCAACAAGAAAACATCGAGGATGACTGCCTTGGATGATCCAACATACTATATTTGAACTTAAAAGATCATGGGTGCACCTTCTTGAAAAAGGCTCTTTTCAGCATGCGAACTTGTCTCTTCTTCGTAACGTTTCCAGAGCTAGTCAAATTTTGAACTTTTTCATTTTCAAGAATCTTCATCATCAAACAACATCATTTTAGATCTTTTCACCATGGTTGCATCGTTGAAGCTTAGCTTTCAGCATCTGGTACCAGCCAATCTGCCATTAATGGCTATGTTGCTCCTAACTTTGTTCCAAAAAAATAGAAATAGACCCACCAGAGTAAAACTTGTCTTTTAATGATTCTGACTTGACCAATGTGATCGTGAAGCCTTTTAATCCTATCAAAATCATTTTCAATCATTTCTAGGAAGGTCCTATTTTTGGGGGTTTCCCTAAAAATAGGGGCTAAAAACCCTGATTTTTCAAATTTTTAGAAATTTTCATGTGTTCCTTGAAAGAAACCCACAAAGACCCTATGTTTGGTTTGACCTAAAATAGACTTTAAACAACATTTTAAAGAGATTTAGCTCAATTTATACAGAATTCCAAAAAAAATATTTTGGGTACAACATTAGGCTCCATCTGGTGACCATGTCGGAAACCTATGGCATAGGAGAACCGAGAATCTCAAGTTTCATAGACCAGTATATCTTATCAGTTTGGTAACAGATTCGGGACTTTAGTTCCATACATACCTAAAAATAGAGTTCACCTTATTTATTGGGTTCCCCAATTTATTCACCTACAATAAAACATCTAAGAAATCACCTAAAACACGACAATACTTTACTGAATGGGGAAAACCATAACAACATAACGTTAAAGAAAAAAAATGTATTTACAATATGTACTCACCCCATGCCCGAAGGGATGAATTGCTTCAAGTACTGCCTGCTATAGGGAAATGGAAAGAGCCTCCCATCTGAACGTGAGAGAATATAGGAATTTTCTCCTACAATATCATGAATTAGGAATGACCCTAGCCAAAGGGAGTCAAATTTTTTGTGCATTCCCTTTGGTTTGTGTCTCTTGTCCCATAATAGGACTTTATCTCCAATCTCAAAGTCATGCTATCGAGCCTTCTTTTCAAAGATCTTCTTCACTCACTCTTAATACTGAGTGATTTTATCAACTATTTCCACCCTTTCTTCTTGAAGTTTCATCAGGCACAAGATACATTTCTCGATGGGATCTCTGAATTCCTCATCTTCTATCACAGATGCAAGCTAAAAAGCAGCCAACTATAGAGTGACAGGTAACACAACTTCTGTGCCATATAGGATTATGAAAGGTGAAGTGTTGATAGCTCTCTTAGGCATGATTCTATCAGCCCAAATAGCATCGTACAACTTTGTGTGCCAAGCCTGTTGATTAGAATCAACCATCTTGCACACTATCATGACTATGTTCTTGTTTGATGACTCAGCTTGTCCATTTCATTGTGGATAGTAATTTGAAGAGTGGGAAAAAGTGATGTCATAGTCAAAATAGAATTCTACCAACTCCTCTGACGATAAGGTTGTAGCATTGTTAGTCACGATCTTTTTGGGTACTCTGAAGCGTGTAATGATGTTCTCTTTGAGGAAGTTACACACTACTTCAGTAGTAGCTTGCTTTATGGGAATTTCCTCAACCCACTTGGTGAAATAGTCTGTCGCCATATGGATGTAGACATGTCCTTCCCTAGAATGAGGGTCGATAGGTCCCACAAAGTCTATGCCCCTTTGCTGAAATGGAGCATCTATCACCACCAGCCTTAGTGGAAGGGATGACAGCTTAGGTTTACCAAAAAATTGTTGGCACAATGTGGATCTGTGCACCCAGTCATATGCATCACAGAACAAAGTCAGCCAAAAGAATAATTCCCACAAGATCTTGAATGCAATAACCCTTGATGAGAAATGGCCTCTGCATGCTCGATCAAGGAATGCTTCTAAAAATCTTCGTCATTGATCTTTACTGACACATAATAGGAATGTTCCATGAAGGCAACACTTGTACAAAACATTTCCTCCAAGCACATAACTTTGTGCTTGTAATTTTAAAGTTCTTCTTTGCTGCTTATCCAAGTGTGTTGGCCATTCCCCATAGGTTAGGTAGTACCACAATTCTATGTACCACTCTTGAGAAAATTCAACTAATAAGACCATTGGGAGGTTTTCTTCCATTTTTGTTCCTAAGATGCCATCTTCACCATGGTGCTTCAAATCACCATCTTCTGCCAGGAGTTGACATAGGCCTCTCCCGCAAACGAGCTTGGTAGGCTTGATGTCCAAGTCGTATTCTTGGACTCTTGCAATCTAGTTGCCTCTTTTGGTGCCCATTTCTTGTTGAGTAAGGACAATATTGATCGCGGGGTTTGTAACATACACAGTGGTGTGAGAGTTTAGGATGTAGAATCTGAAATTCTTACCAGCTCTCACAACAACATATGCATTTTTCTCTATTTGGGAGCACCGGGACTTGCTATCCTTGAAGCTGCTACTCATGAAAGCGATGGGTGATTCAGTCTCTTTGTTCAACTTTTGATTTAGAATGGTAGAGAGAGTATGCTCGAACATGTAACAATAAAGAATGAATTCTTTATTGAAATCAGGTTGAACTAACACTAGTGCTTTATTGATGACTTCCTTTATTTTCTCGAACACCTTCCTTCCTTCATCAATCCATTTGAAGGCTGTCATCTTCTTAATCATTGTTGAGATATCTTCAGTAAGCTCTGAGAAGTCGGGCACAAATCTCTGTATAAAGTTGACTTTGTTGAAGGAGTGTACCCTAGTTTTATTGGTGGGGAGAGTCAGGTCCTTGATTGCATCTACCCGATTAGGGTCTATCTGAGTCCCTTCTTTAGAGAAGATGTGACCAAACAATTTTCCTTCTGTCACCGTGAAGATAGACTTCTTTGAATTCAGTGATATGTGATGGTACCTGCATCTCTCAAACACTTTCACTAAGTGTTGAAAATGATCTTGCCACTTCTTTGAGAAAGCAGTAAGGTTGTCAAGATAGATGACTATCAATTTGTCCTTCAAGTTGCCCAATGCCAAGTCCATGGCTCACTAAAAAGTAGCACCGATGTTGATGAGGTTGAAGGGAATCCTCTCATAGGTGAACGTTCCCCATGGAGTGGTGAACGTTGTCTTAAGTTGATCCTCTTTAGCTACTATAATATGGTTTTATCCTGAAAAATCTGTCAAGTAATGACAACATCTTCGAACCGGTTACTATTTGCAATGTATGTTCCATGATAGGCAAAGGATAATTATCCTTTAGTGATGACTAGTTTAGGTTCCTGAAGTCCACGCAAATCCAGATCTCTCTGCTCTTCTTGCGTATAGGAATGATATTTGACACCCAAGTGGAACAGTGGATTGGCTATATGATCTTGGCATCCACCTTCTTTTTCACCTCCACATAGATTGTATCTTGGACATGCGAGTTATAGTGTCTCTGCTTTTGCTTGAAAGGCTTGATGTCAGACTTAAGTGGAATTGTATGAGACAATTTGTTTGGCTTGAATGCTTTCAATTCTTCATAGGACCATGCAAAGACGTCTCGGTATTGCTTGAATAGATAGATGAAATTATCTCTTTCTTCCACAGTGCAACACTTTCCTAAGTTGACAAGCTGAGGCTTATCTTCCGTAACAATGTTGACTTGTCAGTAATCAGCTAACATTTTGTCATTAGAATTCCTTTGATCCTAAATACATCTATCGTGTCTTTCAAATATATCCTCTAAGGATACTAGACCTTTGTGGATATTATTTCCTTTTAGTTGGATGATGTCGTATTTCGTGACTTCAAAATCTTCTACTATAGATTCTTTGGAGGGAGAAGCACTTCCTCCAAAGAATAATTCTTGGTAATTGTCCTCCATGCGAAGGAACTCTTTAATATCATCATCACTAGTAAAAACCTGCCAATTGTCACAGTTGTCAAGGATAGCTGGCCTGTAGATGAGCTCAATAGCAAAGACATTTTGATGAAAATCAAAATGGGGCATGAAAAGATCTGTTGATACCGCAAGAGCATCTACTCTGCTATTCTTCTCATGTGGTATGTACTTGATGTTGAATACTTTGAACTAGTCAATTGCATTGCACACCCTTTGTCGGTAAGAAGAAAGACAACTTTTTCTTACTTGATACATTCCTCTAACCTGTTGAATGATTAGCTCAGCATCGCCTTCGACTTGAAGGTATTTTATACCCATATCACTTCCATTTTTGAGGCCAAGTATGAGTGCCTAATATTCTATAGTATTTTTCTTTTTATCAAACTACAAGCGATAAAAAAATGGGTATAGTGTTCCTTCGGGATAGGTAATGAAAACTCTTGTTCCTAAGCCTGTTGTTGAGCAACTACCGTCAAATTGCATATTCCACATTCTTGAATCTTCATTCAATTTTTGTGTGGTAAGTGTAAAACTTTCATCTTCTTCGATTATTTCTAATAGCATAACATACGTGCCAAGACCCGTACTCTAATGTAACACTTATGCTTTTGGGTCTTGAGATTTCACCACCGTGAATCTTTACTTAGCCTTAGGTTCCAACTTGAAGGTACCCTTTGTCAATGGCATTATTGTGTACAACCAATCCAGTTGAATCTCCCCTCTAAGATCCTTGCAGAAGCTTTTGCTCAGGAGAATTCCATAACTGATTGGGATATCAGCTATGAGAATAGTCATCATGATTTTCTTTTCTGGGTAGGATGCCAATCTTACTTGAGCATCCTTCAGCTGGTCTACCAATGGAGTCGGTTTTTATTCAAGTGAATAACACTTGTCTTGTGTTTCCATGCATGATAGCTCTAAAGATTTCATGATTTGTAAAGGCGTGACATTGTCAGATGCCCTTGAGTTAATTATGCAGTTGTTGAGCTTATATCCTTCCATATAAAAAGATATGTAGAAGGATTTTGTCCTTTCTCCTACTAGTACAGAAGATGCTAGTAATGTGGGTTGCATGATGATTGGCTTCTATACTACTTTGAAAATCTGATCCATTTGATCGGGATGGTCCTGGAGATACTCCATCTATGAAATTTGTCCCTTCGTCTTCATCATGGATGTCACTATGTCAAAACTCATCAAGGACGGATCTTGAGAAGCTGGTGTTATGAACTCATGTGTAGACTTGGGATTAGAAGTGGAAACTTCTTTTCCCTTTTCAGTGGACTTCCATCTTTTGTCTTCCTCTCTCTGTGCTTTGAAATTCTAAGCATGTGTAAACACAGGTGTTGACAGGTTCTTGTGATTAATAGCAAGATTGTATTGACGGTAGTCTTCTTCTTCTTGATTTATGGGATCGCCATGAAAATATCCTATTGTGGAGTCGCCATCAAAATTGTCCATTTGAGGTGGAGCAACGTTCACATTTGAAGGTACTGAATTTGAGCTTGGAGCTACATCTCCAACATATCCCATGATCAGGTTCATTCTCTGATTCTTAGGACATGAAGATCCGGTGTGTTCATCTAAGTCATTGAAACAACATAACACATTGGAATTATTAGGTTCTGCCTATCAAGGCGGTCCTAAAAAATTCGGCTTGAAGTTGTTGAAAGATTGGAAATTATTTTTCTTCGGCCGATAGGCTTGTTCAAGCTGGTACTGCTAGAGAGGCTAGTACTGATGTTGTTGTTGATATGACAGTGGTGTGGGCATTGCTTTCTGCCCTTGGTTGGGTGATTGTCTTTTGAGGATTCTCACCTCATTTGCTACCTTTTGTAGCAGTGGATCAACTGATGCTTTGACTAGTGGTCTAATGGCATCATCCTTCATCATTCTCATGGTCATCATGTGATCTTCAAGCTCGATAGCCTTCTCTTGAGTGACTACCAAGTCTTCTTCATGACTACCTTTTATGAAAAAGGCTATCTCTGAGGGAAGGGCGTTGATGAAGTTGCTCATCAGGATCTCATCAGATGGATTCAGTGTGTGAGAAATTTGTGTAACAAGGTAGTTAAACCTTTCCACGAATTCCCTCATTGGTTCTGTGGACTCCATCTTAGAGTTAGATAAATGGGAAAATAGTTGATGATTGTCTTCGGCTGGCCTAAATCTAGATAATAATTTCTCACTCATGTCCTCCCAATTTGTGATAATTCCTCATTGCAAATGGTTGAACCATTCAGCCACATTTGCTTCAATAGTTTTGACAAAAATTTGAATGATGATATCTTCATGTGGCACAGACAGAACTGAACAGGCCGCTGTGAACACTGAGAGATGTTCATCGAGATGTCTAGACCCGTCGCCGTAGAATCTTGGGTAATGCTTCCATTATCCTTTGGGAAGTTCATTGTTACCTTGTAAGGATAATGGTCCTATGTTGTTACCCCATGGAAGTGGGGCAACATGTCTTGCAACTCTTGCATTTCGGCCATTACCAAAAATATTTTTGACGTAGTTATCGTTGCCATTGTTGCCATTTCCATTGTTGCCATGGCCATTTCCATTTCCATTGTTTCCCTTATTACGGCCATTTCTGTTACAAATGTTAATGTTATCAGCCATTGCTTGAGCAGGAGGTTCTTGATGTGGTTCTTCTAGGAATTGCTCTCGAACCTCTTGATAGATCTACTCTGTGTCAGATGCTTCTCTGACTTCTTCTTGAAAAAGAGGATTGTTCCTCCTTCTCGTATATACTTGGTGAGCCAAGATGTTTACTGCCATGTAGGTGGTGGTAATACTAGTTTCTCAGCCGCTAGATTGCACATCCTTTCTTCCTCATCTAGAGTAATGGTTGCGGCTCTCCACTGAGTTGGTGATGTATTCTTCTCAAAGATGAAGATCTGCAAGCTGCTGATGATATCCGATTTCTCTCCTTCAATATATGTAAGATCTGGTTGAAGAGTTGCTGGAACAAGATTAGGTTTCTCTACTAGGGCCTAAGGACGCCAGATAGTCATTTCTGTGACATAAAAGCATTTAGCTTTTCTTGAAGTTTGATGCCTCATTGCCCCACGGTGGGCACTAGAAAACTGTTGGGGTTTAAATTAGCACCTCTATAGTGTTGATTGTAAGCATTCAACTATTTCAAATGTTTTGTAACACTTCTTTGTTATTTAAAGAGGAGAAGTCCCTCTCTGTTGAAAGCAATGCATAAGGAAGGGAATGGTTAACTAAGGTTCCTATCTTTTTTTAATTCAATGGTAGGACACAAGGGTGCACAAACACAATGCATTGTAGCTAAGCTTCTCTCTGGTTTCTTCAGATCTTAACTATGCCTATTCTAGCTTTTAATCTATCCAATACCTTCAAGATAAAGAGAGCATGAGGGTAAAGGAGCGGGAATGGATTAATTGGATCACCTGAATTCTCTATCTCCTAAGATTATGGCTGAGGATCTGAACTCTCAGATATATATCAACATAAGGTTGGTACAAGCAAACACTCTTCACGGTAAACTGGATCTGAGACCTGCCAAGGAGGAGGAACCCCTATCCTAGGTATGGGATAGGAAATGGTTTACAAGAAAAAAAAATTACGATGTCTTGGCCAACAAGCTTGCTAAGGAGGAGGAACCCCAATCCAAAGTATAGATTGAAGAACAATACATTAAACAACAACAAACAATAACTGTCAATGACAAATATCCAAGGAGGAGGAACCCCTATCCAAGGAGGGAAATGAAATAAAAAACTATTACATACAAGACATGGAAATAACTCAAATAGGTAGATGAAAATACAATTGCCTTCTAATATTCTTCTTCAAAATTCTTGAACGAATTACAAAGGTTGGGATAGCAAAGGCATGAAATCATGCACAATTACAATCAACCAATGAACTCTCATCCAAGAGTGAAAAAATATCCACTTTCAAAGCTATTGGCAACAATGGAATAACAATTTTAAATAGCAAGTAAAAGTTAAACAAACAATGAGCCCAAGGCTCTTATTTATAGAACTCAAAGGAGTGGGAAACCCCAAAATCTCCTTGAGTTAACAATGAGTTCTTGCCAATCAATTAGCAAGATTTATTCCTAAAAGGGGGGGAACAAGCAATTAACTAGAAAACTACTACAGTTAATTGAAAGCAAAAAAAGAGTCAACTGGAAACTACTTCATTTGACTGAAAGTAAAAAAAGAGTAAACTAGAAACTACTTTAGTTGACTGAAATTAAACTAAAGGTGAACTATAATGTAAGTATCCCTTGAAAATAGACATCCACACTTAGTGGAGATCTAAGATCCACAAATCACAGAAGCCGATTAGACATCCTTAATTAGTGAGATCTAACAATGCATGATTTAAGGGATATGAAGTTAACTTGGAAAGGGACATCAAGTTAACTCAAATTACATTAAATGTCATCTTGAGTTGACTTGGAAAGAAACATCAAGTCAAACTCAAGTATCATAAATCCCACTTGGAGGGTGTAGGACATCCTTCTTTGGTTCCTTTACAGCTCACCATTAATCAGCAGTGTCTCTATCCATTTGTTGACTTCATCAGCCTCTAGGGAGTTAATGCTCTATAGAATGATGATGTGGTTTCGTAGCATTACCTCACCTATTTTGAGTTGATTCCCGAAGTCTATACACTAAGATGATGCCTCTTCGAACTTGGTTGATAAAGTTGCCAGCTTAGCTAGATTGCAACCATTTGGATCATCAAGAAAGGTACTGCGGATGACGTCTCTGAACTAAATTTGTATAGTGACCATCTTGATATATTCTCCTCCCTCACACTGATATTCCATACGAGGGAAAGATATTACCAACATTCTTGCGAAGTTGATAATAGTGGTGACCACCCATCTGTAATCAATCAACTCTACTGAATTGGCATCATAGGCTTTCACCTTGTACACCAAATGTTCCTTCCAAGAAAAGAGATGTTTCTTGTTTTCCTTGGAGTAGACTAATTGATACGCCAATTGCAAGTCTACAATTGTGCTCTTGGCGTCTCACCTCTTCTCTACAATTCTTTGTATCTATTGTTGTATCTCTGCATGAAGTCCATGTGCTCTATCCCATAACTAGTATAGATTTTCCAATATATATCTACCCTTGAGAACAAACTCTTCCAGTTGATCTCTCAAGTGTTTGTCATATGTTATCAATTGTCGATAATTTTTTTTTGCGGGGAGATCTAACAATCTTGTTCGTAAGGCTAAGATGTTTGGGGTGCCATGTATCAAGCTAGTTATTTATGACCTCAATTGCTGATTTTCATCCTTTAAGGCTGCTTTTTCTTTTCCATCCTTAGCCATTCTTTGTTGTGCACCTACCGAAGCTATTCTGAGAATGTTTTCCTCCACTTGTCATGTAGTCTTCCCGAGGTTAAGTTTAGACAGTGTGTAGTCTTCTAATTGTACCTCGTGTATGCTTTTCTCTATTGGTGGGGCAACAATCTCTATGATGATTTCACACTCTACATTCCTCTCTATGTGAACTTGACTCTTCAACTTCTTCGCTGGCATGTCTTGTGGGACATGGTCAAATTCGGTGAAGTCAAGTTCATAGGAGGGTTTTTCCCTCTTTCTTCCTAGGAAGCCTTTAAGCCAAATGTAATCTCGGAAATCTTCACTAGGAGGAATATGGGGCCCTTCAATGCCTGATGTGTGAGACTATGCTGGAGCAATGTCTCTCGGTGGTGAATCCAATTCAATGAGGACTTGTGACTGCTATGATGGTGTTGATATTGGTGGCTCTATTTCCATAAGAGGCACCATTTTCGTTGCTACTTCTTCTGTTGTTGGTCCTGGTACTAACTCTTTAGCAACTATTTCTATTGATTCTGCTACTGGATATTTAGCAACTATTGCTAATGGCTCCTCAGCAACAACTTCTTCTTGTTCAAGAGTAGTAGTCTCTATTCTTTTCTTTGGGGCAGGAATACCCATGATTCTCTCAGGACTATGTGTTCCTTTCTCCACAGGTGTCCTCTATGTTCTGGGCTTTGTAGGCTTCGACATCCTCATCCCTTGGCGAGGATTGCACCATTGCTTCTGCCTAGCCTTTATTCTTGAAGTGGAAGGTGATGTAGACTGAACCTGTGGTAGCTCTATTATGTGAGGTATCACCTTCCTTGACTTCTTGCTGTCGAGATAGAGTTGGCTATGTCTAACCACTCTACCTGTTCTTTCCTCTATAGAAATGTTTTCCTTGGCATACCAATCCACTCTTGGGAGTGGTTGGGGGTGAACTAAATCTGCAAAGAATCAGGGAAGAATAACTTCCCCTTCATCATTGGATGGACCCTCGATGTCTACTGACATGAAATCAACAATTTGTGGGAGTTTGAATCTGCTATAGTTCCTTCTTCGCACTTCATACTCGTCTTGACAATTTACCCAATAATCTTCCATAGAAGGCTTATGAGACGAGTGTTGCTCGAGATATGCTACATAGAGCCCTCTAGGATAATAGGACCTTCTCTCAATGAGGTACATGAGATTAAACCTCACTGTTTCTTGACTCATATTCTTAGCATCTTCCATGAATCTACATCTATAGAGTCCCATTCCAACAAGAAAGTTAACAACTATCTTCTTCTTCAAGCGCAAGTAGACATGGACTTCAAAAAACTATCTCAGGAATTCCATGAAGACTACCCTATCTAAAGGGTATCTTGGTAGCATGGCAGGGTGACCAATGTAGCCATACACGCATATGGAGGAGAACGCAGGGAATTAGATGAACCAATTTGCCCAATCCATCATTGCCTTTGTGGCTGCTTGTGAAAAACACACGTGCATCTCATGGTCTAGGTCACGTACTGTGTGCATATTGAAGTGATCACTTATTCTCTTGAAGTGTCGCTCCACTTGAGTAAACTCAAGACGTGTAAAATGCTCATGAACCTTTTGCACACCTAAGGTTCCCACATTGTTCAATATCTTGCAATCACCTTGGAAGGAAATCAGGTATACCAAGTAAGAGCACATGTGGAACCTATGAGCTTCCAAATACCCAGTGATTTGTTGGTACAATGTGTCACTAATCAGAGTGGCCTAGTCATAATGTTCCCTTTTTCCAATGATTTTTTCAATGACATAAAACATCAATGACTGAAAATGATTGCCATCTTCTTCTCCAGCAATTCTATTGAGTAGAGTGATTAACACTGTCTCATCTTTACATTCTCCTCATCCCACCAACTTAGGCAAGCTAGCCTTTGTCACTTTTATCCATTTTTCGGCTATTACCCTTTGACATTTTTCCTTGGCTATCTCGAATGCCTTCTCACATTCCATTACTTATATGAATTTTTTGTTAGGACATGATGGAATATCAAAGCACCTTTTGATATCCTCAGGTTTTAGACTGCAAACAATTCTCCCATCTACTACTTTGATTTCTCTAGTGGTAGGATTGTAACGCTTAACACAAGAAATTACAAGCTCCACACTTACTAATGTGATGGGAATGGATGCGGCCTACAGCATCCTAGATTCTTCAATATTTTGCAATGTGATCTGATTCATGCCCTCCAACGGCTCCAGATCAACCATTGGATTTACCTAATGTAAATTTGTGTCAACTATTTTCAAGTAATAATAGAATAGGGCCATCTTGGTCCTATATTGTACTTGAGAGTATTGCATCTTGAAAAACTAAAAGATTGACTATAAAATTGACCTTGTTCTGATAACTTTTGGAAACCCCTGAAAATAGTGCCCTGCCAAGAAGTATTTTTTTGGAAAAGTCTGGAATATGGGTTTTGTTCGTGCTTCAATGTTGAACATGCCTAGTTCCTCTGAATTTTGATTCTGAAACTTTTTGGAAAAAACCCCCAAAAATAGGGGTAGCAAGTATGTTGATTCTAGAAATTTAACGAGATGGGTTTCCCTAGAAAATTATGCTGGATCTACCTAGTTGATCTAATATGATGTAGCCTGTCACCTTTTTGAAATGTAAAAGAACACCTAAGACAAGAAGAGGGGAAGTAGACAGAAGATGGATTGGAATCTTTTATCTGAGTTCCTGAGAAAATATTTCTTTGAATTCAATCCTCAAATTAGCAATCTTCTTCTGCTTCAGATCTACAAGAAATATTGAAGAATGGATGAAAACCTTGTCCAGATCTATAAATGGCATCCTTGAGAGCTTGTGTCTGTTCTCGATCCTTAACCTGCAATGCAATAATGAAGTAGTATTCCTATACCTTGATTATATAAGCTCAAGCCTTAGATCCACAATTTTTGGGACTTAACCCATCATCAAAAGTGGTTTTGGCTTGATCTGAAGTTCACAAAGGTGATTTACACTGATTGTGGAGTGTTTTAGCCAATTTTAACTCAAAATATCTTGACTTTAGTCAACAACTTGACCTTTGACTTCTTCAAGGCATCCCTTTCGATTTTTGCAAGTTTTTTTTATTTTCTCTCTTGAATGACCTCAGTTCGATCTTGAATCTTACCTGATCTGTTGGTCTTGAGCAATTACCAAAAAATTCATCGCTGAGCTAGATTTGACCTAAAGAGAAGTTCCTAGGAGACATGATGATAAAAAGATGAGTTTAGAGCTTCAAAAGAAAGGGTACCTCTTCCAAGAAATGTCACTTTTGCTTGAGCCTTGGTGAATTTTCAATCTTTGTTCTTCAACCTTTTGAAATAACTTCTAATGCTTTGATCTAGATTTCTCGTTGATCAAAGAATCAGGTGATTCCACTTGATATCTCGCCAGGTAGCCAACTTCATTTCACCAAAGATGACTGAATTCAGAAAACTTGGAATTATTTTTAGGGTTCCTTTATTCAAGGGTGCCCCTCATTGAAAAGGGTGCTTTTGTCCTTCAACATGGTTATCTTCATCTGAAAAGTTACCTAGTTTGATCCTGATTATCTGTTGACTTCCTCGTCAGATGCTTGTGCTTGCAGTTGCATTGCTGAGATCTACCTAGGCTGAGAAGGTTGTCCTAGGAATCTTTTGATCATTTATCAGCATCTAGAGGTCCAAAAGGAAGGGTGCCTTTCTTTTGAAAAGTCTCTTTTTTCTTTAAACTTCTCCTTCGACAACCATTTCTTAACGTTTCGTCAACTGTCTCGTTTTGCTTCATCAACAATTGGTTATGATTAGCTCCTCAGATGATTTAGTTGTTTGTTACGTTTTCGAGTTAGCAAGAAAACATTGAGGATGAATTCCTTGGATGATCCAACAAACTGTATTTTACCTTTAAAAGATCATGTGTGGCCATGCTTGAAAAAGGCTCTTTTTAGCATGTGAACTTGTCTCTCCTTCGTAACGTTTCCAGATTTAGTCAAATTTTGACCTTTTTCATTTTCAAGAATCTCCTTCATCAAACAACATCATTTTAGATCTTTTTTTCCATATTTGCATCATTGAAGCTTTTGAAGCTTAGCTTTCAGCACCTGGTACTGGCCAAACTACCATTAATGGCTTCGGAGCTCCTAACTTTGTTCTTGAAAAATAGAAATAGACCTACTAGAGTAAAACTTGTATTTCGATGATTCTAACTTCATCAATGTGATCATGAAGCATTTTAATCCTCTCAAAATCATTTTCAATCATTTCTAGGAAGGTCCTATTTTCGAGGGTTTCCCCGAAAATAGGATCTAAAAACCTTGATTTTCAAAGTTTCCGAATTTTGCACGTGTTCCTTGACAGAAACCCACAAAGACCCTAGTTTGGTTTGACATAAAATGGACTTTAAACAAAATTTTAACAAGATTTAGCTCAATTTATATAGAATGCCAAAAAAAATATTTTGGGTACAACAGGGTGCAAGATGGCTAAGTATTCTAAGTATTCCAAATTTAGGTGTCTACAGTAGTAATGTCTCATTTTCTCCCTTAATAAATTCAACTCATGACATGTTCTTCCTATTTTTATGGAAAAGACTAAGAAAGTGAGGAAGAGAAAAAAAGTAGCAAAGATCAAAAAAGAGAAGGTAAATATGAACTATGAGTTTCATGACATGGAGGTCACCTCCAAAATTTCTTTAGATTGGGACAAATTATTAGATATTGACCTCAAGCATATCAAGATCAATCAATTTTGGGAGTGTGTCCTAATCAATCTAAAGACTAACATGGCCAAAAGGATTAGAAAGAGTGGCATTGCATATGTGGCAAGGTTTCCACCATCTCTAGTCAGCCTTGAGCTCATCAATGGGTGCAAGGAATTCTACCAGATAGATTCCAAAAGAATCATCACTTCATAGGGATGGGTGGTGGCTAATTTATCACCTCAGTCCATTGCACATACATTTGGGATCCCTTATTTCAAGTATATGGAGGTGATTGAGAGGGACTATGCCCTTAATGTGTGGAAGGAAAATCCTCTAGGCTGTGCACAAATCATCAATAATAAATAGATGTAGACTCCTCATCCTAGTGTGGGAAAGCTTCCCAAAAATCTTTACATGAGTGATTTTGTGGAGGAAAATTATTTAGTCACATTGTTGAGCAAGATTGTAGAGATTCCTATGTCCAAGATATTTGAGGAATGGATATGGTACTTTGTCAAGGACATCTTGAGGGAAAATATCAAATTCCATTAGGAAAAGATGATCAGCGACAACATCCATACACAATTTTCTTTGGTGAAGAAACCTCAGAGTTCTACATGACCTCCTATGTTCTATATATATTGAAAACCAAGTTCCCGTATAGAGGTCTGACATGTAGAGGCAATCTAGGGATAGGACTTGATCATAAAATTATCTAAAAATGCTACCCTCATCTCCAGTACAGAAACTTCAAGAAAAACTATAAGAGGGTAAATGATTCCTTTATTATGTAAATTCTTTGGTCTTTTTCAAATGGATTTGGAAATAAAATGCCATACTATGACAAAGAAATGGTGAAGATCTTCAACTATTGGTTTATCTAGTTCCCCGAGTTCACATACTTCTTAATTGAAGATTTCTTAGGGAACCATATAGGTTACCAAGTTATCCAACAGATAAGATGGTCTTACTTGAGCTAACATGACAATTGTGTACCTCACAGCAGCTACTGCAATCAAAGAATAAAGATAGGGTACTTTACCCCATGACACTAGGAAGATGGATGTATTTTTTCCCGATAACAATTTTAGTAGAAAATTCTGATAAAGAAATTTAGGAGTGTGGGCTCATCTTCCATACTGAAAGGGGAAGTGTTGGTCCTTGGGGAAAGTTAAAAAAGTAGGTCAGAAGGAAGCATTCACATAAGTAACATTTGGAGGACTTCTAGGAAAATTGTGAAAATGATCAAGAGGTCAAGAAGAAACTTTACGTGAGAATTTCTTTGGAGCTCATCATCACTCTAAAGATATATAAAGTTCTTGATTAGGTAAAGAAGGATGAAAATAGGTTGGATGAGGGTTCCTTCAACAAGATAGCCAAATTCCCAATACTAATAATCAATTGGACTGAGGAAGAAGAAACTGACATCAATGTGGTCACTTGTCCTATGCTACAATGGAAAAAGCAATGGCTTGATGATCAAATCACCCAGTTGGAGCAACAGGGAGTAGAGATCACATTTGGGTAATGGGAGTAGGAGAAATCTCTAGAGAGTGATGAAGGAGTAAAAATGGAAGATGAGGCTAAGGCAAGACCATCAAGTAGGGGTGCAACATCTCCTCCTTCTTTCTCTCGGAAGAGGAAAGACACATTTGAGAGGGAACCCACTAAAAATCCTTTTGTATATGGAAGGAAAGTTGTAGAGGGATGGAGGGCCCCTAAGAAAGTGAATAATAAAGGTACATTCATAATGGAAAATATAAAGGAAGAGCATTCTCCTCCCAAGGAGAATGTTCAAGCTCAATCACCTACCCATCCATCCTCACCACCACTAATCACTGCATCACTTCCATCAACTCTAGCTCCACTTTCACCACCCATATCTTCTCCACCCATTGTGGATATCTCTATCCATCTTCCATCTAACACTCTGACCACTTCAGTAATTGTGGTTGAGTCCTCTTCATTTACATCTTCATCTCCATCTTCCTCCTTGCTTCCACCCTCTCAACCCACATTTTCCACATTACCATCTATTGTCTCTCATATACCACCTTTGGCAACCACTTTGCCACAATCCTTCATAGCCTATTCCCAAAATATTCCCCAAGGATTGTCAGCAACTTTTTTTCCTCATATGTGAAACTTCTCATGTCTCAACTCACTACCACTTTTCCTACTCCTCCTCCCTTGGAGCTACCAAAAATGGAGAATGTAGAAAAGATTTGGGAGGAGATGCAATAGAAAGGAAAGGAGAAGCTTGAAGAGGAAGTCAATACTGGTGACAATTCTATGGCTCAGTAACATGAAGAATATTTTGAAAAGCTAAAGGAGAGGCTTAAAATTGTGGAATTCAATGAGGAAGCCTTTGATGATGAGGAAGAGTGAACTTTGAAAGGAGGAGAGTTGAGAAAGGATTTTGAAGGGTAGCTACATGAAGAGGTCTCCAAGGGAGAAGAAAAGGATAGATAACAAGAAGATAAGGAGGATGAAAATCTCCATGAAGAAGAAGAAGACGAGGGAGGACAAGCTCCATGAAAAAGAAGAAGAAAAGAAAGAGGAAAAGGAAAAGTAAGTAGATATTGAATTTTATAAAACTGAGAAAATAATAGAAGAAGAAAACATTGGGGAGGAAGAAAAGATCATAGAAGATACCCCTCAGGATGAATGTAAATCAAAACAAGAGGAGCAACAAGACAAGGTGTCATTTGTAGAGAAATCATAAGCCCCATGATGGTTGGAATAACAACTTAAACATAAAGTACCAATAGTATGAGATCCAATGGCTCACTTTGAAGCAATTATGGCTCATGTAAGACAAAACCCAAGGAAAGGAAGAAAAAAAAGGTATCATCACATGTCATGACTAATGCTTCAGGTTCTCCTATGGTGCACATGGCTACTTCGACAGTTGAAAAGGATGTTACCACCATTAAAGCATCACAATATCAGGTCATGTCCATAAATATTGGGCCAACAAGTAGAGCATAGAATATTGATGAATTTCAAAGGTCAGTATCAGATATTTTGAATCAAATGGATAAGGACCAAGCCACCAAGAAGGAATTGAAGGAATAGGTGGTTGAGTTAACTACTTTCATTAAGAAAATTGTTCCTTCTAGTGAGGATATTCCTACTAAAATTATACCCCTATGATTTTTTCAAAATAAGAGGTGAGTAAAGTAGAGTGGATGAGAAGTTTGAATAATTCCTCTTCTGTTTAGATCAACCATGTAGCTTCTATTGGGGATAAGGTTGTGGATGTTTTAGTGGAAATGCATAATCACTTCAAAATTTTGAGGATGGAGGCTAGAAAAAAAATTGAAGAGTGTAAAGCATTCCCTAGGTACTATGATATAACATATCCCAAGTTGCATGTAATCAATGGTTTATCCACAAAAAATTTGATGCAAGAACAAATTTTGACCAAGCAGAAGCTAAATGAGCCCAAGGTATGGCTATTTTCATCGAATTCGAAAGGGAAGTCCTTGCTAAGGTGCTACTTTTGGTTGAAGAATAAATGTTTGTAGCAAAAATGGAAGCTAGAATTATTAAGCAAGCATGGAGGAATAATATACAGAATGGAGTTACAAATAGTTTAGATAGAAGCTTTTTGGATCTTGTTGCTCGTGCATTTACAAGTTCTGAGTAGTTGGTTCAAAGAAGACATTCATGTGTGGACCTGCATGCAAGGCTCATGGAGGAGTACAAGTCAATAACCTTTAAAATCAGCACAACTTTCAAAAGCTTTAGTTAATTTTTTAAAATATGCTATAAAAGAGAAGAAAGCTAGAAATATTTTGATAAAAGACAAATATCTGTAATTTCCATCTGCAAGACAAAATTTGTTACATCAAAGTGTGTGCACCCAGATTTTGGGGATTTTCTAGGATATCTCTTAAATATAAAATAGGATGGATATATTTTACATTCTCTTAGGTTCATATGTGAACAAATTTTATATTGGAGAATATCGTAAATTCGTTTAATGTATCTAAAACCCTAAGAGTCATTATATTTGGATTGTTGAATAGGATTTAATCCTGGCCATTGGTTTTCATTGAAAAATATATAAATAACAACCTCCTCTCATTTGCAAAGAGAGATGAATTGTTGTAAAGGGAATTTTGAAGTAATACAAGTAAAGGAATTGAAGTATTGGTGATTTCCTTGTGTTATTTAGATGTATGCATGATTCTATCCTCTAGTTTTCACTTCAAAATTGATAGTTTATGTCTAGTTTCATTAATGGAAAAGTGTTAAGATATCTGATGAACTTCTTGCTCATACCTTTTGTAATTTAATGATTGTAAGTTACTTTGTAAGGCTATTATGAGCTAATTTCATGTTCTAAAGTTTAAATATCTATGTTTATACACTTGTGTATGAATGTTATAGTCTTAACATCTAAAAATCACCTTAGAAGATTGCACTGCTTCTGTGATACTGCAGGTTATCATTGGTTAACTTGAGTTTGGGCTTAAGAGTTTGTCTATCTGAATGATCAACCATTTCTGCAATTGTACGTACATTTCAGATTTAGGATTTCTCTTGAACCCTCTGTTAGCTCTCAAAAACACAGGTGGAATGCCTCAAGAGGTTGCCAATCTCTTGATACATTTCAGGGTAACAGACAAAGTCAAAAGCCTTCAACCTTCTACTCTTTAGGTGCTGCTAGACCTAGGCGGGTGTACCTTTCTTAATGAAGCAGACTTGACTTATGATTATCTCTTTTACAATGACTTGTCCACAATGGAAAAGGAAGGTGAACAAATGAAATAAAACTTGATAACAATAGCAATATTCTAATCTAAATCCTAAAATGTTCAACTAACAGATGTAAAGAAATTGAATGAATCCAAATGATGAAGTGCAGAAACTAGTGCCTTATTGGGTATGCAGAGTCAAATGAAATCAAGATGAGCAATAATTCTCTAGAGAAAACTCAAATTATCTAGCATATATTCTATTTACAACTTTTATAAACATGCAAGACTATGATTACTAAGCTCTACTTTAACAATCCAAATGAATCTCTCTGATTACTGTGATCAACTAAAAGGATTTAATCTTTGCTTGAAAGAACCAATCAATTAACCACATAGATACAACAAATGTGCACTGATGAATAGAATATAAACTTGTTATATCAATTTAAACAATCAGAAAGAATCCATCTTGGAGACAGCTTAGCAATACTTTCATTAAATTCAATAGATAATTGACACCAGAAATGTACAGCAACATCAATTGACTTTCATAAATACCTTCATTTTGAAAACATGCATCATAGTCTCTAATCTGATGAATCTATTGTACTATATCCATCTAATTTTCCTACTGTATATCAAATAAATAATAACTGATTTTTTTTTACAACCTAAAAAAAGCATATTTATACACAACAATTAGAAAAACATTACACTGAGATCCCACGTCGGCCTACTGCTAAATTCGGTCTCATTTCATGTTGGCCTGCAATGGTATTTGAGCATTCACATGTTGGTCACAGTGTTTGAATTTTCATTAGTCACAAATGAAACAGTTGCTGAGACAACCCAGCAGTTATGCCGAAGGAAATTATATCATTGTCAGTCACCCCCTAGTTTTTTTGTTTCAACGTGACTTATATGAGTCAGGGAGATGTCATTTAGATCACATTATGTTTCCTCAAAATGTATTCTTTCATTTTACATGTATCATTGTAGCATTCTGTTTGTTACGCTGAAACCAAGAAGAATCCTTTTTGTCCCATTGTGTTTCGCTATAATATTTTTATGTCAGGGAGACCTCTTGCAGATTTCATTATGTTTCATTATATCGAAAATCACCCTTAATGTTCTCTCCTTGTTGTTGCGACATAAGAAATTTTCCTACTGAAATGTGCCTCCTCGCTTCATTCACTTCGCTATAACCCTGTGTTATCGAAGGGACATCTCATAGAACACCCTAAGTCTTACTGACAGTCTTCATGATCAAACTTGTCATTGTGACATATTGGTTCTCTCGCTGATACATCCTTTTATCTTATGTGGATCGTAGTAAAAAATCATAGTCAGGGAGACGTCTCAAAGAATACATTGAGTCACACCGATCTACCCCATCGTTGAGACAAATCAGTTCACATGCCGACAAAGTCCCTTTTGTGTTCTATCAGCGAGACCGAAGGTCACTCGCCAAGACCTCACTCCGAAAACTTTAACTCATACCGAGATGTTCCTTTCATCCCGCATCACTGAGACAAATCAACTTTCTCACCAGCAGAGTCACCTTTATGTTTCATCGACGAGACCTGTTGTGTAGTTTTACACACACGCCCCACTGAAAGTGGGGACCCTCTTTTTTGCTCTGGCTTTTGGTGTCTTTTGGCCCCTAAATTTAATTGATTTCATTTCCTTTGGAGGTCCTTAGATGTTCATCTTGCTTGTCCGAGTCCTTCCCCCGAGTTGTGCTTCAAAAAACTAAGTTTTGAGCAAAATCTGGGCTTTTGCCCCAGTCCGGGATTTTCCTATCCGCCTAGATTTCCCAGAATCTTGTCCGCCTGGATTTTCCTAGATTCCTGTCTGCCTAGATTTTCCCAGAATCTTATCTACCTAGATTTTCCCAGATTCCTGTCCACCTGGATTTTCCCAGAATCCTGTCCGCTTGGATTTTTCCAGAATCCTGTCTGCCTGGATTTTCCCAGAATCCTGTCCACCTAGATTTTTCTAGATTCCTGTCCACCTGCATTTTCCCAGATTCCTGTCCACCTGGATTTTTCTAGAATATTCACTGCCTAGATTTTCCCAGATTCCTATCCACCTAGATTTTCCTGGATTCTAGTCTGGAATCTGCCTGACCTGGATTTTCCCAGAAGGGCCCAAATCCCAAAATTTCCCAGAATGGAATTTTTTTCAAAAATGGTTATTTATTTATTTATTTTTTCCAAAAATGGATTTTTTAACATGTGAGCTATTGATGATGATATCTTTTTTTTTAGTATTAAATAGATATTAAAAGTGGGACCTGCCTAAAAATCTATACCAAAATTGTCTACAGCTGGAGGACTTTCTGGATGACACGTGAATCTGATCTTGCTGGAGATCGTAGGCCAACATGGATAATATTCATGCATTTAATGCAAATCTTGTCCTATTTTGAAATTCTCCTGGCTGACCTGTTTTGGGGCCCGTTATTATTGTAAAATCTAATTGGGCCAACATGTTTGGGGTTTTCTATAAATGGCATTTTTGCCTCATTTGTAAAGGGGTAGATAGATAGAATAGAGAACAAAGGAATGCATGGATAGATATAAGCGAGTTTAGCAGTAGTTAGAGTTAGGAGTTGGCTTCTTTTAAGTAAATGTTGTAACAGAACATTGGAATTGTTGCTAGAGTTTGGTGATTCAATACAATTCAAGGCATTGTGATTTTCTGGTGATCTCTTTTGTGTTGACTTATCTTGCATGGTTCTTATGATTCTATATTTCAAATTGCTCAAGGTTGTTAGATTTAGATTTAAATCCGATTCAATGATGTTTATGATTTAATGTTTGAAGTGTTTGCAGCAATCCCTGGTCCATACTTTTTGCAGCTAGCTAATTGTTAGTTGCTTTGCAAAGTTAGGCTGGACCTTTATATTCATTGTGCTTGGTTCGATTGTAGAGATTTATTCATTTCAACTGCAATTGGGTTGTCTTGGGTGAATGTTCATGATCTGAAAATCTTTAAAACCTTAGAAGATTGCACTGTTTATGTAAGATTGCAGATTAATCTTGGTCAAGAAGAGATTGGTTTCGTTGGGATTGGTCCATTTCAAGTGTTTATCATTTGCATTGCTAGTCTTAGAAATAGTTTAGATTTAGAAATTTCTCTAAACCCTTATCTCTTTGTTGTTTATTTTGAATCTGGGTTAGTTTTAGGATTGAAAGCATCACCATATTGTTGCATCTGATGAAAATCCACTTCCAGCATTTTCACATATTATCTGAGTTGTTTATGCATTGTCATGACCTCACACCCGAGAAACCTTGGGGTGATTTTAGCACTTGTTGAGAATTCACCTTTCAAGAGAGATAGAATATCATTTTCTGTCTGAATTGTTGCTATGCAGAAAACACCATCAACAAGACCCAAGGTATTCTCTGAGACAACACACTGATTGAAAATTTTCTCATCGACGAGCCCTTTGAAAGAAATCCTTTGTGTTGAGTCGGCGAAACAAATACACTTCATTATGACCTCACACCAGAAACTTTATGTTTGGGCAAAGTAAAACCTCATATGTTGTTCCAAAAGACTCCTCTCGAGAATTCGTTGGTGAAGACCCCGTGTTGGCGAGACACAATGAAATTGTTGGGACACCACACCGAATACCACCACCTCTTGTCGATATAATCTTTTTTCACACTCTCGGTGAGACCAAAGACATTCGCCAAAACACACTGCCGATGAAAGATCTCATGCCGATAAACCCTTTCATGTGTTAGTTGGTGAGACCCGACCCATTCGGGGAGACCTCACCCCGGTGAAAAATATTCTTGGCAATAGACCTTTCCTCTATCATCAAAACCACATGTGAGTCTTGCCGATACATATTCATAGGTGAATGTTGATCACTACAATAATGAAGAAGTCCTATTGATATACCTGCAACAAACATATGTTAACACAAAAGCATCATGGGTCGGGGAGACCTAGATAGACTTATGCCGATATGGACCACAATGTGAAAAATGCATGACTCGATAGATTTATGGGATAAATATATGTAAAGTGTGAGCAGAATGTCATGATGGAAGGCCCCTATTCTTATGATAAGGACTCATATGGGAACTGAAGGGTAGGAAAAAAATGTAAAATCATCAGATTTTTACAATTCCAACAGTGGCTCCATCTGTGGATGAATGAGAGTAAGATCTTTGGGTGGCAAGACCAGACACAAAATGATGAACCAGTGAGAAAAATGGAAATGGAAATGTAGCATGATGGAATGAATGGAAAATGAAAGTGAAATGGAGATGAACAAAATCCTAAACTACTGTGCATGGAAAATAATTTTTAAGAGGATCACCAAGAGTTGTCCATGCACTGGCAACCCTTAATCCTCTATGTTGCTCAAGAGAAGAAATGCTTCAAGAATTTCCCATGAACAAGAAACTTCTGGTCTTCACCAGCCATATTCTGTAGAAAATATGAATCTTCACCTCTCTTGCCAACAACAAAAAAAGGTCTCAACCACAAAGCTTCAAATTTACCATGCTTACCTTTCTCTTGACACCTTGCATTCCACATCAACACCAAGTCATTTTCTTCAAATTTTCTATCATTTTCCTTCTTGTCAAACAGATACTTCATCCGTGTCTGTAACCTCATGTTTTGATTTTGGGAAACTCTCCTTATTTCATCAAGTTCAACTAGTTGCTCCATTCTTTCCTCCATAAGTTTAGGAACATCCAAGTATTCCTGAAGGACAAACTTGTAGACTGGTAACAAGTTCTGCAAAGGCATCTTGGCCTATGCTACATACACCAATTCAAATGGGGATTTTCCAATTTCCTTTTTCACAATAATCCTATCAGCCCACACAGCCAGCTTTAATTTTGAATCCCAAGCCTTGTTGTTCTATCCTAACATCCTCCTTATAATCTTCAAAAGACTCTTATTGCTAGACTCTGCTTGACCATTGGCTTGTGGATGATAAGGAGCTACATAAGAAATGGTAATGCCATATGTGTCACAAAAGTTTCTGAACTCATCTGATCTGAAACACATCCCATTGTCTATGATTAACCTCAACGGTGTACCAAATCTAGTGATAATGTTGTCCATCAGGAAATTTGTTACCACTTTGCTTGTAGCCTATTTAGTTGGGATTGCTTCCACCCACTTGGTAAAATAATCAGTGGCAACCAGTATCCACTTGTATCCTCCACTTGATTTTTCGTATATTTCTCCAATGAAATCAATTCCTCATTAATGAAAATGGGCATCAGTCTGCAAGGGTCAAAGTGGTAAAGCTCCTTGATACTTCAGTTTTCCAGAGAACTTCTAGAAGGCTTCACATTTTATCACATGTGTAAAAGAATCATTAAAAACCTTTGGCCAATAATAACCTGCCCTGAGACTTTTGTGTGCAGTTGTTTTTGCTGAGTAATGTCCTCCACACACCTCTTCATGCATTTCACTTAAAACATGCTTGGCCTAAGACTCATCTAGACATAACAATAGCATACCATCCATGATCTTCCAAAATAGATCTCCATCCATGAAAACATATTTAGATGCCTACAACTTTAAGGTTCTTTTTTGGTTGTCACTCAATCCCTTTGGACACTTCATGTACTTAAGGTAATGCATAATATTAGTATACCAAGGAGTGTGCTCAATGCTTGCAATTGCAGCCCCTTCTTCCACATTACAAACCTTATTTGCTTCAATATTTGATTATGCCATCAACTTAGCCAAACCTTGACCTCTCACTAGTATAGCAATCTGTATCTCCATGTCAAACTCTTGCATCTTGTTAATCCATCTACATCTCTTTCTTGTTACTTCAGATTGTGTCAGAATATCTTTGATAGCTGCATGAGGGACATAAGCTACCACCCTTGCTCCAACAAGATATGGCTTGAAAGCTTGTGTGGCCTTCACCAATGCAAATGCCTGCTTTTCCATTATGTCATATTTCAATTCAGACCCTTGTAATGACTTACTGAAGAAAGAAATATGATGTTCATGACCATCCTCATTCTTTTGTAACATAACAACAACAATAGTGTGCATTGAAGCAAATGAAAATATCTAAAAGGCTTTGCAAAATCTGGAGATTTAAGTACAGGAGCCTCCTTGATGGCCCTTTTGATAGATATAAAATCTTTGAAGGCTTTTGCAGTCCACTCCATTTTTTTCCTTTCTTCAGCATTTTTGATATGGGCTTAATGATCTCAGCAAGCTTAGAAAAAAATCTCCTAACAAAATTAATTTTTCCAAAGAATGATTGTATAGCCTTAACAGTTTTGGGAATAGGGATTTTGTCAATAGCTTCAACTCTCTCAGGATCTATCATAATCCCCTCTTTTGAAATAATATGTCCTAAGAGCTCACCTTCTATGACTGCAAAATGACACTTAGGATTTAAGCTGATACCATATTCTTAGGCTTTAATAAATACCTTTTCCAGATGTTGCACATGATCTTCAACCTTCTTTGAATAAGCAGTCAAGTCATCCTAGTACACCACAATGATAGCATTGATTAAATCTACAAATGCCACATCCATAGCTCTTTGGAAATTAGCTCCTACATTAGTGAGACCAAATGGCATTCTTATGTATACACACATTCCCCAAGGAGTTGTAAATGTTGTCTTATATTGCTCAGATTCTTTGAATTTAACCTCGTTATACCCTAAAAATGCATCCATCATAGACAACAACTCACACCCTATCACCTTATGCAATATAGCCTCCATATTGGGTAGAGGATAGTTGTCCTTGAGAGATGCCATATTCAAATTCCTGAAGTCCACATATAGTCTGATGTCTCCATTCTTCTTTCTCATAGGGACCCAGTTCAAAACCCAAGTTGAATGCCTGATTGGTTTAATGATTCCCCCATCTCTGAGCTTTGCCAATTCTTCTTCCATTTTAGGCTCCAGTGTTAGATTTATAGGCCTTTTCTTTTGTCTGAATGGCTTAGCTTCTGGCTTTAATGGTATTTCATGTTGAAACAAATCTTTCTTGTATGTTTTTAGATCTTCATAAGACCAAGCAAACACATGCTTATACTTTCTTAGCAGCTCTATCAACATTCTTCTAATTGTAGGGCTTATCTTCTTTCCTATGTATACCCTTCTTGGTTCCATCTCAGTTCCTAAGTTAATCTCTTCAACATCTTCTTTTTTGACTAGTGTTTTCTTCGTAAGGGACCGATCATTTCCATCATACACCCTCTCTAATGCCACTAAGCCCTTGGGATCTTATTTGTTTTGAGTTGCAAGATCTCCTTTCTAAACACTGTTTGCTTCCCCTCTACTTCTTCAACAAAAGCATTGAAGTCAATTTCCTAGGCTTCATATTGATCTATACAATGGAGGAAACTCAAAAGTTCAGTACCATCATTGAAGACCTGCCAACTATAAATGTTATCAGGAATAGCAGGCCTTGTCTTGAACTCAATCTATGACACTCTTGCCTATGTGATATCATCTCTTTTCAGTGCCATATTTGCTAAAAAATTAGCCATTATGTTCTTTGATTTGTCAATCCACTCAATTTAGAAGGCATCAAACAACTCAATTGTATACCATACAACATTCCTATATTGTTTCAGTCTTTTGTGCTTTGTTGTATATTTTGACTTACTTTGTGAAACAACCAACTTAGAATCCCCAAGAATAGCAAGCAACTTGATCTTATGTTTCATAGCTATGTTCAGACCTATTAATAAAGCTTCATACTCTACCACATTGTTTGTACATTCAAATGCTAACAGAAATGAATATTTAAATGTAATACCTTTAGGCAAAACAAATACAATCCCAGCTCCATTACCTTCCTGGCTATAGGCTCCATCAAAATACATCTTCCATACACCATTGCAATTTTGTACAACATGTTTTTCAATTGGTTTAGTACTGACCAACTTTGGTTGGGCTAGTTCTATTTTAAAATTCCTGAGATCAACATCACAAAAACAATTGATCTGATCTTGTGGTACATAGTCAACAAGCTGGTTCATTCTTTTCTCCCTATACAACTTGACTTCCTGACCATTCACTGGAATTGTAGCATAAGACAAGTCAAATTGAACATTTCCTCCAACTGTTATTGTCTACTGTCTTGATAAAAGCATCCCAAACTGAGGAGGAGTGTCAATCATAGTTATATCTATATTATATGCCACCTGTGGATAAATAGCCAGCTTGACTTCAATATCTCTCATAATTCCTACCACAGGAACAAGTCAGTTATCCATTGCATAACACTCGCCTCCATTGGTATCTACCCACATGCCAAGCTATTTCATAACTCCTATTGGCATGATATTTATAGCAGCACTAGAGTCTATCATGCAATTCCTCAGCAGTTTGTTATTTATAAGTAATGTAGTGAAAAAATGATTAACTTTAGGGGGAGTTGTTAATATATCATTCAAGCAGACTTCTGGGATATTTAATTTCTCTGCCTATTGACTGCTTTAATAGCTACTCTATTTTCATAATTCACATGTTTTTCATTCCCATTTGTTATCAATTGAACAACACTATCTTTGTATTCCTTAATTTTCATCATTTCAAGCAGTGAAACAAGCATTTTTACCTAAGATAATGCCTGAGTGAAATCAAAAGAAGAGCCCTCCACCTTAACAATCTTTTTCTACTCTAATGTTTCTCCTTTGTTTTCTTCCTTTTCTCTTTTACTAGGCCGATCAAGCTTTTGCATCTCTTTGTGTAATTCCTTCATTTCTTGCTTTTGGACAAGCTTTTGTTCATGTTTATCATACTGTTTATTTTTTGACTTCTTCACAGTTCCTTGAGTCACCTTCTGATCTTTCATAAAGATTCCCTTAGGAACACCTTCCTTCTCATTTACTGTCCTATTTCTCAACTAGTACTTACTCTTTGCTTCTTCAACTGCAGCAATAGTTAGTCTCTCTATTTCATCTTTAGTGAGTCTCCTCATACTGCATTGAGCAGGAACCTCAACAGAATGTGGTTCTGTATAATCTTCTTCAGAATCAAAAAGGACTTGTTGTTCAACCATATGGATATTATATTTCTGATTTGAAACATCATACTCATACCCTTCATCCTCTGAAGATGAGTACCTTTCCTCAATATGGTGAAAAGTATTTGAAGTCAGATACACTGTGTGATCTTCTCCATTGTTTTTCGTTAGCATTCCCTCTTCCTGCATCCTTTGGGCTACAACATAATAGTTTGGGGAATGTGGCTTACGACTATCTTCACAAAAATAATTGTTCCTCACCATATAGGTTCCCTTCTGCCTCAATGGATTAGGAGTCTCTTTGTTTCTTGGCCTAGCTGTTATAGGTTTTCCATCCTTCCAATATGTATTATAAGGCATGTAATTGAGGGTAATTTTTAGGTATTAAATTAGTTAAATCAAGGTAAAATAATAAAAACCCAAAGTAGCTACAAAACACAATGGAAATACATGAAAGAACGATTATACCTGATCGCCGAAGTCTCCATGATTCATTTTTGTAGCACCTTCTTACTTGCTGGATAATGTAGCCCTCAGATTCGTTGTGCGAGCAAAATCTGAAAATTGTCTAAGTCCTACAACAAGCTTCGAAGGATTTTCTATGTCTAAATGCCTATGTCTATTGCCAATGCCTATGTCTAAAACAAATGCCAAAATTGATCAAATGACTATATTAAATACTAAAATTGCCTATGACCATAAATGTGCAAATAAATAAATGCCTATAATCACTATGCAAAATTTCAGCATGTGCGTGTATATCCGAAAAGTGGGAAGAAGATGGCAGTTTATAGAAAATGCCATTTCGAATGGACGGACGAGATAAATTAATAATGAGAATCTAAAATGAGCGATCCAGATTAAGCCTGAGAATCCCTAATTAGGGTTAGGGAAAAATCCTTAATCGAACGGTCAGGATAAAATCTCAGATAATCATATCAACGGTGGAGAATAAATGAGGAAATTAATTAAAGAAATAAAGATTTTTGAAAAATCAAGAAGATAAGATTGCTTGATTTGCAAGATTCAAAAAATGAAAGAGATAAGATGTGGACTGAAGATAAGATTTGAAAAATCAAGAATCTGCCCGATTGCTTGATTTTTAGAAGATTAATTACTAATTTGAATTAAAATAATTCAAATTATGGATTTTGAGAGATAATAAATAATCTATTTCAAATTATTTATCAAAAAGGACTGATAGTTAAGATTGACATGGCATTTTAAATAATTTAATTTATTTAAAATGAGAAGAATATTAATTGGAAATTAAATAATTAAATTTAATTATTTAATTTAGGAGATGAGATTAATTAATTAAATAAATTAATCAATTTATTTAATTAAGACAGATAGTGACGTATTAAATAAATAATTGTAATTCATTTATTTAATAATCAAGAATAATTAAATGACAAAGGGGAATTAAATAAATTAAGAAATTTATTTAATTAAAGAAAGACAGCCAATTAATGATGTATTTAATAAATAAATGAAATTTATTTATTTAATAATCATGAAGAATCAAAGGACATGAATTAATTAAATAATTATGAATTATTTAATCAATAGTCGAATGTGGACCAAGGACATAATTAAATGTCATAATTATGCTAGGACGAAAGTGGTAAAAATGAAGCTTGCAGGCCTAGGTCATTTTTAGGAGTCTACATTTTGCCCCTCTTTGTCATAATGTGGCTTGTCGCATTGTGACAAAGAAAATAAGTCAAAGAATATGCCCCAGTGAGGGTACGAAGTATCATTGCCCCCTTGGGAAATTTTTAAATTTTGAGTTGGCGCTAGAAAAATTTGCAAAGGGTCCTGATAAATCAATTTGATGACCAGAAAAATAGCGGCGCAGTTGGTTTCTGATTCTGACATGTTTAAAGCAACTTACGAGGAAGTCAAAGGTGTTCATATGAGCCTCCAATATTGATTTTGTTTGAAGAATGCCATTTTGACCTTATAAATAGGTTGACAAATGGGTTAAAGTCAATTCACTTTTACTATTTACCTTGCAAAATTTGAGAGTTCAGAGTGAAAGGCGCAGCAGCGAGGATGGTTATTCCAGTGTCAGAGCACCACGGGGAGATCATGAGGACTTTCAAACAACCAGAGGGCTCAGAGCCGGCAGTATGTATCTTTAACTTACTTTGTCATTTCATTGTTTTGTGTGTCATTTTATGCTTTCTAGGATAGTCAACGTTTGTGCCACGACGCATATGCATTCGCGTAAGCCACAATTGCTTTCACATTCGACGCATTTGATGCGTCATGACACAAGTGCCAAGACCAAATAGGCTGCACCGGTGGTTTGCACCGCATTTGACATTTCGCGCGACACAAGAGACTTATCGAGTCACATTCGACCACTGAAACACCGCAATTTCCATTTTACGATGCAGTTGCTTTTTTAAAAGTCGCAATTGCCAAGTCGTGTCGCATTCGTCATATTATGACGCATTCACAAAATTTTGAGACACAAATGATATTTCGAGACGCAATTGACATATCGAGACACATTTGATGTTTTGAACGACACAGTTGTCCTTTCGCGACGCAATTGCTTGGTTGCGATGCACTTGCCTGTTTCTTTAATAAAACTTGTTTTGATGTTCGCATGACCTTAGTTTTTTTTCATGATGTTGACAGTTGTTCAAAAAGTGTTGATGCAGTGTTCGTCTTTTTGCAGAGGCAGCTTGCCCCTATTTATACGAGAGAGAGCAGACCGACCCCCTTTCGGTTTGCCGATCAGTTGGGCCCGCGAGAGCGGTGACGATTGATGTGTTTGAGTTTATTCTATGTTGCATTCATGCCCGCCATTTGGGTGAATAGGGGTCTGCTAACGGCGTTGTGTGAGCGATGGCATTCCGAGACCTACTCCTTCCACCTGCCGACAGGTGAGACCACTATTACCTTGGAGGATGTCTACCAGATTCTCCGAGTTCCTATTTAAGGGGAGCGGATCGTCTATGATCGGCGGCATGGTGAGCAGACCTTCCATGCCTATTATCGAGATCAGGGTGCTGGACTGGGTATTCAAGGGTATGAGATCCTATGGGAGTTCCTAGCGGAGCACTACGGGCAGTTCGATGCATTCTTGGCAACTATGATCGCAAGTATCTTGATTCCTAACCGACGAGGACATGGATTTCTAATTGGTTGGGGAGATTTCCTGGTTGGCATGAGATGGGACAGGATAGTTTATGCGTGGGGTCCCTGTTTGCTAGGGATGATTTACCATTAGCTTCATGACATCGCATACAGGAGAGGAGAGAGTATCTCCCGCGGGACCACCTTGATGATGATCTAGGTGTGGGAGCACATTGCCATCTTCCACCCTCCCATTGATAGACCACAGCTAGCTGAGGGGATGCCCTACTCTTACTACTATGCCGGTGCACTACAGTAGACCCATATGGGTGAGACAAGGTGGTGGCGGCACAGGATTGACACCATGGTGACATTCATCTGGAGGCCGTACCGAGATTGTAAGGCATGGGACAATGAGGAAGAGCACCTCAGCTTCTGTAGACAGTACAGATATCTGATTGGTAGGACAATGTAGAAGTCCTTGATCATTGAGATGTACCTCCCACAGCGTGTTCTTAGGCAGTTCGGGGAGCAGCAGGATGTACCTGCGGGGACAACAGAGTATGTCAGGTCCTCCAGAGAGTATGTGTGGGGGCCAGCCATCCCAGTGGCATTCACTGAGCAGTAGATAGACGAGCTAGTAGCCTAGGCCTGGGGTTGGAGAGGAGGAGCAGCAGATCCTGGTATGTCGCCGGCCTATGATTTATGGTGGCAGGCACACAGGCCCGTGCCATTGACAGATCCTGACAGGCCAACACTAGTTGACAGGCGGTCAATTATTATGCAGGTGCCACGAGCCAAACGAGGTGGTAGAGGTAGGGATGGAGGTAGAGGCAGAGGTAGAGGTAGAGGTAGGGATGAATATGGAGGGAGGGGTGGGGATGACGGAGGCAGGGGTGGAGATGATGGAGGTAGGGGTGGAGATGGAGGCAGGGGCAGAGACGGAGACCGAAGCGGGGATGGAGGCAGGAGTGGAGGAAGAGGTGGGGATGATGTTGTAGATGGCCCGAGGTGGAGATGAGATGGCTAGGTACAGGGCCACAGGGTACTACAACGTGTGGCGAGGGTAGCGTTAGATGCTATCCCTAAGGTTGGTGAGGAGGGTGAGGGTGAGGAGCAGCCCAGACATGAGGAGGATGTGAGAGGTCCGGAGGTGGAGGTGGGAGAGCAGGAGGTGGAGGTGGAGGAGGGAGAGCAGGAGGTGGAGGTGAGAAGTCAAGAGGAGGAGGCTAAGGTGGCAGGGTAGGAGGAGACAGAGGTCAAGGTGGTAGGACAGGAGGAGATAGAGGCCGAGGATGATGATGACGAGGATGACGCCATGGATGAGGCTGAGAGGCTTCTCAGATGGCAGATGGTGGAGGGAGAGGAGGAGATACCATCCACCTCAGGGTTGCCGCCAGATGCTACAACAGATCAGAGGGTGTTAGACCTTCAGCAGATATTGGATGCCAGCTTGGCACAGGTCAGGTCGTTACAGTCAGCACTAGAGGTAGCCCGTGTAGAGCGGGATCAGGCAATGATCCACCAGTAGGATGCGGCTCAGTGGTGTACAGAGTTCGCAACTTTATGCACAGGGCCTATGGGAGACATGGCTCGGGAGCTTGCCAAGGTGAGCACCAGATTAGGGCAGTACAGGACCCTATATGAGCATGCAGTGCCACTAGAGCGACGGGATCCTGCCTTGTCCCAGTCACAGTCAATGATAGGCAGTGGCAGTAGTACCAGGAGTCATACCAGTGTCGGAGGGTCTACCTCGACAGGTCACACATCCAGGCACAAGTCACATCATTCCTGCAGGCATACTCTGAGTCATCATTCAGGGCACAGTCATGGGTCCACTGGTTCAGTGCAGAGATCAAGACAGGTACAACCACCAGTGACAAATCCTTCTATCTCTCAGAGTCCAGTAGCAATGACTTCACATATGTTTACTACCGTCAAGATGATACCGTCACTTGCGGTTCCATCAGTATCACAGACAGAGGCTGCCACAGGACCACCTATTGCTTCAGCACCCGTGACAGAGCTGCCACCACCACATTCCTCACCTTGAGGGGATGATGAGAGCCTACCCTAGGGGCATACTTGTATTTTGACACACTATGTATATTATTGAGCCTACGAGCTCCATTTTTGGGATATCTGTTGACTCTATCCTGTGACTTTGTACCTTTTTGAGATGATAGTATTTGATGATGTAGTTTTGATGTGACCTACATGTGTTATGTGATGCTCTTTGTGTTATGTATTATGACATGTATGATGTATGATTTGTGATGTATCATGTATGTGATATGATTCCTATGTTGTGATATTGATGCCATGATGATGCAATGCTTATTTATATGATTATGTTAATGATGTGCATGATGTACTTATGTAAAAGATGCGATGCTAATGATTATGTTAATGCCATGCTTATGCATATGATTTGATGCCATGGATGATGTATGTATGGACCTAATGTAATGTTTATATGATCATGTATGCACTTATGTTTTTGGATGTCACAGGATATTATCATGAGATGGACGAGAGAAGATGACGAGACTGATGAGAGAAGATGACCAGATCGAAGAAGAGAAGATGACTAGACTAATGAAAATGCATGTTAATTCCTAGACCAAATCCTTCAAAACTTTACCATAGGAGATTAGTATTTATTGCTCTTAATCATCATTGGGCAGACTATTGTAATCTCCAAGAAACACCATGATATGACATAGATCAAGGTGTACAAAGTCGTACCATCATGTAAGACAAATAGTCACAGACAAGGATGATCATGACTCATACTAGGAGCGTGCTTGCCCCAGTCTTTTTGCCATAATCAACCACATGCAAAAAAAGAAGACAAGGACAAATCATGAAACGTCGCTGCTTCTCTAAATCCTGTTTCTAGGACATCCTTGAGAAACTAGTAGCATGATTGTCAAAATACAAAAAAGAAAGAGTCCTTACCACAATATGTCGTTATTTTTCTAAATCCCAAAATCAGGCCTCGCTGAGAAACTAGTAGTCATGCATGTCAATTGACATGATACATCGCTACTTCTCTAAATCCTGCTTCGTGGGATCTCGCTGAAAAACTAATATCATGATAACAACTAAAAGTGAATTGTCAAGTGTTTGCCAAGTGCGTCTGGATATCCACTGTTTTGATGCCAAGATGCCATGTTTGATAATGTCGAGATGTCAAAATGTTAAAAGTTTTTATTGACCTTGGAAAATGTCGAGAATTGGTGAATTCAGGAAGGACACATCCTGAATAATGTCGATGACTAAAGGATTTGATCCCTAATGGTCGTAAGGTGTCCCTCAAAATAATGACGATGCCTAGGAAGGACACATCCTAAGGCATAAATGACAGAGTTGGTTCTTCAGAAGGACACATCTAAAGAATACTGATGTCACGAAGAGTGATCTTTAGATGTCAAGAGGATCACTCAAAATGTCGAATGACGATGACGACGCCTAGGAAGGACACATCCTAAGGCGTAAATGACAGAGGTTATCATTTAGAAGGACTCATCTAAAGACTAATCAAAATTTGATAGTTTGACCGGTTTATGATGATTTGACTTGCTTTGCCCGAGTTTGACTTGTGTTTGACCATATGCCGATATTGCCTTGATGATATGAGTGATGTGTTGATAAGATTGCCATGCTGAATAAATGATTGTCTTTCTTTGCTTTAGGAGTTTTCCCATGTCAAAATTGATTGAAGACTTTTGACGTGTGTTCCATTGTAGTGCCATGAACCCTAATGGAATGACCTAGTGCGGCCTCAGGGGCTCATCGATAGATGGCCTTGCCTACGTCATACACTCAGAGACCTCATAGTTTGACATGACCAATGACTTTGTCTTGATGAGCAAAGATTGCGTCATGATTTTATTTTGACAAATCTAAAAGGACTGACCTAATGTCCCGGGGACTCAAGTATGAGTCTTGCCTACGTAGCAAATGTGTAGAGACAACATAGTTTGGACAAATGATAAAGACTGATTGATATGACTAACTTTGACAAGAGATGAATGTGTGTTTGCACTCTTCGAACAGTCTGATGTTTTGGTTTGTGGTTTTCTTCAGGACGTTTTACGATTTTTAGGTCTTTTTTCAGGACATTTTGTGATGTTTTTGGTCTTTGTTTAGGACATTTTATGATGTTTTTGTCTCTTTTTTTAGGACTTTTTATGATGTTTTTGTCTTTTTTTAGGACTTTATGATGTTTTTGTCTTTTTTTCAGGACTTTTTATGATGTTTTTGTCTTTTTTCAGGACTTTTTTATGATGTTTTTGTCTTTCTTTAGGACTTTTTACCAATTGTCAAGATCATGTGTGACATCCACTGCAATTTCATGATAAACATTTTTCCCACAGTCATGTCTAAGACTTAGCCATTTGTAAGGAATATGGATGGGATACTGCTGACTTTCTAGACAGACAATCGTCAAGACTTGATACCAATCATTTATCTACTATGACAGGTAGGGTAGGATGTGATGGAGATTTGCAGAATAATGGCAGAAATACCTTTCATCCTAGGCCAAGTTAGACAAAGTGACAGTAGATGGTAGAGCAATGATTAATTACGCATGGCACCTGTTTGCCAGGTTTTCACCATGGTACTTGTCCAAAGCGCCTGTTTGCCAGGTTTTCACTATTGAACGAATCATTTTTCTCTTTACTATTTTCTTGACTTTTTGATTTATTTTTTTTTGGTGTCACCAAGACGCATGTTTGCCAGGTTTTCATCAAGGTGACGATTTTTTAATTTTTTCAATTTTTTTTGTATTTTATGGCTTTCAGCTCTATCCTCTGATGCTATGCGTAGAACTTTCGGAGGTGTAAACTGTTGATGGGCTCTGTCAATTGTTCCCCATCTAGAGTTGCTAGTTGATAAGCTCCAAAACCAAAAGAAGATATGATAATATAGGGACCCAGCCAGTTTGGTTCAAATTTTCATGGCTTTTCTCTATCAGCCTGGTTCTTGGGGTTTTGCATGAGAACTAGGTCACCAGTGTCAAACTTTCTAGCCATAACCTTTTTATTGTAACTGTGACAAAGACGATTCTAATATGCTTGGAGATGGTTCAGTGAATTTTTCGTCTTTCTTCCAGCATTTCCAGCTCATGCAAGCGTGAGGTACTCCTCTTCATTGGTTAGACCCTTCAAGGAAACTCATAGCACACGAATTTTGACCTCAATGGATAAGATGGCTTTAGCACCAAAGACTAGGGCAAATGGGGTACCTCCTGTAGGTGTACAAATGCTAGTTCAGTAAGCCCACAGAGTAGGGTTAAGTTGTATGTGCCAGTCACGGCCAGCGTCATTGACAGTCTTTTTTAGAATTTTGATAATTGTTTTATTCGACGCCTCAGCTTGGTCATTTCCTTTGGGGTAATATGGAGATGAAAAGTGGTGTTGGATATGGAATCACTCACATAACTCACGTACGTCTTGGTTTTTGAACAGACGTTCGTTATCAGTGATGATTGACAATAGAAGGCCATACTGGCAAATGATGTAGTTGAGGATGAACTTTGATATTTGTTTGCCAGTAATGTATGTCAACAAGATGGCTTCAATCCACTTTGTGAAATATTCAGTGGTGGTAATAGTGAATTTATGGCCGTTGGATGAGGTTGGATGAATCTTACCCACGAGGTTGAGTTCCCATTGAGCGAAAGGCCAAGGAGAAGTGATCGGCCGGAGTTCTTCTGCTGGAGCATGGACCAAGTCACTGTGTATTTGACATTTCTGACAAGTCCTGACATATTCAATTGCATCTTTTTCCATTGTCGGCCAATAATACCCAAGTCTTGTTAGTTTCTTAGCCAGAGTAGGACCACTCGAATGAGATCCGCATATACCGTCGTACACTTCTTGTAAGGTCATACATGCTTCGTCGGTGTCAAGACATCTAAGGAGGGTATCATCGAAGCTATGGCGGTATAGGGTGTTACTGACAATAGCATATCTTGAGGATTTCCTAATGAAGGACTTCCTTTGGTTATTGGACAGGTTTTGTGGAAGGGTGTGAGATTTTAAGTAGTCATAAATGTCTTGATACCAAGGAGAGTTGGGACCAACAAGTTCACAAACCATTTCTGACTCTAGGATATCATATGCCGGTATCAAAAGCTATTCTACTAAGAACTCAAATTGTGACACATTTTTAGGGATGTACAAGAGAGAACTAATAGTAGCCATTGCATCAGCTGCCTTATTCTGTGCCCTGGGGATTTGTTCAAAAGAAATCGATTGGAAGTACATCAAGAAACTGTCCACCATCCTCTTGTAGGGAAGCAACTTCTCGTCCTTTGTTTCATAGTCATCATTCACTTGGTTGATCATGAGCTGGGAGTCCCCAAATACAAGCAACGTCTGAATTTTCCATTTGATTGCCAACTTGAGACCTGTGACTAGTGCTTCATATTCGACAATGTTATTTGTACAAGGGAAAGTGATCCTGAATGACTTAGGAATTGAATCCCCTTGTGGTGTGATAAACAAGATTCTAGCTCCTGAGCCATGACCAGTATGAGGCCCATCAAAATATAGCTTCCATGGTGCTACCGGTTCCGCATGAAAAATGGACTCATCGGGAAAATCAGTTACTAGTGGATGAGTGACTTGAATCGGTGCATCTTCCAGTTGATCTGCTATTACCTGTCATTTTATTTCCTTGCACTCAACATATTGTATGTCATACTCGCTTAGTATCATGACCCATTTTGCCAACTGACCTGTTAATGTCGCCCAACTTAGTAGATATTTCAGTGGATCAATCTTAGCGACCAATTGTGTCTGATGACTGAGCATATAGTGTCTTAGTTTTTGGGATGCAAAGACAACAACGAGACATGCACATTCAATATATGTGTAGTTCAACTCATAGCCTATCACTATGCGGCTGATGTAATAGATTGCTCTTTCTTTTCCTTCATGATCATTTTGGGCCAGCAATGCCCCCAATGCTGAACTAGTAGTCGAGATGTAAAGAATTAATGGCTTTCCATGAATAGGAGGCATGGGGACTGGTGTTGACAACAAGTAATCTTTGATTTGCTGGAAGGCCTCTTGGCAGTTATCCATCCATACAAAGGGGATACCCTTGCACAACAGATATTGAAATGGATGACACTTGTTTGCTAATTGGGCTATGAAATGACGAATAGATTGCACTCTGCCTTGCAGAGTTCTGAGTTCACTGATCCCTCTGGGCAGAGGCATGTCTATGATTGCTTTGACCTTTGTCGGGTTGACCTCTATGCCTCTCCGGGAAACTATGTATCCCAATAGTTTACCTCATGTGACCCCAAAAACACACTTTTTAGGGTTTAGCCGAACTTTGTACTCTTCAAGTCTTTTGAAAATTATGTCGAGTATCTTCAAATGATCTTTCCTTGTTGCTGATTTGGCCAAGAGGTCATTTACATAATCCTCCATTATTTTGTGCATCATGTCATGGAAAATCATGGTCATAGCCCTTTGATACATGGCACCTGCATTTTTGAGACCAAAGGGCATGACATTCCAACAGTATGTACCCCATGGGAAAGTAAATGCCATTTTTTGTTGATCCTCGGGAGCAATACGAATCTGGTTATAGCCGAAAAAAATCCATGAGGGATAGCATCTCATATCCTGTAGTTAGGTCAACTATGATGTCAATGTTGGGCAAAGGAAAGTCATCCTTTGGACATGCTTTATTCAGATCTCAAAAGTCTGTGCATACATGAATCAGCCCATTTGGCTTTGTCCCCGGTACCAGGTTGGAAATCCATTCAGCATAATATATAGATCTTATGAATCCGGCATCCAGTAATTTCTTTAACTCTGCATTGACCAATAGAGCAACTTGGGGATGCATTTTGTGCAACTTCTGCTTGACTGGTTTAGCATTGGGTAATAGTGGCAGATGATACAGAACCAGTTCGGGGTCCAGTCTTGGCATGTCAGCATAGGACCACGTGAAATTGATTTTTCATTCTGCAAAGAATTTATAAAATTCTAGTTTCTCTTCGTCAGTCAATGATGCAGCAAATAGGACCATCTTGGGGTCTTCTATAGTTGAAATGTTATCCTCTATTGTGTCCTCAATAAGCATGGTCGATTTCTCCTATTGCACGAGGAGAAAGTCCAGTCCTCCATCTTTGGGCGCCTCATAGAGGTTTTCACCCGTAGATACGTCCTTTATTTTTACTATTTTATCGTCAAGAGGTGTCTTTCAGTTTTCACCTAGAGACATTTCACTTTTTGTTTTATTTTTACTTTTGTGACTAGAGGACTGAACAGTCTCACCGAAGTATGCGGTGCAGTCTAACTCAATGGCGAATCCGGATTTGTGGTCCCCACTGGGTATGCCTTCTTGTAATCCCATGAATTCAGCTATTGCCTCATCATTCTGAAATGTGTCCAGAACTGGCGGTCCTTGTTGGTCCCAATCGACTAGTTTAGGGTAAACTAAAGAAATGCCATCGTCAAGGCTAGTGAATTGGGGTGAGGATGCGGAAAACATACAAACATGTTCAGTGATGTTGTAGATGAGGTTATCATCATCCAACTCGACATCGGACTCTATCCAATATTCTCCTTCGCTAGTGTCATATTCATTGTCAAAATAAGGAGTGAAGGTTGTAGAGCCCTGGTTGTCAATGTCGTCTGATACCTCGAATGGATTGGACTGATGGGGTTAAGATGACAGGTGTTGTATGGCATGGGAGGTGGTAGTGGGACTTTGACTATTGGGTGCTTGTTCAATTTTGAATGTTTGCCAAAATCGTTGTTCAGAGGTCAGTTCCCCTAGTTTAACAAACAAATCATCAAGACAATAGTCACTGAGGGATCGTTCTGAGCCAAATTCCCACTCGTGGGAGTCAATTTCAGTTAGGGTTTCCCTAGTAGTCTCGACACTTTTCGAAGCATGTACTTGCTCATTTGAAAGTCCAGAGGTACGTCAATCGTCATTGGCGGGTGACCCAAACCCTAATCCAAGATACTTCAGAATTTGAAAAGTTTCTATGGCTTCCGTTCGGCCTGTTTTGTCTTTTCCTAGGCCACTAGTACCATCGTAGCCTTTAGCCTTCATGAAGTCATAACCTTTGCCATATATTTGAACTGGTAATGGGGGTAATGTGACAGTATCCTTATAGATCCATCCTGTGATGTCGGCAAGGTCTTCCTCACTCATGTCTCCCCACTTGATAAAAACTATATTCGGTGGAACTTTGAAGGTTTCTTGAGGTTCCACTCTAAAACATGGCCGACCATAGTCCTTGGGAGACTTGGGCATTGTTGTTATGCTGTATGCTATGTGCAGTTTGAATTCCCCGCAGCCAAGGTCCTGGATTTTGACAGTGGATTCAGTCTTAGGGTTAGTGGACGGTGGTGGTATGGCGGAAGACGTGGATGGAGTGGATGTAGAAGATGACGTGAGTGTGGAAGGGTCAATATACTTGGATGACGAGGAGCCAGGTGCTTCTTGGTTAATAGGTACCCAGTTTTCAGAGATTCCCCTTAAGTTTGTACAATATTGGAAAGGGTCAGGGTCTCCATATATGGTTACTTCAGTGCCGTCAAATGGAAACTTGAGGCATTGGTGGTATGTAGACGGAACAGTTTTTAAAGCGTGGATCCATGGACGGCCAAGTAAAATTTTATATGGTAGTTCCAAATCTAGGACCTAGCAGGTTGTGTCCACAATGACCGGTCCCACTCTGATAGGGAGAGAGATAACGCCCCGTGAAGAGCGTTCCTCGTCATCGTATGCTTTGATCACTATACTTTTTGTTGGGTCTACGCATGCATCAGAGAACCCTAGAGCTTTAACCAATTTGAGGGAGCATATGTTCAACCCTGCTCTGCCATCTACTAAAACCCGTCTAACTTTTGCTTGTGGACAAAAGTTTCTGTGTAATGCGTCATTATGGTTGGTTTTATGTGATGAGTAATCTTGATCCGAGAAGGTGACATGGTGCGGCATAGTGAGATATCCCACCATAGTTTCAAATTGATTGACATCGATGTCCTTGGGGATCGACGACTCTAGGAGAGTTTTATCTAGGATTTCTTTGTGTGAGGGAGAGATACGAAGCAGCTCAAGGATAGATATTTGCGCGGGAATTTTTCCTAGCTGGTCGATGAGGTTGAACTGACTCTTGGGTTTCCACTGCTATGTGGTTGGGACAGGTTTTGGCTGTTTAGCAGATGGGCCCGGTATAGTGATTTTGGCTTGTCTAGCAGGAGGTGGACCAGCTATAGTAACCTTGCCACTGCAAGTTGTAGCATTACATTGGGGTGCTCTTCTAACCGTAATGGTATTGATGTATTCATTTTCAGTTTGGACATTGTTTATAATAGGTCCACCAGAATAGTTGTACTTGACTCGGGCGAAGTTAGCTTGATTCTGTCGACCTGAAGTGGAAGCATTATGAGAACCATGGTCCTGCAGTGGATTCTTGTGGATAGTATGATTGGAGTTGGAGGTGAATTGCGATCCACCTACTTCGATGGTGCAATTTTTGATAAGATCCTGTATTAGGTTTTTCAATTGTCGACAGTTGGAGGTTGTATGTCCTTTTGCTCGATGGTATTCGCAAAGTGCATTGTCATTCCACCATGCTGGTTTGAACTATCCTGGGTCATATGGTTTTATTTTTGAAAGTATGATGACCCCATGCTGAATGCATTTCTTAAGGACTTCTTCAATGGGTTCACCCAAATGAGTGTATGTGCGACCCCTAGGAAATTGTCTCATCTGACGATATTGTCCCTGATTTTTTTGACCACTTTGATTGTTTGAAGAAGTATTGGGAGGAGGTGTCAATGTCGTTGTTGGTTTGTTTTGTTGTTGAACCCCTTTCAGGGCCAATATAGGACCTACAGTGTTTGCAGTCTTGGTGTCGACAACACCGTCATTTGTAACGTGCTTATTTTTAACCCAATATTTGTTTTTGTCAGCGGGTGGATTGACATTTGTGTTTTTGGAACCATATCTCAGTTCTCCCTTTGTGATAAGGGCTTTCTCAATCTGGACCCCTTTTTCAACTAATTCTGTGAAGTTTGTGCAACAATGTATTTGCAATTCGAATTTTAGGGGCCCTAGAAGTGTTTGGACAAACATGTCGACTTTTTCTCTTTCGGGGATATCAATGTGACATCAACTAGCGAGGCTCCTCCATTTTTTAAAGAATGGGATAAACGTCTCACCCGAATCTTCTTGCGTGAGATTGCATAAGCTAGTGATAGAGGTATCCATGTCGATGTTGTACGCATAATTTCTTATGAATTTTCGTTTGAGCTCATCCCATGTCTGGATATCCTTTTGAGTTCAAAACCACTCAAGGGCTTGACCCGCCAGACTTTTAGAAAAAATTCTCATTAAGTACGTTTGTTCATAGGCGATGTCCATACAATTGGTTGCAAATTCGCAAACATGTTCAATGGGATTTGTCTTGCCTCTATATTTTGTGAAGTTGGGTGACACGTATCCTGGCGGAAATGCAGGCATGTATAAGCTTGTGTCAAATGGGTATACATCTAGGTCATATGATATTTCTGATTTCCTGCCTGAAATGTATATGTTTTGGAAATTTTTCTCCATATCCCTCATTCTTGCTTTGAGTTCATCTATGGTAGGGTCGTTTATGTTTCCATAAGTTGGATTTCCTGGTACACCATGTGTTCCTGTTTGTTGTGCGTGAATATTGGTGTATTGTGGCGGTATGGATTGTTGTGGTATGTATGACGTGTGCGGATTGCCATGTTGTTGGTATTGGAAGTTATGATTTGGTGCATGTTGATGAGTATGAATGTTAGATGAGTATGTTGGGATGTGTCCCCCAACCATGTGTGTCGTTATTTGGGGGATGTTGTGACCATGAATGTTATTGTATATCAACGATGTCATGGGTTGTGTTACTCAGCCGCCTTGTGCGAATTGTTGATTTTGTAGAAGGGGAACATTTGTGTTTGTACCTTGGGAGGCAATGACATTTGACTGTGTTGTCGTGTTAACGTTTTGTTGTTGTCCTTGGATAAATACACGTCTTGTGCCTCCTCCCGAAGGATTTTGTGAAATACCACTGGACAGATATGACAAAGTTGTGTTCATGGTAGTAGATGGAGCTGTCAAGGGGGGATTGTTGTGACTTGATGATGCCCCCGTGGCATTTACTGTCATGGTATTGACTATCGTGAGATTTTTGGTGTTGGGAATGTTGGGGGTGTTTGGGACGTTGGGAGTGGTATGCATTGTCATTGTGGTCCCAAAGGAAGTATTGCTTGTAGTATTTGGAAGTTGACCACTATGTGACATGTTATGTGCATTGTTGGCATTAGGGTCAGGATGTGTCAAATTTAGCATGCTAACGTCAAATCCTTGTGGTAACTTAGCTCCTTCACTCAAGAGCATAACTAAGAATCTGTCTCTGTCCTGATGGACCATTGCTTCAGCAAGCTGACAAGCTTCTAGGTCTTGTGTCAATGCCTCTATGTTTTCCTGAAGTAGTTGACCATTTTCATCTTTTTGTAAGAATTGTTTGAATGGAGTGTTCGATGAGGATTGCATTGTTATTGGAGGTTGATTGTCTAAATTGGAAAATGGATCATAAAAGGTCCATTTTGGGTCATGTGGAGGATTGTTGACATTAAACGTAAGATCTTGTCGAAATTTTTCCATTTGTCTCTTTTTTTTTTAAGTCTTGTTTCGACCATAAATGAGATTGCTCAAATAGGAATGACAACTAAATGCAAGTACTACGTGAAGTCTAAGTTCAAAATGACGCCTAGAATGACTAATGTTTTTTGATTTTCTGTGAATAGGATATGCAATGTATATGCAATGTAAGACAAGGTTGTCTAAGCACTTCTAAGCTCGAACTTTGTTTTCGATTTTGACTGCTAAAGGACTTTGTTTGAAATGACAAGTTGACAAGGTCTAAATGACTAGTGAGTCTTCCTAACTAGACTTTTGAGTTGGAAGAAATCTCACAAAAGAGGACAATGACTAAAAAGGGGGTTTGATAACTTGGTCCAAGAGAGTCTAATTTCAAAAACAATGACTTTACAAAGTGTGCTTAAGATTTTCCTAATCCTAAGTATGCAAAACGTGAACCTAGAGATAATCTAATGTTGAATGTATGCAACTAAAAGGAATGAGGTATGAAACCTATGGTGACTAATGCAAACTAATGGTCAAGACTTTGAGCAATATCAAGTTTGGTTTCTGATAGAATCTTCTTAGAAACAATGGTTGACAAATGGTTGACAATTTGAAGACCTCAGGTTTCGACTGTAAAGTTTAAAATTTTGCAGGAAAATGCGTCATTTGAAATTGCAAATGCGTCACAGTTTAGCAAATGCGGTTCAGTTTTGCAATTGCAGCTTTTGGACTGTCAGATGTGACTTGATTTAGCATATGCAGCTTTTCAGTGTCCAAATGTGTCGCGATGCCTACAAATGCGATCTAAATTTCAGATGCATTTTAACAAAGCAGTTGCATTGCAGAAAATCACTTGCGGTTTGACAGATATGACCGTTTTGTTTCAAAATGACTTTTCTTGTCGTTTTAATGAAAATTTTGATCTGTTTGGAGAGTGTTTTGTTTCGAACTATGGTAGAACTAGAATACACTTGACAAACACAGCATTTTAAAAAGTAACCAAACACACATAGATAAGCACGATCCTAGGTTAGGCCTTGACAATATTCGCTAGATTCCACGCGGGTTTCCCCAACCGCATATTTGTAGCATGTGAATTCAGAAGCTTGGCTGCACGGACTCCCCCTTATAGTGCACTCTCTTCTCAGGCCAACCAAGCTTCCAACCCCCATGAAACTCCCATGATGAGCTGATCACCTCTACTACAAACTGCGAAAGTGAGGATGCCTTCACACCGACCGGTGTTGCGCTAGCAAATAGAAGGATTTTGGCTTTCTATACAAGAGTTTTTAGTTAGGGACCCCCATTCGAGTGGCCATACATGGGGCAAGAGATTAATCACCATTAAGGTGGCACTCCAGCCTGAAGAGGTTAAGCTCAATAGGGTTTAAGGGAGTAAAACTTCGTCTGTATGACACATCCACACAAGCAACCTTAGGTTTTCCCTTAAGGTTTACATTTATATACCGGTTGGGGGTAGCTTGGCTTTAGCTCCGTTGCCAGTTTGAGTCATGTTGGGGTGATGAAATCCCCAGGTAGGCCCAATTTCTAGAGTTGGTAATCATTTCTCTTACACCCAAGATCGCCTGAAAGCGCGAGGGGAGAGGATACTCTGATATACCAAGTCAGGGTGATAAAAAAATAAAGATGGGTCTGGTTTTCTAATCACGAGGTTTTCACCAAGTGAGAGCATACTCACCTACCATCCTGCAAGCAAAATCAATCAAAGAAGACGTGTTCTTTTTATATGCACCAAAAGCAAATGTTTGATAATCTATGAAAGAAAAACAAGCACAATGTTTCTTTATTCCTTCTTCGACATTTGAATCTGCAAACAATGAATTAGTAGTCTCTATAATCAATGGTCTTTGACACACGAATGGGGATCGCCACATGCTACAAGAGAAGATTAGTAACACAAAAAATCTAATCTAGCCAACATGTAGGAAAAAAACACAGAAAAAATATAAGACCAGAAAACCAGAAACCAGAAAAACCCTAAAATTTGAAAATTAGAACATCAAAACTGAAAGAAAAATTTTACCAGACAGATGCGGCTCGTCAGAGCAGATGCATCATTCAGGTCCTCGAATGCGGCGCGACAGATCAGATGCGTCGTTCCAGTTGTCAGTTGCGGCTTGTCAGGGCGATTGCTTCTCTTCTGTCAGCAAATGCGTCGCGACGCATCAAATGCGTCATGATATTTTTAAAAAATAAGTTGCGTCGTTCCATACCTGTACCTGCAAAACAACAGAAAACACCAAAAAATGTACAGAAAACTAGAAAAACAGAGTCGGGTTCACCAATGTAACTGAGGGTAATTTCTAGGTATTATATTAGTTAAATCAAAGTAAAATGATAAAAACCCAAAGTAGCTACAAAACACAATGGAAATACATGAAAGAACGATTATACCTTATCGCCGAAGTCTCCATGATTCATTTTTGTAGCACCTTCTTACTTGCTGGATAATGTAGGCCTCAGATTCGTTGTGTGAGCAAAATCTGAAAATTGTCTAAGTCCTACAACAAGCTTCGAAGGATTTTCTATGTCTAAATGCTTGTCTATTGCCAATTCCTATGTCCAAAACAAATGCCAAAATTGATCAAATGACTATATTAAATACTAAAATTGCCTATGACCATAAATGTGCAAATAAATAAATGCCTATAATCACTATGCAAAATGTCAGCATGTGCGTGTATATCCTAAAAGTGGGAAGAAGATGGCATTTTATAGAAAATGTCATTTCGAATGGATGGACGAGATAAATTAATGATGAGAACCTAAAATGAGCGATCTAGATTAAACCTGAAAATCCCTAATTAGGGTTAGGGAAAAATCCTTAATCAAACGGTCAGGATAAAATCTTAGATAATCAGATCAATGGTGGAGAATAAATGAGGAAATTAATTAAAGAAATAAAGATTTTCAAAAAATCAAGAAGATAAGATTGCCTGATATGCAAGATTCGAAAAATCAAAGAGATAAGATGTGGACTGAAGATAAGATTTGAAAAATCAAGAATCTGCCCGATTGCTTGATTTTTAGAAGATTAATTACTAATTTGAATTAAAATAATTCAAATTATGGATTTTGAGAGATAATAAATAATCTTTTCAGATTATTTATCAAAAAGGACTGACAGTTAAGATTGATGACATTTTAAATAATTTAATTTATTTAAAATGAGAAGAATATTAATTGGCAATTAAATAATTAAATTTAATTATTTAATTTAGGAGATGAGACTAATTAATTAAATAAATTAATCAATTTATTTAATTAAGACGCTTAGTGACATATTAAATAAATAAATGTAATTCATTTATTTAATAATCAAGAAGAATTAAATGACAAAGGGAATTAAATAAATTAAGAAATTTATTTAATTAAAGAAAGACTTAGCCAATTAATGACGTATTTAATAAATAAATAAAATTTATTTATTTAATAATCATGAAGAATCAAAGGACATGAATTAATTAAATAATTATGAATTATTTAATCAATAGTCGAATGTGGACCAAGGACATAATTAAATGTCATAATTATGCTAGGACAAAAGTGGTAAAAATGAAGCTTGCAGGCCTAGGTCATTTTTAGGTGTCTACAAGGCATATCATGCAACCTCGGCCTCTTATTTTTGTATGTATTCTCCTATCTGTACTGATAATTGTTGCTTTGTTGAGGAGTCCTAGGGTTGTCTCTTTTACTAACTATCCCAACAACCTTCCTATTATTTTCAATTGTCAGTGCTATTTTTTGTGCTTCAGCCAAATCTCTCAGGAATTTATTTCTCAATTCATACCCTATTTTAGGATCAAATGTGTTCAAATAAATAGTCAATGCTACAGAATCTAGCAACCTTGATCCTGGAGGTATTTTAGTCTGCAACTTATTGAAACTTCGGTTGAAATAAAAAATTGAGTCATTCTGATTTTTTTGTATTTGCATCAATTCATGAAGAGCAACATCTGGTGCACTTTGATTCCCATATTGCTCTAAGAATCTATCTTGAAATATTTGGAGAGAATCAATAGAGGCTATTGCTAGGCTATTGAACCAATCTCTGGCCTCTTCAATAAGTGACATCATGAATAATCTCATATGTAAATCTTCATAAGGCACATCCAAGTCTTGAATGAAGGCATTGAAACTCCTCAAGTGATCCTCAGTAGAAATTACATTACTCCTTGTAAACTTAGGCACCATACCCCTCCAACTACCATCGATAGGGTAAGGGTATAATTGAAAGCCTACTAAATCAAACTGTCTAATCATTTTTGTATACTAATGAGGGGGAAGATTGGGTGGATATTGGCGCATGTGATTATTGAATTGTGTATGGTGGTGTGGCACATAATGCTAATTATGAGGTGGCTGCATAATTATATGTTGAGTAGGAATGTGAGGTGGATGATTTGGCTATCTATATTGATTCCCTACTTGATGGTGAGGAATCCTTAGTGGATCAGAAGGCCCTGCACCATGATTGCCCTGCTTATGAGGTGGCACATACTTTGGGGGACAACCAGCTGTCTAAGTAGTGTTCTGAGCTTTCATCAATTCAAATTATTTCATTGCTTGTATCATCTGGGATTTTTCCTGCTCCTCCCTCTCCTTTTTCTGAGATTCAAATCGTGCTTTGACTTCCTCATAGGTCAAAGATTCATAATCATTTTGAGGAATTGTATTCTCATTGATCTGATTTTGATTATTTTCCATTCTTTGTTCACATTCTTGTTGATATCTGAGTCCTCTTGCTTCAAGTCCAACATCGAACTCAGCTTGTTTCTAAAAATCATGAAAAGGATTTACTTGCTCTTTAGGGGTACAAAGTTCTAAACTGGAATTATCTCTCCATGTATCATAACGATCATATGTTTCACAATGTGCTCTTGATGTTTTATCTTTATCTGTCATGAACATGTCCTCACTTATTCTTTTTCCCTTATCAAGCTTGTCATCTTTGTGTGTCCACTTACTACTACGAGTAGGAGCTCCAGTATAACCTCCCCTGTATTGAGATCTTCTTCCATTCATGTTTGAATAGTTGCAAAATTTTTGTCAGAGTCACCACTAACTTATGTCAAAAGTGAGAAAATACTTGATGTTTATTATTCCTAGCGGAGTCTATATAAAATTCCTGACTCTATGATTAAGGCCTTGATTCTGAATGTAGCCCCAGCAGAGTCACCAATTTGTTAGCTCTCAAAAACGTAGGTGGAATGCCTCAAGAGGCTGCCAATCTGTTGATACATTTCAGGGTAACAGAAAAGGTCAAAAGCTTTCAACCTTCTACTCTTTAGGTGCTGCTAGAGCTAGGCGGGTGTACCTTTTTGAATGAAGCAGACTTGACTTATGATTATCTCTTTTACAATGACTTATCCACAATGGAAAAGGGAGGTGAAAAAATGAAATCAAACATGATAACAATAGCAATCTTCTGATCTAAATCCTAAAATGTTCAACTAACAGACGTAAAGAAATTGAATGAATCCAAATGATGAAGTGCAAAAACTAGTGCCTTATTGGGTATGCGGAGTCAAATGAAATCAAGATGAGCAACACTTCTCTAGAGAAAACTCAAATTATCTGGCATATATTCTATTTACAACTTGTATAAACATGCAAGACTGTGATTACTAAGCTCTACTTTAACAATCCAAATGAATCTCTTTGATTACTATGATCAACTAAGAGGATTTAATCTTTGCTTGAAAGAACCAGTCGATTAACCATACAAATACAACAAATGTGCACTGATAGAATGAATATAAACTTGTTATATCAATTTAAAAAATTAGAAAGAATCCATCTTGGAGACAACTTAGCAATACTTTTGTTAAATTCAATAGATAATTGACACCAGAAATGTGCAGCAACATCAATTGACTTTAATAAATACCTCCATTTTGAAAACATGCATCATAGTCTCTGATCTGATGAATCTATTATACTGTATCCATCTAATTTTCCTATTGTATATTGAATAAATAATAGCTGATTTTTTTTTACAACCTCAAAAATGCATATTTATACACAAGAATTAGAAAAACATATCACACTGAGATCCCACGTCATCCTATCGCTGAATTCAGTCTCATTTCATGTCAGCCTACAATGGTATTTGAGCATTCACATGTCGGCCATAGTGTTTGAATTTTCATTAGTCACCAATGAAATAGTTGCCGAGATAACCCAGCAGTTATGCCGAAGGCAATTATATCATTGTCAGTCGCCTCCTAGTTTTTTCTATTTTGCGGTGACTTATATGAGTCAGGGAGATGTTGTTTAGATCACTTTATGTTTCCTCAAAATGTATTCTTTCATTTTACATGTATCGCTATAACATTCTGTTTGTTATGCCAAAACCAAGAAGAATCCTTTTTGTCCCATTATGTTTCGCTGTAATATTTTGATGTTGGGGAGACCTCTTGTAGATTTCATTATGTTTCACCGAAAGTTCTTTTACCTCTTGTATATCGCTGTGACCCTCTACCATCTGGGAGACATCATATAGATAATACTTCATTATACCAAAATTCACCCTTAATGTTCTCTCCGTATCGCTGAGACATAAGAAATTTTCCTATCGAAATATGCCTCCTCACTTCATCCACTTTGCTATAACACTGTGATATTGAAGGGACATCTCATAGAACACCTTAAGTGTTATCAAAAGTCTTCATGATCAAACTTGTCACTGTGACATATTGGTTCTCTCACCGATGCATCCTTTTATCTTATGTGGGTCACAGTAACAAATCATTGTCAAGCAGACGTCTCAAATAATGCATTGAGTGACACCGATCTACCCCATCGTTGAGACAAATCAATTCACATCCCGATAAATTCCCTTTTGTGTTCTATCGGTGAGATCGGAGGTCACTCGCCAAGACCTCACTCCAAAAACTTTAACTCATACCGAGATGTTCCTTTCATCCTGCATCGCTGAGACAAATCAACTTTCTCACTAACAGAGTCACCTTTATGTTTCATCAGCGAGACCCAAGGTATTCGTTGAGGCAACACAACGATAGAAAATTTTTTCACCGACGAGCCCTCTGAAAGAAATCCTTTGTGTTGAGTCGGCGAGACAAATACACTTCGTTATGACCTCACACTGGAAACTTTATGTTTGGCCAAAGCAAAGCCTCATATGTTGTTCGGCGAGACTCCTCCCGAGAATTCGTTGGTGAAGACCCCATGTCGGTGAGACACAATGAAATTTTTGGGACACCACACCGAATACCACCACCTCTTGCCAATATAATCTTTTTTACACTGTCGGCGAGACCAAAGACATTTTCCAAAACACACTGCCGATGAAAGATCTCATGCCGATAAACCCTTTCATGTGTTATTCGGTGAGACCCGACCCATTTGGGGAGACCTCACCCTAGTGAAAAATATTCTTGTCGATAGACCTTTCCTCTATCGCCAAAACCACATGTGATTCTTGCCTATACATATTCATAGGTGAATTCTGATCACTGAAATAATGAAGAAGTACTGCCGATATGCCTGCAGCAAACATATGTTAACACAAAAGCATCATGGGTCGGGGAGACCTAGATAGACTTATGCCGATATGGACCACAACGTGAAAAATGCATGACTTGATAGATTTATGGGATAAATATATGCAAAGTGTGAGTAGAATGTCATGATGGAAGGCCCCTGTACTTATGATAAGGACTCATATGGGAACTTAACGGTAGGAAAAAAAATGTAAAATCATCATATTTTTATAGTTCCAACACCCTCATCTTTTAATATTTCTTTATAAATATGTGTTAATAAAAGATCCTAAAATCATCGAATTGTTATATTTGATGATAAAAAACTATTTTTAGACTTTTTTTGAAATTACAACTAGGGTTTTAACCAATCTTCAAACTTCTTGAAACCTCATTATAGTCCCATAAGCTTCTATCCTTGTTAATTGTAAATACCCTTTATGACTACTAGCAGATCACATCAATACTAAGTTATTTGTTGCATTGTCAAGAATTGACATTCTAAACATTAGGGTTATTCTTTTATGTTTTATGAAGAGAGTCACCTTTCAAGAGAGATAGAACACTTGTGTTTTATCTATGTTGTGTACTGCTAAAACACTCATCAAAACCTAAATATTTCACTTGTAGATATTATTCACATGTTAACCTTACTTAGGTACTAAAAATATTTCTAGAATTCTTAGTTGGCATTAGACATTATCTTATTTCATATACTTCATGTGTGCTAAGTCATGTAATATTAGCTGTCTCATATCATAGGATTAAGACATTTTTCATGATCTTGTCTATTCCTATGTCTCACCTTGGCTATTTATAGGGATTCTCATGTGTAAATTGACAATTATAATGTAATTATAATATAGCATTTGCATCCATTGATAGAATAGAATTATTCTCTCATTGTTGATCTCTCTTGTACTTTCATGAAGTTCCTAAATATTGGGTAGCTACAATACTCATCGAAATCTTACATGGTGTAGAGTATTTTATACTAGTCACTCTTAAATGGTATCAATTTTGTGGGATTGATTTTTGTTGTTCTTAATTGAGAGATTGAGGTTTCAAATATTGGTAGATTTTGAAAATTTTATTGTGCTCTTCTCTTGCATCAAATGAAGATTTAGAGGATTAGAAAAAATTAAAAGAAATACCATATTTGAGGTTTTCCTCTTGTGGATTTGTATTGTAGGTTAATTTTAGATATTTTTAGTGTAAATATGAGCTCACCATTGAGTTTAGAGGGTCCAAGAAAGTTATTTTTTCCTTATGTTTTAAGAAAATTAAATATTTGTAGGAAGATAAATGAGGGTTTGGAAAGGGAGGCTTATTGCTAGATCCAATAAGGATTCATCATTTATAAGCATTTTGGGTCAAACCTAACTTTTCCATCACCATCATGCTCAAAAGGCCCAAAAACCACTATTTTCATATATAATACTTTGTTTTGGAATTCAAAAATTTTTGGTGATTTTTATTTTTATGTGACTTTTAAATTTGGCATCCAAATAACTATCATCAAAGAATATCTTAAATTTCATAGTCAAATGAATGTCAAAAGTGCTATTTTAAATTTGGCACTCAAATGACTATCTTAAATTTGATGGCCAAATAATTGTCAACATGTTACTCCAATTGATCTAGGTGGATCTTAGACCCTACAAATTAAATTATTCCAAATTCCCTTGGAATCAACACCATGTCAAAGTGCTCAGGAAGCTAGACTCATCACAACTTGAACAAGCAAAAAATGAGTTTGTACGTCAAAGTTATGGCTAGTCAAAGTTTGGTCAAACCAAGTACAAGGGGTTAGTCAAAAAGGAAAAAAATGACCAACTGGGAATCATTTGAAATTAGTGTCAAATCAAAGAGCTCGTTAACATGAACCCAACACTGCTTGTTTCACCAAAATTTGAGTTCGTACATAAAAGTTATCACGAGTCAAAGTTGAAGGTTCACTCGATGCTGACGTGGCAAGTGTAGGTGATATGGAAAAAATGTGGATCCCCCTCACTCAATTCACATACCACCACTACTCCATTCTTTATTTTTGAGAAATAAAGTGGTGGAGGTTTATTTTATTTCACAAAATCCATTTTGTGGAATTCCAAGCAGATTTGGTGGGATTTAAATGCAATGGATTAAAACCAAATCTCCTAAAAATTAAAAAGTTAACTCCTTTAAAAAAATAATGAATAAGCTTGAATTTATAACTAAAATAACCTTTAATGGTTATTAAATAAAAGAAAAAATAATCTAATGAATAAAAACAAAAACCCAAACCAATATAGCCTGTGAATGAAAAATCATAAGGGTTTAAAAAACAAATTAAAATTCTTTTTAATGGGCATTGTTATTGTTTTATTTGTAAAATAAGGGGGATTGGTTAAATCCTAACCTTAAAAAGGAAAGAGTCCAAATTTATGGTTTCAACCAAATGGACCAATTTCAAGTATAAAAGGAGGATGCAAGGAAGGAATTAGGCATCCATTTTTTGATCCAATTCAGTTTGTACTTTGGAGAAGGCATCTAGAATCCAAGGATCTAAGCATCCAAGTGATGAGATTTTGCAAGATGACCTAGGAGAAGAGTTGGGATTGAGAAAGCTTTGTGCATGTAGATTCATTGAAAGATTGTGGAATTTGCACTTGAAGGAGTATTGCTTGAGATCTAGTTTAAAGACTTCTCTCTTGCAAGGTTGCAGAAGATTACTGCATTTGTGAATCCAGTGTTAGGTAACCATAGATTTTTTAATACTTGACTTTAGTCTGGAATAGTGAATTGGGTTTTGTAAACGAGGGAAGATACCTCTGTATCTAGTGTGCATTATATTAATGCTTTAAGAACTAGGACTGATTTGTTTTTATTGTTCGAAGCACTTGTTTAGTGTGGATTCAAGAAGTGCATGTAGGGCTTGAAACTTCCTAGCATTAACAACTTTGTATATACAATCAAAAGACCAGATGTTGAAAGCAATTTGTAGGTGACAACATTAAGGGAAATTGATCATACTTATTGAGCATATCCGAAGACGTAGCCCTAAGAGGTAAACTCCATAGTCAAATGTGTCTCTTATCTTTGGGTTTGTTCTTGATGATGGATTATGTTCTAATTCCACAAATAGATTAATCAACGAGCTCAGTAAATTGATGGATTGAGTTTTCATATTGGATTCAAACCATTAATTAAAGATCTTGGCATTGATTTGGAATTGAGTGAGTTAAGCAACTATTTTCAAGTATGATAAATGAAGAAATTAGTTGAGTAAGCACACTCTAAAGTTTTTTAGATCAAGCGGTATCAGAGTGGTTTTTAAGCTCAAGTTTGGTTAAGTGACCAGTTTGACAAGTTTGTTAGTTAGCTCAATTTTCTAAGTTTTCTTGGTTGAGTAGATTAAAAATATATGCAAGTTTTCCATTTTGATCAGTTTTTTGATTTGTTGGTTTGCAAGTTTGCAAGTTTAATAGGTGAACATCTAAGAGATTTCAGAAAGATGGCATATGAGCAAGGGGGAGCTTCTAAGGTGACAATTTTTTCATCCATGATGGATGACATCTTTTCCATGAAAATAATGATTAGATCACTTCACCAAGATAAGTTTGAAAGGCTTCAAGAACTTGAAGAAGCCAACCAGTGTCTCCAGTTGGAAAATGTTGAGTTGAGAAGTCACCTTGAAGACTTGGAAGACAAGAAGAGGAAATTACACCTGATGTTGCAGAGTGTTGTGGAGGAGAAAATTGGAGAAATTTCTACTGTACAGAGTCCTCCTAGGATTGAAAATTGTAACATTGTAATTTTTTTCCACACTCAAAGGATTCCTTGTATCTCCCCCTCACACAGCCTAATAGTTTGGAGGCTTCATCTATAGTAGTTCAGAAGGAGACATCAGAAAATGTTTAGGATGTTGACCAAGTAATGAAGAAGGTAATAAATGAAGTAAGTTCAATTCCCTCCTTTAACCATGATCATGCTTTTGCAACATTTGAAAAACATACCAAGGGTATCGGTATAAAGTTGTTGACGAAGATGGGATATAGTGGGAACAGGCTTGGAATTCATGGCCAAGGAATAGCTAATCCCATAGAAGTGTTAGAATGACCTCTTCATACAGGATTGGGTTACAATAAACAAGAAATTGGAGAATTTTCCAAAACCACGTTTGTGAGAAATTCTTCAAGTGACAAATCAATGCAAAAAGAATTGCCACAAGTTGAATGTGGACTACACTATGATAATAATTGTGACTACAAATCATCTCCTGGAAAAGATGAACATAATGGAGGAAATTCTAAGGAAAATTACCTTCAATAGTTTAGCACAGAACTTGACAAAAGCAAAGTGGGCTCTCCTAAGTAGTTCAGTGCTCAAGCTAGTCAAGGGAAATCCAAAGGTGATGAAAACTTTAAATCTATTGTTGATTTTGAAAGTAGTAATTCTTTTGTAAAATCCTTATGGAATATACGACCATGCACATTTTGTCATGCAACTAACCACTATGTAGCAAGGTGTAGCAAGAAGCAAAGGCTTTGTAGAAAGTTAGTCATGCAACACACCTTAATGTTCCACTTTGAAGAACAAAACTACAGTGTAGGAAAAAGCCCAAAATTATTGTACTCACTGCAGAATGAGTGGGAATTAGGTCGAGAAATGTTGGAAGCTACACCAAGGTCTATGAAAGAACTAAGTCAATAGGAGGTTGCAGAGGTAAAGGCAACACTTGTGGTTACCATCCCTGAGGTAGTCCATGAAGAACCTCAGTAGAAATAGGATCAGCTAGAAGTGGGAAGTTCCTTTGTTCATCTTCATAAAAGATGGGAAACTTTGTTGACTAAATAAGTGTATCAACTTTGTTTCATGTTACATTTTAGTTTTTTGTAATAAGTTAGTTGATACAAAAAAAGTATGGTTTTGAGTGAAAGACTCTAAATGAATTCGTTTTGCAAGTATTTGTATGAAGTTGTATTACTATAGATTGAGATTTTGTAAGGTTTTTCAAGCCATATCTCTTGTAATCCAAAGGAGAATACTTGAAGACTTATTTATGCAAGTTAGACTTTTTGCATGTATATTTCTTGAGCACTCAGGGATTTAAGAGGACTCAAGTGGTTGACATAATTATCGAGGCAAGAATATGTCACTACACTTCTATTGAAGAAGAAGAGCATTCTATACAAGATGGATAGACCATCTACACATCAGGACTCAATCCAGTATTGAAGCTTAGTTTAATCTCAGGAAGATGATGATTGAAAAGTCCTACAAGGGGAAGTGCTTTTCAATGGCCTTGTTGCTACAAAAAGCATGTATAGAGTTGAATGGTGAAGCCTTGAATCAACAATTTTGAATTATAAAGGTGAAGGAATGTATCAAGCTGAGGAACAACTTGCCATTGCTTGAGCAGTCTGACCAAGGAGGAGCATCACTGTTATGCTGAAATCTTCCTTGGTATTGTTAAGGCCATATTGATTTGCATAATGCAAGGAGTGGGGTATGTTTCAAAGGAACAGTACACTTTTGGAGACCAAAAGTTTTTTAGTGGGGAGGCTTGATCCAGGTGGATCTCAAAACCCTAAAAATTCAATTATTTTGAATGACCTTGGAATCAACACCATGTAAAACTATTCAAGAAACTAGACTCAACACAACTTTAACAAGAAAAAAGGGAGTTCATACATCAAATTTATGCCTAGTCAAAGTTTACTTAAACTATGTATGAGGGTCAATCAGAAAGGAAAAAAATTGACTGACCGGGAATCATTTGAAATTGGAATCAAATCAAAGAGCTCGTCAACACGAACCCAATACCACTCATTTCTCCAAAATCTGAGTCTGTACACGAAAGTTATCATGACTCAAAGTTGAAGGTTGACTGGATGTTGATGTGGCATTTTACTAGATGCTGACATGGCAAGTGCATGTGATGTGGAAAAAATGTGGATCCCCCTCACTAAATTCATGTACCACCACTACTCCATGCTTTATTTTTGAGAAACAAAGTGGTGGAGGTTTATTTTATTTCACAAATTCCATTTTATGGGATTCCAAGCAAATTTTGTGGGATCCCAAGTGGATTTGGTGGGATTTAAAGGCAACAAATTAAAACCAAATATTATAAAAATTAAAAAATTAATCCCTATAAAAAAATAATGAAGAATCCAAAATTTATTACTAAAATAACCTTTAATGGTTATTAAATAAAAGACAAAATAATCTAATGAATAGAAACAAGCACCCAAACCAATATAGCCCATTAATGAAAAATGATAAGGGTTTAAAAAACAAATTAAAATGGTTTTTAATGGGGATTGTTATTGTTTTCTTTGTAAAATAAAGGGGGATTGGTTAAATCCTAACCTTAGAGGGAAAAGAGGCCAAATTTATGGTTTCAACCAAATGGGCCAATTTCAAGTATAAAAGGAGGATGCAAGGAAGGCATTAGGCATCCATTTTTCTGATCCAACTCAGTTTGTACTTTGGAGAAGGCATCCAAAATCTAAGGATCTAAACATCCAAGTGATGAGATTTTGTAGGATGACTTGAGAGAAGGGTTGGAATTGTGAAAGCTCCATGCAGATTCATCGAAAGACTGTGGAATTTGCACTTGAAGGAGTATTGCTCAAGATCCAATTTAAAGACTTCTCTCTTGCAAGGTTACAAATGATTACTGCATTTGTGAATCCAATGCTAGGTAACCAGAGTGTTTTTAATACTTGACTTTAGTCTAGAATGGTGAATTGAGTTTTTGTAAATGAGGCAAGATACCTCTGCATCTAGTTCACATTATGTTAATGCTTTAAAAACTAGGACTGGTTTGTTGTTATTTTCTTGGAATCACTTGTTCAATGTGGATTTAAGAAGTGCTCGTAGGGCTTGAAACTTCCTGGCAGTGACCGCTTTGCATATGTAGTCAGAAGACTAGATGTTGTAAGCAATTTGCACATGACAACATTAAGGGCAATTGATCACACTTATTGAGCAGATCTAGAGATGTATCCCTTAGAGGTGAACTCTATAATCAAATGTGTCTCTTATCTTTTGGTTTGTTCTTGATGATGGCTTATTTTTTAATTTCGTAAATAGATTAATCAATGATCTCAGTAAATTGATGGATTGAGTTTACATATTGGATTAAAACCATTAATTAAATATCTTGGCACAAATTTGGAATTGAGTAAGTTAAGCAACTAATTTCAAGTCTAATAAATGAAGAACTTAGTTGAGTAAGCAATTTCTAAAATTTTTTAGATCACCAATCTACCCCCCTCTCCATTAGAAATTTTTAATTTATTCAAATGACCATAACTCAATCACTCAACCTCCTTTTTTGATTATTTTTTTAAACTTGGGGTAAAATTTCATGCTCTTCATAGTGGTGTAATATGTTTTTTGATTTTTTCACCTTATTTTTCAAAAAAAATAGATTCTCATAGGTGTTGTTGAGTCATTCTCATTTTGGGAACTTCTAAGGCTTTGTTCTCGCTCTTATAGTAATATTTTTTGGGTGTAATTTTTTTTCAAAGTGTATAGTTTTTTTGTTTACTTTATATAGTGGTATGATCAGATTGATCTCTCTCTCTATAATAATTTCACTTTGATTTTGTTGCCAAAACTAGCATCTATAAACACTAAGATCAAGTCTACTTTTTTTTTTTGGAAAGTGCCACCTATAATTGCACTGAGCATAAAGTGATAGATCATATATTAGTAGGGTAGATTCTTGATTAAGTAATTTGGAGGGGTAATCTTGTGGTGGGTGATTTCTTTCTTTTTCTTGTTGTGTGTTCTTGTAATGGGGAAATCTCAAATTGAACTCCTAACTCCATATAATTATGCTTCAAGGAGAAAATTCGTATGGAATTATCTCATGGGAAAGGGTTATCTAGGCCATCTAAAAGAAATTATTTCTCAACATACTAATGTTAAATAATTGGAAAAAATTGGAGATTGATCATGATAAAACACTTGGATGCATATGTTCATTAGTCTCTTTTGATTTACAATTGCATATTCACTCATGCAAAAAACCTAAGAATGCTTGGGAGAATTTTTAAAAATTATGTGGTAAAACTAATAAAATTAGGGGATATCTAATTCACAATGATTTGATGAATCTTGATCCTAAATGTTTTTACCATATCCAAGACTACACCTCCATGATCAAGAAACTAAGAACACAACTAAAAGATTATAATATTGAAAAGGAGGATTTACAATTGATTCTAAATGTGTTATCCAAGCTTGAATCTGACTATTCAATGTTTTTTTCTAGATTTCATATCCATTGAATTTCTATGGCAGCATCATATGTTGATCATAATTTTTATGATTTTGCAAATCTCCTCATCCAAGAGGAATCAAAGTTAATTTATATGGGTCTAATCAAGTCTTCTAAACCATAAGCATTGGTGGATAGTGAGCCTAACATACAAAAAGAATAAAGAAATCCTAGAAAGAAGAAAAAGAAGAAAAATAACAAGCTACATAAAGAATCTAAACCCTCTCCCTCTCAAGGCGAATCATCTAAGAAGAAGAAGCCTAAATGTGCATAGTACAAGAAAATAGGGCATGATGAACATAAAGGTTATTCAAAACAAATTGATGAGTTGAAGCATCTTCTTCAAAAGAATAAAATGAATTTTCCTTCAATAATGTCAAGAGTTTTGTTATCTTCTTCTTCATCGAATCTTGAGAGACATAAGGGGAAAGAAGTTGTTGGGTGGGTGCAAAAAGTTGGGGGGCCAAAAATTGGCCAATTATTTTTAAAAAAATTGAAAATCCAAAATGTAATTGTGTTATAGATTTAGTGTACTGAGCCTAAGGCTCAACCACACTGAGTCTATAATGTGCTCGCGTTATAACGCGAGCACGTTATGACTATTTATAAAAAAAATGGCATTCATCATTTTTTCTTTTTTCTTTTTCTCAAAGCCTATGACCTTCAAACCCTTAGAAGAGCACTCGCGTTCTTGGAGACCAAATTATTCCTCAAATTAATGTTGATTATTCACAAAAATGGTTCCACGACACCAAGGAAGTATTAGGAGTAAGTTTTTTTTTTTGTGATTTTGTTTCTTAATAGTTAGATTTAATAGGTTTTTTGATGTAAATTTATTTAATTTATTGGAAATGTAAATCAACCTCCCAATATTTAAAATCCTCCTCCACCACAACCTCAAATACTTGGTGAAGAAAAACCCCAAATCCAACAACAAACTCCAACAATTCCTCAACGTCCTCTTGGAACTCAACAAAATTAATGGGGGAAATTGAAAACAACAAAAAATAAATTGAGTAGTTAATTGTGAGGTTCAATGATCTTGTAAGTTCAACCTTGCAAAGAACCATGATTGCAAATTCCCTTCAAGCTATGTTAACACATGTAGATGCAATTAGCAAGAAATTAAGTGATTGCAAGGATAACGGATGACAGTACAAATATTTTTATGTAGATAAACTATCCTACACACAATTCAGAAATTAAAAAAAACTTAAAAATTGACTTGTGTTCACTATTCACTAACCCACATACAAATCAACCTATTCTCCCTACGAGCAAGAGGTTTCATATATATTGGTGCAACCACCAAGGGATAAAGGACATTTTTTTGCAAAGGTGGTGGATGGTTTTTGACCATCCTTCATGCAACAATAACGAGGTCCCATAATATTTCTTGAGGAAACTCTACTACGAGTTTTCCCTCAACAAAATTCCCAACTATTTTGATATGCAATACTTTCAAGGGAGAGGTGGTGGGTCAGCACAAGATAAACCAAGGGCACATCTCAATCCTCAATGGAAAGTGAGATGAACATGTTGGATGTTGTGGTTGTGTTGTTGATATGTGGTTGTCATTAATGTCAACACTATTAGCATTAATGTGTTGAAGGTTGTATATGATGAGGATATTGAGAAATTTGATAAAAGCAGAGTTCCAAGTTTCCAATGGAACAGTGAGGTTCATGAAGGTTTTTTGTTTTGTATGTTGAAGATCAGTTGTTGTGGACTAAAGGGTTTATTATTGAGAGTATCTAGTTCATCTACCAAAAGTTTTATAGGTCCACATGAATAATTGGTCGTGTTGTGTTCTGAGAGTGTTTCTATGGTCTATGTTAGTGTTCCTAATTGAATTTTATGTGATTCCAATAATTTATGTTGTTGCAAATATTTCTCTATTAGTTCTTGTTGTTTGTGGATGTTTCTAGATCATTCTCCATCATTGTTGTATGTATGTGTTGATCAGTGTTCTCATGGTCAAAGCTTTTTCTTGTGCATGTTCACATTTTCATGTTCCTGGTTGACATGTTGGTGGTAACATGTTACAAATCCTTGGAGATTGAAATTTGAATGTTTGTCACACTTGTGGATATTGTTTTGGGTGGCATCATTGTATTGGCTGATGGTATTTAATTTGCGTTGAAAATTTAATTATTAATTTGGGTTGATATTGTAAATAAGTTTTCCTTTTCTGGACAACTAAGTTGTTGATGTACTTCTATAATGTGGATATATATAAGTGATTGGTTGAGCGAAGTTAGTGTGTGTGTGGTGTGAAAGAAGCAAAAGATAGTGCAAGTGTGTGATAATTGATCTATTCATTTGATTGTAGAGTAGAGTGAGAGTGAAGAGTGAAGGAGTTTTTTTGTGCTTAACTAGAATGATAATCAGGCTTGTGCAAAACCTATTTTCTCAATTCATACCCTCTGGATTTAATCCTATTTTGTATTTTTGGGGAGTGATCCCCTATTGTATTTGAGCAATGAGCTCTAGGTAGTGTGCCTGAATGCATGTACATTATGCTTACTATTTTCATTATACTTTTAATAGGGTATAATATTGTGGACTAACATCCACCATGGTTTTTCCCCTAATAAGGTTTCCACGTAAGAAAAAATTGGTGTTCTCTATGTTTCTGATGTGTTGATTGCTTGTGGTTAACTGTTCATTCATCAAATCTAAGATTATAGTTAAGTAAATATTGAAAAGTTTAATATTTTGTGACCACTGATTCACCCCCCCTCTTAGTTATTTGTCTTTGTTTTTCCAACAATTGATATCAGATCCAAGTTCCTTTGAAGAAGTTTAAAAGCTTGAGGTGATACAAGAAGGACAGTCCTAGATTCAATGAAACAAACTACTCACTATGGAAATCTAGGATAGAGTGTCATTTGAGGTGTATTGGTGAACCCTACTGGAAGATTATTAAGAATACATATGTTATTCCTCATAATGGTCCTTCCACTACTGATCAGAATAAATAGGTTGAGAATAATGTCAAGGCTATGGAAGTCTTGCTAAGTGCTCTAACAGATTTGGAAATGACAAATGTGATAGGTATTAAGACAACTCATGAGATTTGGACGAAGCTGGAAACTTTGTATGAAGGAGACGTACATGTGAAAATGGCTAAGCTACAAAGTTTGAAAGGCAAGTATGAAAATTTGAAGATGGATGAAGATGAAAATATTTCTTCTTTTATGTAGAGAGTAAATGAACTAGTGATGGGTATTAGATGTGTCAGTGGTACCCTAGAAGAGGAAGAAATTCTAGCTAAAGTGCTCAGATCATTGCCTCCCTTCTACAAAGTGAATTCTCATGCTATTGAAGAGACCAGATCATTGATGAATATGACAAGAGATACATTGATTGGTAAACTTGTTGCCTTTGAATTGAGTGAATTTGGGGAATCTTTTCCCAAGACTGAAACTGTATTTAAGGCTACTATATCTGGAGAAAACAAGAAAAGATATGATTTTGGGGAATCTTCTAGAAATTCATTTAAGTACGATGAAGAAATGAAATAGCTTGAAGATGAAGAAAGAGAAGTAGAATTGTAGACGTCTAAATTTGGACACTTAATTTATAAAAATTTATCCCCTTTCGTCTAAGCATTCCCTTATCCACATTAATTAAGTAATATCACTATCATTTAATTAATCCCTCTTTAATTCTGCCAAATCCCTAAGGTATTTAATTAATAATTAAATATTAAATACCTTACTCTCCTTAATCCCCTTTTCATCAAATAAATTAAATAAATATTACATTTATTTAATTCCTCACATGTCATTTTCATCTAATCCTAATCCATATCCTAATTTCTTCATTAGGGATGTGCACATGTTTAATCCTCGATTAGGATGTGTCACATCCTCCAACTTTTGCAAGTTGACCTCTAATCCTCATTCATCTTCTAATTACTGATTAATTAAGCCTAATCAGTACTTTGGTCAACTCTCTCCATCCCCCAAGGAATTTTTAATTCCTTTTTATTCCTCCAAGAATCCCCTTTTCCCATGCATCTTCTAGAACCTTTGACTTGTCACATCAAGTCACATGTGACAAATTCCCACCTTTTGGGAACATTGTCTTATCCACCAGATTCTTCCAATCATTGTGAATTTTTTATTCACTTTTATTCACCCAAGATTCTTCCCATCTCTCAATGTACTTGCAAGGTACTTGTACTTCCTCCACCTCATGTACCTTTTGTCCATCTCACTTACACCTCATTTTCTCTTGGCCACTTCACAATCCACATGTCAAGATGTGAGGGCTTGTGAGTCCTCAACTCACCTTAGCCCTTCATCTTGGCCTTGTTGGATCAATCTTGACCATTGAATTCTCTAGAGAATTCAAATTCTCCTATAAATCCCCCCTCCTCAAGGGCATTTTCAAGACTTAGCCATTTTATAACTACATGCTGCCAATTTGCATTCTCACTCATTCACTATCATCTAGCCATCCATTCTAATCATTTTGCATAAGTTGATCTTGCATTTAGTCACTCAAGAAGTCATCTAAGGAGCACACAAAATCATCTCAATCAAGGGCCAACCAAGGAGTCTTCAACAAGGAAGGTGAAATCATTTGCATCTTGTTTTATCCATTTTCCTTCTTGTTTTATCACTCTTTAGGCTAATCTTGAAGTGTCCTTAGTCTTTTATCATTCGCATTTTTAGTTATTTTGCATGTTAGATTAGGGTAAAATTCTAAGGTACACATTTCTGGCACGCCTGGTGGGACCCACAAACGGGTTCCTATACTTCACGTTTGCTATTGTTGAGATTTTTGCAGGAACACATCACAGTGGGGTGATTACGCCCCTATTTTTACCGCAGTGGGGTGATTACGCCCCTGTTTTACTGCAGTGGAGCGATTACGCCCCTTTTTTTACCGCAGTGAGGCGATTACGCCCCTGTTTTTGCTACAGAAGGGCGACTGCGCCCTCTTGGGCTGAAAACTATTTTTTGTGCTAATATTTTACTACAGTGGGGCGATTATGCCCTCTTGGCTAAAAACTATTTTTTGTACTAATATTTTACTGCAGTGGGGCGATTACGCCCTCTGGGCTAAAAATTGTTTTTTGTGCTAATATTTTACTGTAGTGGGGCGATTACGCCCTCTTGGCTAAAAACTATTTTTTTTGTGCTAATATTTTACAACAGTGGGGCGTTATAGCCTCTTGGCTGAAAACTATTTTTTGTGCTAATATTTTACTGCAGTGGGGCGATTACGCCCTCTTGGCTGAAAACTATTTTTTGTGCTAATATTTTACTGCAATGGGGCGATTACGCCCTCTTAGCTGAAAACTATTTTTTGTACTAATATTTTTCTGCAGTGGGGCGATTATGCCCTCTTGGCTGAAAATTGTCTTTTGTGCTAACATTTACTGCAGTGAGGTGATTACGCCCCCTGGGCTAAAATTTGTGCTCACTTTTTTGCAGTAGGGCGATTACGCCCCTGTTTTTATTGTAGTAAGGCGATTATGCCCCTATTTTTACTGCAGTGGGGCGATTACGCCCCTGTTTTTATTGCAGTGAGGCGATTACGCCCCTGATTTGCTATAGAAAGGCGACTGTACCCCCTGGAAGGTAAAACTGTTATCTTGACTTCGGTTTTTCTTTGCTATTTTCTCTCTAACATTGTTCTTGCAAGGATACATGTGTTTTTTGCTAACCTTTTGTAGCATATTCTTGTGAAGTTGATGGAGAAAGCGGGATAAGACATCTAACATTTGTTTGTAGGGCTATCCATTTGCTCAAACTTTTTAAATTATCCTTGTTGTTTGCATCAATCTAAGAACATAGTTTAATTAGAGGGAGTAATATTCATTACTTGTTGTGCTTGTCTTTTTGTGTTACCCAAAGGGAGCATTAGCTTTTTTTCGCTTTCCCCTTGCACTTTATGTGAGCCTGGGGAGTAGTTGGAGACGGTTAGTGCTTTCTTTATAGCGGGACCTGCTTGGGGATTTCATCACCCCAAGGGACGATTCCAACCACGCGTACTGGCAGGGTATATAAAGGGGGGAAAGTGAAAGTTGTACCCCAATCTAGTCACGTCGTAATTGGTGGAGCGTCGAAGCTAGGGTGATACCTAGATAGATGTGAAGAGTTGGTCCGAGCCCTTCAGTATCTCGCTGGGGTTCTCGACTCACGCTTGTGACGGGCTAGTGTTCACGGTTGTGCCTCACGTACCGAGAGTATATCGAGGACCCCCTAGACACCTTGTGCATCCTAGATTAAGACCTCTTTGGCCATACCCTTAACACTAATCATAGGGTTGTGTTTGCTTGAGAGTGTTTTCTTGTGAGAAACCAGTGAAATTTTGACAATTTGGCTTTATCATTGTCATTTTAAAGTCCTTGCCATAGTCATTTGCATCAAACCAAGCCTTTGTTTTATTATAGTGGGGCGATTACGCCCCTGTTTTTACTGTAGTGAGGCGATTATGCCCTTGTTTTACCATAGTGGGGCGATTATGCCCCTGTTTTTACCGTAGTGAGGTGATTACGCCCCTGTTTTACTGCAATGGGGTGATTACGCCCCTGTTTTTACCACAGTGAGGCGATTACACCCCTGATTTTGCTGTAGAAAGCTGACTACACCCCTTTAACTTCTTGGGGCTATCATTTACAAACCGTGCATCAGATTGACTTCGTCCAAAAACCAAAGTTGCTTAGTTTTTTAAGCTCTATCCATTGGTACCTTCTATTTCCTCCTATCAATAATTTGACCATCCCAAGGCGGCCACACCCCACATCGCGGGGTGGACACGCCCCTAACTTCCCGGGGCTGTTATTTACAAACCGTGCATCGGATCAACTTCGTTCAAAAACCAAAATTGCTTAATTTTTTGAGCTCTATCTAGTAGTACCTTTTGTTTCTTCCTATCTAATAAAACTAATCCATTCCTCCAATGATCTAATCAACCCAAGCACACCAATCCTATCCAATTCATCCAATCACAATTATCCAATCAGCATCATCTAATCATTTGATCCTATCCAATCAAACTGATCTAGTACTTTAATCAATCCCATCACATCATCCAATCATCCTAATCTGAGCTTTCATCCAATCCTGATCTGAGCTTGACCAAAATCCTGATTTGAGCTTTAATCCGTTCACATCCAAAATCTTTTATCCATCCTCTTTATCCTTTCACCATCATGATTCCTTATCCTCCATCAATAGTGGTCAAGGGAAACCCTAATTATGTTGATAATGATAACGAAATTCTTGTCGATCAAGAGGTATATGACATAGATCTCCTTGACACTATCATATCTAGTAAGCTTTCTCTACCCACTTTCCAAAATCCAATTACTCCTATAAGCTATCCCATTATGTCTTCATCCATGCCTAATCATGATCCTTATGCTACCTTTGACAAGGGATATCCATCATACCCTTAATCTACATCATCCTCTTATCTAACACCCACATTGTCTTATCCTAGTCTACCATCTCAATACCCCTATCATAATCCCCCATCCACATCCTCCTATCTAAATCCTTCATCAGCATATACCCACTACCCTAATCTTCCATGCCAATCTGCTCACTCTAATCCTACATTCGTACCTTAGTATCCTAATCCAACATCCACATCAACTTATCCTAATCCCACATCCGCAGTTCAATATCTCCATCCACCACCCACATCCGCATGTCCTAATTCACCATCCCAATCCCCTTATCTTAACAATTCATCTAACCTTAATCCCCCATCTATTTCCAGTCCTGCATCCAATCCCATTCCCCCATCTAATCCTAGTCCACCAATCCATAATCCTTCATCCACTCCCACCATGCCATCTCAACCTAGAGCATTCAAGTTCTTCACTCCAGAAGTTCTCCAAGGACTTATAACAAAGAAGCTACCCCCAACTCCACATCTTGAAGTCATGGAACCATGCCATCCCAATCCATCATCCACGGTCACTAGTGATGAGACCCTTCTCCATACCACACCTATTATTGATGTTACCACCCCTAGTACTGCTCAAACCATTAAAACCATTGAACCCACTAAATCTATTGAACCCCCATCTCCTACTCCAAGAACCACCGAATCCATCGAAGACACCCAATTCCAATCCACTCCCTCTACTCCTAGGTCCACCCAAATCCAATCCACTCCTCCCACTCCTAGTAGCACTAAAATCCATTCTTATAACTGCATCGAATCTTCCATCCCTCCATCTTCCCCACTTGAAGAGTCCCAACAAGACTCCATTATCATGCCTCCCACACACGATGAGTCACGCCAAGAGTCTAATCCAAAGCATGCCAACATATCCCCTTCTCCAAATCAAGATCCTACCATCCTATCTAGTTCACCTCAAGATCACAGTCCCCCATCCATTCCATCCCATGATCCCCTTGTCATTCAAGCTTCTACTACTCCATCTCCATCTCCATCGCATGAGCCTACTACCACAAATCCAGATCCTATCATGGCCCCTACTCCCTCTCCTAATGTTGCTATCCCATCATCTCCTTCTCATGATCCCCCATCATTTCCTAAAAATGCTATCCCCACACCACTTGCATATCCCCTTAGTCCTCTCACATTCCTCCATGGTGGTCTCCTCACAGAAGAAAAACAAAGTATATACACCAACCCTCCTCTTCCACCTAATAATGAACTCGCATCATTCTTCCAGAATAACAAAAATCATGTCCTAGATCGAATGCTCAAGAGAATGAACTACCAAGGAAAAGGTTTAGGCCTTCATGAGCAAGGTATTATAGAGCCCATCCAAGCTAAAGAATATTTGTACCCACAAGGTCTTGGATGTACTACCCATGACTTGCAATCCAAAAATGTTGGTACAACCTATAGACGTCCTCAACGAGCCTTTTCCAAAAGAAATTTCAGCTCTTCCCTTCGCTCCACCAGACCATATGCTGCCATCCCTCATCCTCTATCATATCATCTCAAAACCACCATCCATATTCCTCCTTCATCTTCTCCATCCATTTTGGGTCCTTACATCCCTCCATCTACCATCTCCAATCCTCCATCTACCATGCTCTTGTTTCCTCCAGGTCCTACGTCTATTTTGGGCCCCTATATCCCAAAATCACCTCCTCCATCTCGTCCTATCCATCCCTTCATCCATTCAACACCTATCCATCTCATCCATCATAAACATCCCTCTCACATACCCCATAGTCAGGATCAACAACGACACATACCTAAACATCCTCCATCTACACATAATCCCCATACTCCTACCTTCATCGCTCCACATCATCCATCTCCTCACACCCATCCCATTGCTACTAAAAGAACTTTGGTTGTTAAAGAAAAAATGCATAAATCCAAACATCCACATGAATCTAAGGCTCCCCATGTCCCCTCCAAAAGACATGGTGAAGAGAAGAAAAATTTAAATCTAAATCAAATCCATAGGCCACAAAGGCCCACCAAAGCAAAGATCAAAACCATGTGGATCCCAAAGAAAAAATATGCAATGCAATTAAATGAAGCCTCCATAAGAACATCCAAAGTTGCTAATCCCAAGGCTAATCATACACCCCTTTCATCTCCTAAGTCTGTTTTGGGTCCTTATGTCCCAAAATTCACCATTCCATCTCCTCCATTATCCCCACATTCTCCATCCCTTAATCCTATTATCTTTCACATCCACCACCACATGTGCCAATGTTGGTCCTGAACACATCTCCCCATCACATATCCACCCCATCATTCTATCCATACCCTTTCCAACATCCCATCCATTATCCCACATATCTCCCCCATCAAATCCCTCTAATTCATCATCTTGCATAATGCTTATCCCTAATAAGGTTGTACCAACATCCAACAGTCACTTCAAACATGGGCTCTTAATACCTCATATATAACTTGATGCTTGAGTCCTTCATCCATATCCTTATCATGTATCTTCTAAATTCCCTTATCCACATCCCTATCCTTATCCATTTTCATCCCCCTACTATCCAAAAATCCAAAAAATTGAAAAAACGTCAAAAAAATAAATAGTAAAGAGAAATAATTCATCCAATGGTGAAAACTTGGCAAACAAGTGCCTTGGATAAGTACCATGATGAAAACCTGGCAAACATACATCATGTGTAAATCCCCATCTGCACTTGGGGGCAACTTCCTGATATGCATTCCCTCCATCCGCTATGCTTCCAGCTATGCACCCATCTTCCTGTTATCTGTCCTCTTCATAAATCCACCCCATCCCACCTATCTTCTGCATCCTACCATCATATCCCATTTATCTCCCATTCCCTCCATCCTTCTTGTGATCTTGATCAAAATAGGGGCACCTATCTATGCATGCTTTGGACACCTCTTGGTATACATTCCCTTCATCCATGCTCTATCATATTCCTTAGTCACCCATCCTATCCTCATCTAGTTATCTCCTTTATCTTCCCATCCACTTGTCTTTTATCCCTCATGCCTCCCTTTAAACCCCAAAACTTGGTGTAGAATCAATCCCATCATATCATCCTCCCAATTCATCTTTTTTGATAACTATCCCATCCCTGAGCTTTATGTGATTGTCCTCATCTTATCATCATCCTCCACTCATCCTATCATCGATCTATGTTGCCCCTGCACTTTCATGTAGGCAAGGTCAGTCACTTGATCCGCCCTTGGGGATCCTTTATCATCTATCATCGGTCTTTCTTCTTTTTCCATCCTGCCATCCATCAAAGTCTCCATCATGGTCCGTCGTAAGCCTCTTGTCAAACTACGTTGCCCCTGCGCTTTCATGTAGGAAAGGTCGATCACTTGATCCACCCCCAGGGATCCTTTATCATCTATCATCGGTCTTTCTTCTTTTTCCATCCTGCCATTCATCAAAGTCTCCATCATGTTCCGTCGTCAGCCTCTTATCGAACTACGTTGCCCGTGTGCTTTCACGTAGGCAAGGTCAATCACTTGATCAGCCCCTAGGGCTCCTCTATTTTCTATCGTCTATCATCCAGCATCTCTCATCAATTTCCATTATCCACTTTACTCCTTTTGTCCATCCTATCTTTACCATCCATCAAAGTCTCCATCATGGTCCATCGTCAACCTCTTGTCGAACTACGTCGCTCTTGTGCTTTCACGTCGGCTAGGTCGATCACTTGATCCGCCCTCGGGGCTCCTCTATTGTCTAGCATCAATCTTTCTAATTTTTCCATCTGCTCTGCTATCATCTAGCATTAGTTTTTCTACTTTTCCATCTGCTCCACTATCATCTAGCATTAGTCTTTCTGCTTTTTCCATCTGCTCCGCTATTGTCTAGCATCAGTCTTTCTACTTTTTCCATCTACTCCGCTATCGTCTAGCATTAGTCTTTCTGCTTTTTCCATCTGCTCCGCTATCATCTAGCATTAGTCTTTCTACTTTTTCCATCTGCTCCGCTATCGTCTAGCATCAGTCTTTCTGCTTTTTCCATCTGCTCCGCTATCAGCTAGCATTAGTCTTTCTGCTTTTTCCATCTACCCCGCTATTGTCTAGCATCAGTCTTTCTACTTTTTCCATCTGCTCCGCTATCGTCTAGCATCAGTCTTTCTACTTTTTCCATCTGCTCCACTATCGTCTAGCATTAGTCTTTCTGCTTTTTCCATCTACTCCACTATCGTCTAGCATTAGGCTTTCTGCTTTTTCCATCTGATCCTTTTTCATCTATCATAGGTCTTTCTTCTTTTTCCATCTTGCCATCCATCGAGGTCTCCATCTTGGTCAGTCATCAGCCTTTTATCAAACTACGAGGGCTCTGTGCTTTCACGTAGGCAAGGCTAATCTTTGATCGGCCCCCGAGCCCCTACGTCTTTAGGGTGTGTCAGTCTCATGTCTTGTCTCCCTTGTGTTGTGTTGTCAAGCTATGCCCTTATCTAGCTGGTTTTTAACAAACAAGATCCACTTGTATCAGCAAATCCAATCAGTTTTGAATATCCTATGCCATATTGATCTTTTAGCTTAGTATCCATCATCAATCTCAACAGGATGCGTCCTTCCTAACAGACCTCATCAACCCATCCATCATTTTTGATCCTATGGCAAAGGACATCTGAAATTGATTGTGATCTTTTGATGCTTTTGGCTTTTGTTTATCATTTGAGCTCCCTATCATCACTTGTCAAGGCCACCATGATCCATCATATCATGGTGTGCTTTGACTAGTCCACATAGGGGCATATCTTGATCTTTTGTTTGATTGTGTCTTCTTGGTTGTCCCACGTAGTACCCACCAAGATCCCCGAGGTCTTGTGTTATGTTGGGGCATCCTTTTGTGCTTGTGGTTATCTCAATACCTGGCCCAACCAAGGTCTTTGTGACCTTGGGGTGTTGGGATAGCCTTCTTGTATGTTGTGTTTATTTCATGCATTAGACACTATTACGCGTTGGTTCCACATACCCTTGCACTTGGTGTCTTATGCTATAGAAAAAATTAGTGCTCCGAAGATGGAAAATTGCATTAGGATTGCATTTCATTCTCCATTCCATCAACTTGCATATATCCCCCATCCTCTTATATATCACAATCCCCCCATCCATTCATCCTTCATCCTTATCTCACATCTCTATCCAACCCCCATCCATTCCATTTAGCCCGAATCATCTAATCATATCCTTGGTCTTGTTCCCAGTCTCGTTACAAGCCTTGATCCAATCATCCTCATCATTCTCATCATCATCATCATCCCATTTTATTCTTCCATATCCCTTCAGTGTTGTTTGGGATGTATCCTTCCCTCGTCAACAACACTTTCATCATCATCATCAAGAGGTATTCTTCCCTATCCTTTAGTGGTGTTTTGGGATGTATCCTTCCCTCATCAATACCACTCAGTGGGATGTATCCTTCCCTATCCTCATGCTATTTCGAGATCCCTCATTGACAACACTCCATCCCTCATCAACCCCCTTTTGGCTTGTACCTTGACTGGGGCAACATCACCTTTTGTCCTCCATTTGTGCTTCATCATCTTCATTTTGCATCATCTTCCTCATCTCCTTCATCACTCTCCCTTTGCATCTTCTTCATCTCCCCTTGCATCATCTCATCCTTTTCGAGAGCACACTCGTGTTCTCCTGAACCCGCATGTCCTCTCGAGGGGGCATCCTTCATCCCTAATTTTCATCATTTTCTTTTTCCCTTCCTAGTCACTCCTTTGAATGACTGGGGCATATTTCCCAATCTAACCATCTTCTTCTAGGTTCTATGTTTTAATGATCTTTGAAATGATGCTACTTCGTAACACCATCTCAAAGAGGGGAAAAATGTAGACGTCTAAATTTGGACACTTAATTTATCCAAATTTATCCCCTTTCATCTAAGCATTCCCTTATCCGCATTAATTAAGTAATATCACTATCATTTAATTAATCTCTCTTTAATTCTGCCAAATCCCTAAGTATTTAATTAATAATTAAATATTAAATACCTTACTCTCCTTAATCCCCTTTTCATCAAATAAATTAAATAAATATTACATTTATTTAATTCCTCACATGTCATTTTCATCTAATCCTAATCCATCTCCTAATTTCTTCATTAGGGATGTGCACATGCCTAATCCTTGATTAAGATGTGTCACATCCTCCAACTTTTGCAAGTTGGCTTCTAATCCTCATTTATCTTCTAATTACTGATTAATTAAGCCTAATCAGTACTTTGGTCAACTCTCTCCATCCCCCAAGGAATTTTTAATTTCTTTTTATTACTCCAAGAATCCCCTTTTCCCATGCATCTTCTAGAACCTTTGACTTGTTACATCAAGTCACATGTGACAAATTCCCACCTTTTGGGAACATTGTCTTATCCACCAGATTCTTCCAATCATTGTGAATTTTTTATTCACTTTTATTCACCCAAGATCCTTCCCATCTCCCAATGTACTTGCAAGGTACTTGTACTTCCTCCACCTCATGTACCTTTTGTCCACCTCACTTACACCTCATTTTCTCTTGGCCACTTCACAATCCACATGTCAAGATGTGAGGGCTTGTGAGTCCTCAACTCACCTTAGCCCTTCATCTTGGCCTTGTTGGATCAATCTTGACCATTGAATTCTCTAGAGAATTCAAATTCTCCTATAAATCCCCCCTCCTCAAGGGAATTTTCAAGACTTAGCCATTTTATAACTACATGCTGCCAATTTGCATTCTCACTCATTCACTATCATCTAGCCATCCATTCTAATCATTTTGCATAAGTTGATCTTGCATTTAGTCACTCAAGAAGTCATCTAAGGAGCACACAAAATCATCTCAATCAAGGGCCAACCAAGGAGTCTTCAACAGCAAGGAAGGTGAAATCATTTGCATTTTGTTTTATCCATTTTCCTTCTTGTTTTATCACTCTTTAGGCTAATCTTGAAGTGTCCTTAGTCTTTTATCATTCACATTTTTAGTTATTTTTCATGTTAGAGTAGGGTAAAATTCCAAGGTACACAAGAATAATTGGAAGCACTGATTGTGAAGAAAGAAGGAAGAGGACAAGGTAAGTATAAAGGAGTGTTGCCTATTAAATGTTTTTCCTACAGTAAAATAGGTCATTTTGCATCAAGATGTCTTGAAAGAGTTCCTATATCTAAGACTAACAAGTCTAGATTCCAAAAGAAATGTTACTATGCTAAAGGAGTGATTGATGATGAATGTGATAAAGATAATGAAAATGAAGATGAATGGGTTTTCATTGCCACCATTGAAAATAGTCATGTGGCTACTGAATATACTAAAGTTGAGAAAGTTCTTGTAGACCAAATTGAAGATAAGAATGAGTGGGTTATTGACAGCGGATTCTCACATCATATGACTAGTGACAAAAGCAAATTTGTAAGTCTAGAAAATTATGATGATGGGGTTGTAAGATTTGGAGATAACAATGCTGGTATGATTCGTGGCAAAGGGTCTATTTGTCTTGGTGGTAAGCACAACATTGATGATGTCCTTTATGTTGAAGGATTGAAGCATAACCTTTTGAGTGTTGGACAAATGGTGGACAAGGGTTATGATCTTCAATTCAAAGATGGTATATGCAGGATACTTGAAAGTTCAAGAAAAGTAATTGCTTCTAGTAAAAAGACAGAAGGTAATATTTTTCACTTGAATACTACTAGTGAAAGTTTTTTAATTTTTCAAGTAGATGAAAGCTGGTTATTTCATAGGAGGTTGTGTCATGTGAATTTTGATAACATTTTCAAAGTAAGTTACACTCAAGCAGTAAGAGATCTACCTAAGCTAGTGAAGCCTGCTAACACAATCTGTAAGGAATGTAACACAATCTATAAGGAATGTCAAATGGGAAAATAGACTAGAGTCTCTTTTTAGAACAAACATCATACAAATGGTTTGTTGGAGCTGGTGCATACCGATCTCTGTGGCCCCTCCAGAGATAGAAGTCTTCATGGTGAAAGGTACTTTATGTTGCTTATTGATGATTATTCTAGGATGATATGAGTAGCTTTCTTCAGAGAAAAGTGTGAAGCATTAGAAATGCTCAAAATTTTCAAAGCTATGGAAGAGAATGAGAAAGGTATGAAAATCAAATGCTTAAGGAAAAAAAGAGGTGGTGAATTCACCTCTAGGGAGTTTAATTCCTTTTGTGGAGAGTATAGGATCAGGAGACAATTATTTGCCCCACGAACCCCACAACAAAATGGAGTTGCAAAGATAAAGAATAGAATAGTTATGTCTGTTGCTAGAACAGTGATGATAGAAGGAAATGTCCCTCACATCTATTGGAGTGAAGCTGTAAGTATTGTTTTGTACACTTTGAACTAGGTAAATGTCAATGCTAATTCTAGTAAGACTCCTTTTGAGCTATGGTTCGGCTATAAGCCTACTATTATGTATTTCAAGATATTTGGAAGTAAATTCTATATTAAGAGAGATGAGGATATAGGAAAGTTTGATTTAAGAAGCAGCAAAGGAATATTTCTAGGTTACTCTATCCAAAGCAAGGCCTACCGATGCTATAACAGAAGACTGAGAAAGATGGTTGAGAGTGAAAATGTCAGAGTTGATGAGCACTCTACTATATCATCAGATATTGTGGATACAATTCAAATGAAGACAATAAAAATCAAGGGAAGAATGATTAGATACATAATCAACTTCAGATTGTGCCATATGTTCAGGTAATACAACTTCAATTTGTTCCTATAAATCAAGTCAAGAAGGAGAGACGAGTACAAGTACAAAAGAGAGAACAAAAGAATCAAAAGCTTGAGAAAGTCCTAAATTTCCATAGTATGTAAAGCTAAACCATTCCAAAAATAAAATCATAGGAGATAAGAGTAAAAGTTTGCAAACTAGAAGGAAGATAGAAAAATAGTATTGCCTAATTTCCAAGATTGAACCTAAAGATGTCAATGAAGCCTACAATGATGAACATTAGATGGAAGCTATGAAAGAAGAACTGATGTAGATTGAAAAGAATGATACATGGAAAATTGTTCCCAAATCTAAAGATAAAAATTTGATTGGTAATAAATGGGTCTTTTGGAATAAGTTGAATGAACAAGGTGAAGTGGTCCAGAATAAAGAAAGACTAGTATGTAAAGGGTATTCACAAATGGAAGGTATTGATTTTGAAGAAACCATTGCCCCTGTTGCAAGAATTGGAGCTCCTAGATTATTTCTTGCTTATCCTACATATAAGAACTATAAATTCTATCAAATGGATGTGAAGTCAGACTTTTCGAATGGAGAACTAGAAGAAGTTTATATTGAACAACCAGATGGATTTCAACTAACTGATAAGGAAGACATGGTTTTTCAATTAAAGAAAGATCTATATGGACTTAAGCAAGCCCCCAGAGCCTGGTGTGCTAGATTAAACAAATATTTACTAAAGCTTGGATTCAATAAAGGTATTGCTGATAGCAAGTTATATTTCAAGTTGGATCATGAAAAAGAGTTGGTTATTGAGGTCTTTGTTGATGGCATTATTTTTGGAGGAGATGATAATCCGTGTATGAAGTTTGCTAATGAAATGAAGAATGAATTTGAGATGAGTATGATTGGAGAGATGGAGTTATTTATGGGACTATAAGTTACTTAGTTAGACAAGGGGATCTTCATATCCTAATCTGAATATCTGAGAGAGGTTCTAATGAAGTTTGGCATGGAAAATTCAAAACCTGTTGGTACTCCCATGGTAACTAGATGCAAGTTAACACAAAATGATGACTCTCCTATGGTAAAAAGATCTAGATCAATGATTTCAAGATTACTCTATTTAACTCAGACTAGAACAAACATTATGAATGTTGTATGTATGGTTGCTAGATTTCAAGCTGATCCAAAAGAATCTCATGTGACTATTGTAAAGAGAATCTTCAGATATCTAAAAGGAACAATTGAATTTGTACTTTGGTATCCTAAGGATAATGATCTTACTTTGAGTGCATATAATGATATGGATTGGGTAGGATAGTTCGATGACATGAAAAGTACTAGTGGGGGTTCCTTCTTCCTAGGAAAGAAGCTGGTGTCTTGGTTGAGAAAAATTCATAATTTCGTTTCTCTATCTACCACTGAAGCAGAGTATATTGTTGTTGCAAACAATTGTACTCAAGTGATGTGGATGAAACAGACGTTGAAAGATATCAGGGTGGTATATTAAGAACCTATTTCCATATACTATGACAATTCAACTGCAATAAACATTTTGAAGAATCTGGTGCTACACACTAAGACTAAGCATATATCTATCAAGTTTCACTTCTTGAGGGAGAAATTAAATGAGACAGAAGTCAGAATGAAGTATGTGCCTACCAAAGAATATGTTACAGATATTTTCACTAAGCCATTGCCAAAAGATACTTTTGGATATCTCAGAGAAATGCTAGGGGTGATTGGCCCTCCTGATAAGAACTAAGAGATGCATTTACTTGCATCAATTCATATGCTTCAAATCTATATTTCTTGATCTGGATTGATGTTTTTGTCGCTGCTACTCAGGAGGAGTAGTCAGATGTGCAGATATGTGGTTCAAATCTTGTATGTGGGAATATAATGCTTATCTTTGGCATTGATGTCAAAGGTGTTGGTATGTGGCAACTGATCATGCTATACTGTACACCTCAATCCTTGCCCAGGTTTGGGGTCGGGCTGGGACCTAGGTGGGGGTTCGGGGGTGGCAACCCCCAAAAAGTGGGGGTTCAAGGACAGTAGCCCTCGAAAAAAAAATTTCCTCCTAATTTTTCGTGTCATCACCAGAAAAGGAAAAATAAACGAAAAAAGAAAAAAATTTGACTTTGTAGAACCCTAATCTAGAAGCTTCTAAGCTTGTTAAAAAGGGGGTTCGGATGGGGTTTATAGTATGATGAAAAATGTGATTATTTGCAAGATTGTAATCATTTTTACACTGGATAATAAAATCATTGGATGGCTGCAGTTTGGTGGATGTAGCCTAGACTAGGTGAACCATGTTAAATTCTTTGTGTTATAATTTATTCTTTGTATGCTTTAGTTTCTCTATTTATTAATTAAATCTACATTCAATTATTAGATATCTTCCTTTCTAACCCTAACTAGTGGTATCAAAGTGGGTTGTGACTTGATTATTGTCTATAGGAAGGTCTCATGGTTGAGTGGGAGTAATGGCAGATGAGGGTAAGAAAGTTGAGAAGTTTAATGGGAAGAACTATCAGTTATGGAAGATGCAAATGGAGGACTACCTCTATGAGAAGGATTTATGGTGGTCATTGGAAGGGAAACCAAGAAACTTGCAACAATGTCTGATGAAGACTGGAATATTTTAGATAGAAAGGATTTTGGTAGGATTCATTTATGCCTGGAAAAATTGGTGGCATTTAATATTACAATAGAAAAGACAACTCAATATTTGATGGAAACCCTGGTGAAGTTATATAAAGAGCCTTCCACTTTGAATAAGGTATTTCTTATGAAGCGTTTATTTAATATGAAAATGGTAGAAGGTGGATCAGTTACTAATCATTTAAATGAGTTTAATATGGTCACAAGTCAATTAACTTCTCTAAAAGTAAACTTTGATGAAGAAGTTAGCACTCTTTTGATTCTATTTTCTTTGCCTAAAAGTTGGAATAGCTTGGTAATGGCTATTAGAAATTATGTTTCTAGTTCGAATACATTGAAATTTGATGATGTTGGTGTTATTTTGAGTGAGGAAATTCATAGGAAAAGCTCAGGTGGAACATCCACATCAGGTAGTGTTTTGAATGCAGAAAGCAAGGGTAGAACAAAGGAGAGCAGAAACAATTCTAGAAATCGTGGGAAGTCACAAGGAAAATGAAAGGAAAAAAGGTCCCAATCTAGAGACAAGAGGGATTGCTAGTACTATGGTAAGCCAGGTCATTTGAAGAAAGATTGTTGGTCTCAAAAAAATAAAGGAGACAAAAAGGAAGGAATTAAAGAGAAAAATGTGGTAAGTAATAAATCTAATGAGGATGCTTTGATTCTTTCCCTTGATAATTTTGATGATTCTTAGGTGTTAGATTCAGGGGCTTCATTTCATGCTACCCACCATAGAAGTTATTTTCTTGATTATGTCCAAGGGGATTTTGGGTTAGTTTATTTAGGAGATAACAAACCCTGTCAGATTGTTGGAAAGGGGAGAATCAAGATTAAGTTACAGAATTGGAATCATTCACTACTATGTGAGGTAAGGCATGTTCCAAAGTTAAGCAGAAATTTAATTTCAGTAGGGAAACTAGACGATGAAGGTTGTGTTGTTACATTTAGTGATAAAAATTGGAAGGTAACAAAGGGTACCTTAGTGGTAGAAAAATGTGGGAAATTAGGCACATTAGATCTTTCTATAGGTCATATTGTTCCTTCTTTTTAATTGTTACGAAAAAAGGTCAATGTTCAAGAACAGTTGTTGCAGTTCAATAGGTAGAAGATCATATAGTTGTTGTGGACTCTGAATCAGCACTATGGCATAGTAGACTTGGGCATATGAATGCAAAAGTTATGAAATTACTTCATTCAAATAATGTTTTACCAGGTCTAAAATGTGTTAATATGGATTTATGTGAAAATTGTGTATGAAAAATAAAAGAGAGTAAGTTTTCTCAAGGATGGGAAGTAAAAGAAAGATGAGAAATTGGAGCTTGTGCATACAGATGTATGGAGACCAACTCAGGTATCTTCTCTTCGTGGATCTCTGTATTATGTTACATTCATTAATGATGCAACTAGGAAGCTATGGATTTATTTCCTTAGGTAGAAATATGATGTATTTGAAACTTTTAGAAAATGGAGAACCTTGGTTGAGAATGAGACAGGTAAAAATCTAAAATGTCTTAGATCTGATAATGGTGCTGATTATTGCAACAAAGAATTTGAATATTATTGTTCCTCTAATGATATTCGTAGGAAAAAAATGGTTCGGAGGACTCCACAGGAAAATGGAGTGGTTGAGTGCATGAATAGAACAATAATGGAGCATGCATGCACTATGATATTGCATGTTGGGCTGCCTTTAAAAATATGGATAGAGAATATAAACACTACTATTTATTTAATCAATAGAGGTCCCTCTAATCCTTTGGGTTGTGGTATTCCAGAGGAAGCATGAAAGGTAAGAAGGTGAGTTATTCTTTTCTAAAAACCTTTGGTTGTGAAGCATTTGCACATGTAGATTCTAAAAATAGAACCAAGATTGATGCAAAATCAAAGAAATGTATATTTGTTGGATATGGCATTGATGAATTTGGTTATAGGATTTGGGATTTTGAAAATCAAAAAACTGTGAGAAGCAGGGATGTCATATTCAATAAGAAAGTTTTGTACAAAGATCTATTGCTACATGAGAAGAAAGAAAATCCTTATGCAGTGTTGGTTGATATTCCAAACAATGATGTTTTAGTGGTTCCTCATGTTGGGAAACAACAACAACAAAAAATACCAAAAACTCCTGTTAGATGATCTTCAAGGATAAGTAGACCTCCAAAAAGATTCTCTCCCTCTTTGTATACTATTTTGTTTACTGATGCTGGTGAACTAGAATATTATGATGAAGCTATGCAAGTGGATACCAAGGATCAGTGGGAGAATGGAATGGAAGAAGAAATGGAATCCTTGTTGAAAAATTAGATTTGGGACTTATGCAAGTTGCCTATAGGTAAAAAGGCTTTACCAAAAAAATGGGTTTATAGGCTGAAAGAGAAGGATGGAGGTAAGAAGAGATTTAAAGCTAGATTAGTTGTAAAAGGATTTGCACAGAAAAAGGGTATTGATTTCGATGAGATTTTTTCTCTAGTTGTTAAAATGAATTCTATTCATATTGTTTTAAGTATTCTGGTTGCTGAAGATTTGCATTTAGAACAGCTTGATGTTAAAACAACCTTTCTCTATGGTGATTTGGAAGAGAAAATATATATGGAACAACCACAAGGATTTGAGGTCAAAGGTAAGGAGAAACTAGTGTACAGATTGAAGAAAAATTTATATGGCTTGAACCAAGCACCTCGGCAATGGTACTTAAAATTTGATAGTTTTATGGCTGAGCAAGGCTACAACAGGTGTAATTCTGACCATTATGTTTAATTTTAGAGGTTGGATAATGACAGCTACATTATTTTATGTTTATATGTTGATGACATGCTTATAGGTAGGTCTAACATGGATCACATAAGGGATCTAAAACAACAGTTAGCAAAATATTTTGCTATGAAGGATTTGGGGGCAGTAAAACAAATCCTTGGTATGAAAATTTGTAGAGATAGGAAAAATAGGAAATTATTTTTATCTACAGTTAATTATGTTGAAAAGGTGTTGCAGAGATTTCATATGGAGAATGCAAAAGCTATCAGCACACCTTTGCCTAGTCATGTTAAATTGATTAATGATATGTATCCAAAGACACAAAGGAGGAAAAAAAATGTCCTAGGTACCATATGCTTCAGCTGTAGGTAGTTTAATGTACACAATGGTATGCACGAGACCGGATATTGCACATTCCATAGGAGTTGTTAGTAGGTATTTGAGTCATCCTGGAGTTGAGCATTGGAATACGGTAAAATGGATTATTAGGTACTTGAGAGGTACATCCAATAAATGTTTATGTTTTGGGGGCTCTAATACTAATTTAAAAGGCTATGTTGACTCAGATTTGGAAGGGGATATAGATACCAGGTGAAGTACTATAGGTTATGTATTTACAGTTGGTGGGATAGCAATGAGTTGGATTTCTCGATTGCAAAAGGTGGTTGCTTTATCCACCATAGGGGCAAAGTATGTTGCTTCAATAGAGGTAGAAAAGGAGTTCATATGGCTGCAAACTTTTCATGGACAAGTTGGGAGAACAACAGGCTAGAAATTACTTGTTTACAGATAGCTAGAGTGTTATATATCTTGCAAAGAATTATTCCTTGCATTCTAAAACAAAACACATACAGTTGAGATATCATTTCATTTGGACGGTGTTGGAGGATGGATAGATCATGATGGACAAGATACATACAAATTCCAATCTAGTGGATATGTTTAAGAAGGTTGTGACAAGGGAGAAGTTGAGCTCCTCTTCAGCTTCAGTTGGGCTTCAAGGTTGAATTCAAGTATAACAAAGCAGTAAGGTCCAAGGTACTTATTTCCAGTGGGAGTTGTAAGTGCAACAGTGTCATCCAAGATTAGTCTCCAAGTGGGAGATTATGTTGGTGTGGAGCCTGATCAGTCTCCAAGTGGGAGATTGTTGGTATGTGGCGGCTAATCATATTATACTGTACACCTCGACATGTATCCTTGCGAAGGTTTAGGGCTGGGCTAGGCCCTAGGTGGGGGTTTGGGGGTGGCAACCCCTGAGAAAAATTTTTCCTCCTACTTTTTCGTGTCATCACCGGAAAAGGAAAATCAATGAAAAAAGAAAAAAAATGACTTTGTAGAACCCTAATCTAGAAGCTTCTAAGGTTTTTAAAAAGGGGGTTTGGATGCAGTTTACAGTATGATGAAAAATGCGATTATTCGCAAGATTGTAATAGGTTTTACACTGGATAATAAAATCATTGGATGACTGCGGTTTGGTGGATGTGGCCCAGATTGGGTGAACCACGTTAAATTCGTTGTGTTATAATTTATTCTATGTCTGTTTTAGTTTCTCTATTTATTAATTAAATCTACATTTAATTGTTAGATATCTACCTTTCTAACCCTAACAAAAGGGGGAGAAGAGTCATGTGAAAAACTGAGAATTATTTGGGGAGAAGAGTCTTGTGGGAGAAGAACATGTAGAAGATGAGGAAGAAGAGTCAGAATCTAAGGGGGAGTAATTGTTGATTGAGATTTGTGTTGATGGTGTTTTTCACATTATGTGTTGCCATCAATGCCAAAGGGGGAGATAGTTGGATGTTGTGGCTGTGTTGTTGATATGTGGATGTCATTGATGTCAACACTATTAGCATTATTGTATTGAAGGTTATATATGTCAAGGATATTGAGAAAATTGTTAAAAGAAGGGTTACAAGTTGCCAGTGGAATAGTGAAGGTCATGAAGGTGTTTTTTGTATGTTGAAGATCAGCTATTGTGGACTAAACGGTTTATTATTGAGAGTATCTAGTTCATCTATTGGAAGTGTTAGAGGTCCGCATGAATAATTGGTCATGTTGTGTTTTGATAGTGTTTCTATGGTCTCTTTCAGTGTTCCTAATTGAAGTTTATGTGATTCCAATAATTTTTCTTGTTGTGAATATTTCTCTATTAGTTCTTGTTGTTTGTGGATGTTTCTAGATCATTCTCCATCATTGTTGTACATACACGTTGATTACTATTCTCATGGTCAAATATTTTTCTTATGCATGTTCGAGTTTTCATGTTCATGGCCAACATGTTGGTGGTAACATGTTGTAGATCCTTGTAGATTGAAATTTGAATGTTTGGTGCACTCGTGGGTAATGTTTTGGGTTGCATCATTGTATTGGCCGATGACATTTAATTTGCATTGAAAATTTAATTGTTAATTTGGGCCGACATTGTAAATATGTTTTATTTTTCTGGCTAACTAAGTTGTTGATGTAATTCCATAATGCAGATATATATAAGTGATTGGTTGAACAAAGTTAGTGTGTGTGTGGTGTGAGAGAAGTCAGAGATAGTGCAAGTGTGTGATAATTGATCTATTCATTCGATTGTAGATCAGAGTGAGACTGAAGAGTGAAGGAGTTTTTATGTGCTTAACTACAACTATAATCAAGCTTGTGTAGAAGTTATTTTCTCAATTCATACCCTCTAGATTTAATCATATTTTGTATTTTGGGCAGTGAGCCCCTATTGTATTTGAGTAGTGAGCTCTAGGCAGTGTGCCTAAATGAATGTGCATCCAGCTTACTATTTTCATTATACTTTTAATAGGGTATAATATTGTGGACTAACATCCCCTATGGTTTTAACATTAAAAAAAATTGTTCTCTGTGTTTCTAATGTGTTGATTTCTTGTGGTTTATAGTTCATTCATCAAATCTAAGATTAAAGTTAAGTAAAGATTGAAAATTTTAATATTATTGAAAATTTTAATATTCTATGACAACTGATTCACCCCCCCTCTGAGTTGTTTGTCCTTGTCTTTCCCAAAAAAACTCGCTAGACTAGCTTATGAGCACATTGCTATCCCTTATGTTGTAAAGGAAACTACTAAGGTGGATAACCTACAATCTATTAGTTCTCTAACCTAGAGTATCACAGAGTGTGCGATTCTTTTAGTACAACATGAGCCAGGGAAGACTTCGAGGGGTGGGGTTCCACCCCATATTTCTTAGGCTTGCAGATCCATCTATACATATAACCCCACAACTAGTCAGGAGGTTGGTGTGCATGCTATGTCTGCAGCTGACTAGTTGGCGATGATAGATGCCATCTTGAATGAGGCTTTCAACCTTGATACTTTGTTAAATGTTAGCATGTTCATTGAATTTAATTTATTAAATTTAATTTTTGAAATGCAAGATTAACTAATTTAGTTTAATGATTGTAATGAAATTTTAGGGTCATAGTGTTCATACTATTTTCACTGGCCCTCCACCTCCATATTACTCCATGACATCTATTGTCGAGGCATTTAACTAGTAAAAAATTATAACTATTACATGTGAATAGAATTGTTATACGAATGGTATTCTAATATCTAATTTTGGATGTTGAATAGGCTAATATTGGAGATTTCACAATAGCACCTCCCAGTGGCAGTGGAGTTCAAACCTTCACTCAGGTAATAGAATAAAGAGTTTAACTAATGAGATTTACTTAATAGATGTGTGTAGTTTATATTCATATCGTGTACTACATTGCATTTCACATCTTTCAAACTCAAAGAATTACTTCACATTGCATAAATAATAACTAGATGTTGATAGATGACAAAATTTCGATTACAATATAGATTTTTAGAAATTCAACATAAGAAGTGATATAGTTACTTCACATAGCATAACTAATAACTAGGAGCAGCTACCAATTGCATTTACTTGTCATGGCATTCCATGACACCACATTTTATAGAGGCATTTTTTCAAACAGTTAACTACCTTGTCTATGCTATGGATACTTTGAAAAAATCTATCAAAGAATAATAGTTAGCAATAGCATAGACAAGGAAATGAGTTGTTTGAAAAAAATCCTCAAAGAAATGTGGTCTCATGGTGATGTCCATCACCATTGCTATGCCCTTAATATTGGTGTACATCAGGTTATGAATAGTCGGCTCTTGGCTATCTTAACTCCTAATTAAGTCATGTTATCATTATTATATTACTATTAAGTTGGTTGGGTTGGCCTAGGTTTTATATAGGGGTTTCTAAGTTGGAATAGGTGATATCCTAGGCATAAATAAGTATATATAGGAGGTTGTGAGTCTTATTTCATCATCATATTGTGAAGTGTGTTCTCATTAGAGATATTTTGAGCTTTTCCCCCTAAAAGTGGCTTGTTATTCTTAGTTATTATCAAGTATTTTCATCATATTTCATATCATATTCTTCTATTGTGCAATTTATTTCATAAAAAGTGGTATCAGACCATGATCTTGGAATCGTAGAGGCAAGGTTTTTCTCAATATTGGAGGAAAATTTGGAAAGAGCATATATTTCAGATTTTGGTGAATTTTTTTAAATTTTTAAAGGGTTTTTGAAGAACATATTAAAGAAGCTACAGTCCAGATTTCAAAATAATTGGAGCTTTATTTTTATTGTGTTTTTGAATACATAATAAACGATATTATATTAAAAAATTTGGAGGAATTGAAGCTTAAATAAGCAAGTTATTGAGAAATTAATGTTTTCACAAATATCACTCTCAAGGCTGTAAATTTGCTTATTTCTTGGAAATTTTTCTAAGTCATAGTTATTTTAGCCCTAGTAAGTTACAATAAAAATTTCAAATAATTTAAGTTTCAATTGTGTGATTCATTTCAAAATCATTGCTTCCCATCATGACGGGGCTTGCAACAAGGGGCAAAAAGAATGCTGTCACTCCTAAGGAAGACTCCTGATAAGGATGGGGTAACAATAGAGGATATTACTCCTAATGAGGAAATCAATAAGGTCAAGGAAGAAATTTCCTTAATGAATGTGGATATGTGTGACATAAAAGGAGATATATCGGATATACGAAACATGTTAAGTTCCTATATGACTGAACCAAGAAAGGAGTTCTCAAGCAACCAAGCTGAAAATTCTAGGTCAGCTAGCATTGACACAAGTTTTAATACTCCTATGGGATCTAGGAATTGATTTTCAAAGGTGTATATGTGCAAGTTTGATGGAAAATATCCTCTAACATGGATAAACCAAATAGAGATTTTTTTTGAAGTACACCAAATCCCAAATGGACAAAAGCTCACGATGGCTTCCCTATATTTAGAAATATTTAAATTCATTTGGTATCATTGGCTTTGCACTCATCGAAGGAAAAAGGGGCTCACCATCTCATGGTCAATTTTTATGGAGGAACTCCAAGCACAATATAGCAATAGCGTGATAGACAACTTCTTCAGCCAGCTTGCTAAACTTCAACAAACAAGATCAGTTAAGGATTATATTTAGCAATTTCAAAATCTATCCTTAAGAGTGGATACAATTACAAAGGATAACTTGAATGATTTATTCTTGGAGAGTCTCAAGGATCACATTCAACATGAGGTATGCATGTTTATCCCTAGCTCTATAAGTGAGTTTTTTATCTTAGCACGCAGGGTAGAGGAGAAGTGTTTGATTCCTAAGAAGCTAGGGGATAATGTGACAAGAGAGAAAGGATATTCAACACAACCTACTAAGTTGACTCCACAAAAAATTGAGGAGAAAAGAGAAAAAGGGTTTTGTTTCGATTGTGATATCAATTACAACCGAGGACATAAATGCAGTGAAAAGAAATTGTTCTATATTGAAGGTCCAAGTGAAGAAGAAGAGGAGGCACCAATACTAGAGGATCAAAGGGAGTAAAATGAGGAATCACATGATTCTCAACCAATCATTTCTTATCATGCACTCTCAAGTTTCAGTGCTCCACAAACTCTCAAGGTGGTGGGGTTCTTAAAGAAGCAAAAGGTAACAGTGATGATCAACTCAAGTAGTACTCATAATTTCATCAACAAAAAGCTAGCTACTCATCTAAATTGTTTTATATATCCAGCTCTAGAGTTTGAGGTTTTGATTGCAGATGGTAGTAGATTTAGTTTTTCAGGGAAGTTTCATAGTATTAAATTATCCATGGGAGATTATCAACTTGATTACCCAATGTATGCAATATCCATGGGTGCAGCAGATATTGTTTTGGAAGTACAATGGCTTACTACATTGGGAATGATTGAGATGAACTTCCAAGAACTATTCATGAGATTTCAATCAAAAGGAAGGGTATTATAGCTAAGGGGGTTGAAGGAAAAATCCCCACAAATGGTAAGCTCTCATCAAATGCAAAATTTTCTTAAGAAAGGAGTGGATGGATTTGTGGCCCAATTATGTTCATTAGAAGTCTCAATCTAATGCTCCTACTCATCCAAATTTTCAAGCTATAATTGATCATCACTCAGTTGTTCTTGGAGATATGCCTAAAGGAACTCCTCCTAAGAGGGATCATGGTCATGCCATATAGTTAGTTTTAGGGATCCAACCACCGAACATTAGGCCTTATAGGTATCCACACATACAAACGAGTGAGATAGAAAAAATGGTTGAGGAGATCCTAGAGGCAAGAATTATCAGGCATAGCCAAAGTGCTTACTCCTCACCTATTTTGATGGTATGCAAGAAGGATGAAACTTGGAAGATGTATCCAAATTATAGAGTGCTCAACATGTACACCATCAAAGATAAGTTTCCTATTCTAGTCATTGATGATTTGCTAGATGAATTGAATGGAGCTATGTATTTTACTAAGTTAGATCTTAGATTTGGTCATCACCAAATTTAGATTAAGGAGGAAGATATTTGTTAGACAATATTTCAGACTCATGAGGGTCATTATGAATTTGTTATGATGCCATTTGGTTTTACCAATGCACCATCTACATTCCAAAGTATGATGAATTCCATTTTAAGAAGTTCTTGAGAAGGTTTGTGTTAGTATTCTTTGATGATATTTTGATTTACAACAAGACTTGGGAAGAACATTTGCAACATGTGGATCAAGTATTACAAATACTTGAAGATCATCAACTCTCTACTAAGCCATCCAAGTGTGCTTTTGGTCTTAAGGAGGTGGAATATTTGTGACACATAGTTTCACATAAAGGAGTAAAGGTGGACCCTAACAAAATTAAGGCTATCATGGAATGGCCTATTCCAAAAACCATTAAGAAACTAAGGGGTTTCTCAAGATTAACAGGGTACTATAGAAGATTGTGAATAATTATGGTCATATAGCAGCACCCCTCACCCCTCTATTGAAGAAGGATTATTTTCATTAGAACGATTATGCTAATATAGCATTTGAGAGATTGAAGGAGGCTATGTGTACAAATCTATTGCTTGCCACTCCTAACTTCACCAAGGAATTCATTGTGGAATGTGATGCTTCTAGAAATGGGATAAAATAATTTCTCATGCAAGAAGGTCAACCAATTACTTTTGAGAGTCATCAATTAAAGGGTAAGAATCAACTAAAACCTATTTATGAGAAGGAAATGCTATCAATCCTTCATGCAGTTAAAAAATGGAGGCCTTACCTTATGGGTAGACACTTCAAGGTTAAGATAGATCATGATAGCCTAAATTTTTTTTAGAACAAATACTATCTTCTAAAGAGCAACAAAAATGGATCACTAAGATGTTAGTATATGACTTTGAGATTGTATATAAAAAAGGGAAGGAAAATATTGTAGCAGATGCACTTTCAAGGAAGGATGAGAAAGATGAAGCCTTATTGTGTTCCCTTTCAATATTACAAGAAAATTGGGTGGAGGAAGCTAAAGCAAAGTGGAAAAATGATGTTACTACAAGTAATCTCATCCAACAATTAAAAAGTGATCGTAGTAGTTCAGATAAGTTTTGTTGGAAGGGAGATACTCTTTGGTATAAAGAGTGTTTGTATCTCTATAAGAATTCCACTCTGAAATAGAAGATTCTCATAGAGATGCATGAGTTTCCAATTGGTGGTCTTTCAAGATTTTTGAAGACATATCATCAAGTCAAGAAAGATTTTTTTTGGGAAGGGTTGAAAGGTGATGTTCAAAAATTTGTGGCTAAATGTTTAGTTTGTCAAAGGAATAAAGGGGAAATAATTAAGACACTAGGTCTCTTGCAGCCCTTATCTATTCCTAGCCAACGTTGGGAAGAGGTATCTATGGACTTAATCACAAGGCTTCCCAAATATATAGGTCATAATTTCATCATGGTAGTAGTTGATCACCTCACTAAATATGCACATTTTATTGCATTATCGCATCCTTTTACAAGTGCAGTGGAAAAATCTTTTTTGGAGAATATCCAAAAGCTACATGGTACACCTAAGGTTATTGTTAGTGATCGTGATCCTATCTTCACTAGTCACTTTTGGAAATATTTACTCTCATGTTTGGGTTCTCAATTGGCTCATAAATCTTCATACCATCCTCAATCAGATGGGAAAACTGAGGTTGTTAATAAGTGTTTGGAAGGATATCTACATTGCTTCACTTCAGAGAAAGAATCTCAATGGGTAGATTGGCTACCACTTGTATAATGGTGGTATAACACTTCTTTTCATAGCTCATCAAAAATGTCTCCATTTTTGGCACTTCATGGATATAATCCTCCTTCCATCACTTCATCAATAAACATGTCACCAAGATTTCAGGCAGTAGAGGACCACTTGCTTCATCAACAACAGGTACTTTTATGACTCAGAGAATTCAGCCATGACACAAAATTGAATGAAACAAAAGGCAAACTAACATCATAGTGAAAGAAGTTTTGAAGTTGGGGATTGGGTCTTCTTGAGATTGCAGCCTTATAAGTAAATCTCACTAAAGTAAAAAAAAGAATAATAAGCTATCTCCAAGGTATTATGTGCCATACCAAATCATGCAAAAGATCAGTAGTGTTTCCTACAAGTTAGAGTTGCCACCAACAATAAAGATACATCTAGTTTTTCACATTTCTTGATTGAAGAAGGTAATTGGCCATAATATTCCAACTCAAACAACACTACCAAAGCTCAATGAAGAAGGAAGAATCATTTTGGAACCAAAGTGCATTCATCAAACACACACAAAGAAGCTGAGGAATAGAAATCTCACTGAGTATCTCATTCAATGCAAGAATTTACTAGTTGAAGATGCCACTTGGGAGGATGAGGAGTTCATTCAAAAGAATCCAAGCTTGATTAGCATTAAGGACAATGCTTCTTTTAAGAAGGGGGTCATGCTACGCCCTTAATTTTGGTGTACATCAGGCTATGAATATTCAGCTTGTGGCTATCTTAACTCTTAATTAAGTCATGTTTTCATTATTATATTATTATTTAGTGGTTAGGTCGGCCTAGGTCTTATATAGGGGTGTCTAAGTCAACCTAGGTGATATCCTAGGAATAAATAGGTATATATAGGAGGTTGTGAGTCTTATTTCATCATCATATTGTGAAGTGTGTTCTCATTAGAGATATTTGGAGGTTTTCCCATTCAAAATGGCTTGTTATTCTTAGTTTTTATCAAGTATTTTTAGCATATTTCATATCATATTCTTCTATTCTGCAAGTTATTTCATAACAACCATGAGACTACATTTCCTTAAGGTATTTTTTCAAACAACTCATCGCCTTGTCTATGATACCACATTTTCCATACATGTCTACTAAGAATTTCATCAAGCAGTTCATTTCCTTGCTTCTATGTCTTAAATCCTAAAACAAATGCTTTCCAACAAACTATGGATGCTTGAAAAAAATTTGTCAAAGCATAATAGTAAGCAATATCATAGACAAGGAAGTGAGTTGTTTGAAAAAATTCCTTGAAGAAATTTAATCTCATCATGATGGAATGCTCAAATTGCTCAAAGAAATGTGGTCTTATGGTGATGGAATGGCATTCCATCACCATCAGACCATATTTCTTTGAGGATTTTTTTTAAACGACTCACTTCCTTAAGAGTAGATAATCCTCTTTAATCAAATAAAATCATTTTTAGGTCTTGGATTTGATCCCCAAATCTAATCCCATCCTCCATCTTCATCCTTATATCCTATTCTTTCAATTGCCAACTTCATTTCTAATCCATCATCCTAATTTCCATCCTCATCCAAAATCAATACTAATCTTTCTTCCAATCAATCCTCCACCATGTCTAACCATCTAGTCTATCCTCCATCTAACCTAATCCATTCTAATCCAACTTCATCCATTCCAAACAACCCCAACCATATTGATGATGATGAGGATATCCTTTTTGACCAATCTAAATATAATCCCAATGATGGAAATGAGAGCATTGTCGATCACCTTAAATCCATTTTCAATAGACAGAATGCTCCAATTTTCCACCAATCCCCCATCCAAAGCTCCCCTCAAGTCCCATCCATATCATCCCCAACCATGACCAATAATTTTATCCCCACCTACTACTTCCATAATTATAAGGATTCCATGCTTAGATGTCTCCTTGGCATCCCTACCTTCATCCAATCCCAATCCATCTCCTCTTGCTTATCCTTCCCCTTCCTTTGACAACAAAAACCAAGCCTTTAGCTAAAATTCTCCTCAAAATCATTTTCAAGTTCTTCACCCTCATCCTCAATTTACCAATTAATTAAATCTTCCACCTCGTATTCTACTTGTTCATATCCCACATCCTTAAAATCCACATCACCTCACTATTACCAAGAAAATCCATCCCATGTCTCTCATAATAATTTCCTCCAAGGACTATTTAAAAAGGTGGTTGTTTCCCCATGAAAAACAAAGTGGTTCAACCTTCCAATAGCATTCATCCACCTTCATCACCCCCACATAAAGATAAATCCTAATACCCTAAATCTTAAAAGAATCCCCTATCTATCCATCTATCCAAGTTAAAGAGTCTATAAAACCTTCCTCTCTCATCACACCATCCATATCAAATGAACTATGTCCATCTCCTAATCCAAATAATGCTAACATAGATTCCCCTCCATATTAAGATAAAGGAAACCCTTATCCTCCATCATATGATCCCCTTCCATCTCATGATCCCATTTCCAATCAAGAACAACATATCCCTTCTATCTCATCTAATGATATCTTTCCATCTCAAGAGAAAGATATCCCTTCATCCCCCTCTCACAATCCTCCCTCCCCCACTTCATATAATGACATCCTTTTGTGTCCAGATCAAAGTACCTCTTCCACTCCATTGTATGATTCCTCTCAAAATGTGGTCTCAAAGTACACCTTCCACCCCATATAGTTATCATCTTCCCCTCGCTCTTCATGTCATGATCCCCCTTCCTCTCATTACCAAGACCACACTATATCATCCACCCCATCCCAACATAATAACATAGAGAAGGAAATGTATTGTTTGAAAAAAATCCTCAAAGAAATGTAGTCTCATGGTGATGGAATTCCATAACAAACAAATTTTTCATTGCATTCCATCAGCATGAGACCACATTTCCTTGAGGAATTTTTTTGAACAGTTCACTTCCTTCTCTATGCTACCACATTTTTCATACATGATTTCCAAAACATTTTATCAAATAGTTCACTACTTTGCTGCTATAGATAAAATCCTAAAACATGTGCCTACAAACAAGCTATGGATAGGGAAAATATTAAGCATAATAGTAAGAAATTTATATAGTTCAATAAGTACTCAAAATTTTATTGATTATCTCTTATAAGCCATGACCTGCATCACTATTTTAGTTTTTTTTATCAAATAATTTGTTGTTTTATTTTTAGATGATTGAAGCAGAAACACCTCTAGATATTGATAGGGAAATCGAGTGTGGTGTATCTTCCACAATAGACAGCTTGATGGATTTCACGAGGGTATGAGGAAGATTAGTGAATTTCAAATTACTTTTGTTGTTATAGCTAATTATTATAGAAAAATAAAATGATTATTGATTCGTAGTTTAATTTCTATTTGGATGGTTTCTATAGGACTTTGGCATGCCAAAGCCTAAGCATGTGGATCTTCCGCTTGAGGAGAGAGATTTTTTAGTGGTGGTAAGTGATTATTTTGTTTAATATATCATTTTTTATAATTTAATTTCTATATATTAATGTCTTTACTTGTTATTGTAATAGGTGAAACTCAATCTAGAACTAAATAGGAGGAGAAACCCTCGAATTCAAATTAAATGAGTGTTATAAGCATTTCCATCCACCCAACTAACAAAGGCCACTTTTCTATTTCCTTCACCTAGAGGGAAATGAATTTTGATTGAGGTCCTTTTTTGTATTCCTAGATTGCATTCTTGGGCATGTTTTGTATTGCATATACTTGACATTGAATGCCTATATAGGATTCTCGTAAGCCTATATGGCTATTTTGTATATATTTTATACTTATATAGCCATATATAGATGTATGAATACATGGCTATTTGATTAATAAAAATATTTTTAATAGATGGTGTCCATATTTGTATTATAAACCCATTCTTCAATAGATATTTGTAGATTGTTTACTTTAAATATTTAAAATCCAAGTGTTTTCCATGCACTCTTATTTTCTATAATTGTAAATATATAATAAAGTTTGAACATTATTCTCCTATAAGATTATTGAAGATTAAATCAATCATATGAATATATTAATGCTTCACACTTCATGTGATTCACACAGGAAATTGTGATATAAGGGGATTCGCTACTCATGAGTTCTCTTCACTCAAAGATTCTCATAGAGAAAATTTCCCTATATTACCTCAATGAAACAACAATGGAAGTTTCAAATTCTGAAAGAGCAGGTCACATAAATTTTCTAAACAAACTGACGACCTATCAGCCAAAGGACGTCAACGTAGAAAATGGATGACAGCACAACGCACTGGCGTCTCAGATTTGCACTGGTGTCTTGTAGAACCAAAAAGTGAGAATGCCCCAAAAAATGCATAAATAACCACTTCTACTCTAAATGCTAAAAACCATAGAATATAGTAAAATAGCATAAAGTGATAGAACTATGATAAAGAATTAGAAATGAAAAAAGTAAGGAGAAGAAAGGAAATACTTACAACTATGTGGGTGATGAAGCCTCCAGCAAAAAAATGTCTTCACAACCTGCACACAAGAGGGAGAGAGCAATGGTTGGGGCTATATAGGGGCTTGCCTTAGTCAGACCCTGTTTTGGTGTTCCCACCTCCATGGACAGTCAGATAGATAGAGAGAAGTAGAAATTAAGCAAAGAGCACTTAGTGCACTACAAAACAATGTTATGCTACTCAACCAAGTGATAGAGGAGAGGAGAGGGAAGCTTACCACCTCCACCAAGAGCACTCAAGGCTAATTGAGGGAGAAAATGAGAGGAACTCAAGCATCTTCTATGATGGTGTGGTCCCAAAATTGCTCTACCGATGTGATAGAGTGTTGATGTTGTTGTTGTGAATTGTAAAGTGCTTTGCTAGAATGCTTGGAAGAGGATGTGAATCTTGTGGATGAAGTCCAGAAGTGGTGAAGAGATCTTCCAACCTTTCTTCCAACTTCTAAATGCAAGTTCAAGGGATGGATATGAAGGAATGAGGAAGAAAACAACCATATTCGAGTTGGTCAGATGAGGAAGGTGTTACAAATTGACCCCCAATGGGAAGTGTAATGCCTCTATAGGCTCCAAGCATGAGAATCTATCAAGGATGTAAGTACACCACGCAGACGTCTATGCGTCACATGGGTGTCCCCAAAAGAAATTCCTCCACCAATGCTCAAAATAGGTGCCACGTGTGATGCAAGCAACGAGCTTGGGTGGATTAAGCCTCCAAAATTGGTTTTATAAGGTGGACAAAGGAAACAAGGGGAATTGCACATAGGGTGCAAATTCGCTCTTATATACTTTTCCCCCACTTTAGTGAGCATCAATACTGATGACTGCTTGGTAAAGTAGATCAAGAAAGATTAAGGTTAGAAATGTATACCTAAATTAAATAATACATTAGACAAGAAGAACCTACAACAGATAGAAATGTTAGAACATAAAAATCTAAAGGATTTGAGTCAACTAAGTAAAGAGACCTTGATATAGAAGGTTGTCTCAATACTATGAGTCATCTCCAAATAATGCATAGAAGACTTTGAAGATGAAGAGAGAAGGAGCATATACTCAAGATGAAGAAGGTACATATTTTAAATCTGGTATATCCAAGAGATAGGAGAGAGGTGAACAAAGCACATGGTGAAAGCAAAACCCGCTCAAGAGTAGAACTTGCACCACAAAAGAGGTTATAAAAGCAAACCTCGCTCGAGGAGGAGAACCTGTATCACAAAAAGAGGTGATAAAAGTAAACCTTGCTCGAGGAGGAAACTCATATCACCAAAAAGTGCATGGTGAAAGAAAGACCCACTCAGGAGTAGAACCCCCACCACAAAAGAGGTGATAAAAGCAAACCCTGCTCAAGGAGGAGAACCTGTATCACCGAGAAGCACGTGGTGAAAGAAAAACCCACTCAGGAGTAGAACCCACACCACAAAAGAGGTGATAAAAGACAACCATACTTGAGGAGAACCTATATCACTGAGAAGCACATGAAGAAAGCAAGACCCACTAAGGAGTAGAACCCACACCACAAAAGAGGTCATAAAAGAAAACCTTGCTTGAGGAGGAGAACCTGTATCACCGAGTAAAAGTGTAAGTGCCTCATAGACCCATAGACCTACAAGGAGGCATGCACCAAGATCTCTCACATGGAAGAAGCCAAGAAAGCACCTTACAAACTGACAAACCTACAAGGAAGGTATCCTTCAAGAACTCTCACATGAAAGCAACCCTAAGGAAGCAGACTCCGCAAAGTTGAGAAGTGGTGACACGTCTACCCGTAGATAGACCATGTCAAAGGCATTGATATGTCTACCCACAAATAGAACACATATAAAGTGATGACACGTCTACCCATAGACAGAGCATGTCTAAAGTGTCGATATGTCTACCCGCAGATAGAATGCATCTAAAGCCATAACACTTCTACCCATAGATAGAGAATGTCTAAAGTGTTGATATGTCTACCTGCAGATAGGATGCATCTAAAGTGGCAACACATCTACCCACAAATAGAGCATGTATAAAAGTGGTTGGTCATGTAGACCGTAAAAATTTCAAAGGGGTCCCTCAGGAACCTAGCATAAAAAGAGGGTTCCACTCAAGGGATGCATTGTTTGAAAGGTAAGATCTAGTCAGGCTACCTCCAAGCTAGATGTAAAGAATTCATTTGAAAGAAAGGATTTCAAGCAGGTTCCTCAGGGAACCCTTCAAAAGAGAAAAGGGGGTCCACTCAAGGGATGCTTCACTCAGAAGAGAGAGAAAAGAGAGGGGCCCTTAAGAATGACACACATCTCCAAAATGAGTTATCATTTCCCCCAATGTACAAGGGAGGAGAACAATGTGAAATACTTCAAACAGGATAGAGGTAAACCTCGATATCACTTGTCAAGCAAAGTAAAGGTAGGTGCATCAATCAAATGGGAGTTTGATGACACCTGAATCATGAAGTTGTATTTTATCCTTCAAGGCCTTACATTCACTAGTGGAATGGCCAAGCACTCAATGGTACACACAAAAAGGATGTTTATGTTTACAAACATTCTTGCATGTAGGACAAGGAAGAGTAATCAAGTGGGATTTTAGAAGCCACAACAAGATACACTCTTGCTTAGATAAAGAATGAGGAGTAGGAAGCAAACCTTTCTCTTGTGGAGAAAATTTTGATTGCTCACAAGAAAAAGGAGGATCTTCATAGAGAATGTTATTCCAGCAAGGGGGATCACACTCTTCTACAAGATCACCATCACCTTTCTTGATAGGAATAATGACATTAACATCCTTATCACAAGTGTGATCATCTTCCTTAAAACGAGGATCAACACCAAGAACATTACAGTTTGCATTCACCTTACCCTATGATATAGAAGAGTAAGCATCTTCAATAGTGGGTGTGGATGATGTTATTAGAAGGTCTAAGTGGATCAGGTTGACTTTGCATTCCCCAACAAAGGAATCTGTAAATTCTAAGGAAACCCAATCATCACCAAGACATGCATTCCTTTGAGGAGAGGTAGGAGGAGCACACTTAGGACTCCTTGTTTCAGAAGGATATTATTTTGGGAAATTTATCTCAAGAGTATCCTTTGTAGTAGGTATTGCTGGAGTAAACATTGACACACTAGAAGACACTAAAGGAATAAGAGTGGGCACAACTGAAGCTTGGCCAACAATTATCATCTCACATAAGTGCGTAGCCCTAGGTTCAGCTTTGACTATTACTACTTTATTGTTACAAATAAACTTAATTGATTTATGTAAGGTAGACTGGATTTCACCCATAGCGTGAATCCATGGTCTACCAAGAAGAAGGTTATAAGGTAGCTTCTCTTTCATGACATATACAAGGGTAGGTATGGTAACAGGTCCCAACCTCAAAGGCAAGACTATCATGCCTAGGGCTTGTCGACTGACATTATTGAACCCATGGATTTCAACAAAAGAAGCACTAAGAGAAGATGAGTCAATATTAATCTTAGGAAACAGATCAATGCTACATACATTGAGCACCAAACCAACATCAATGAGAGTACATCTAATGCCAATCTTATTAATATTAACTATAATCATTAGAGGATCGGCTTGCTGTTGTACTTTTGGAAGTGGGATCTCTTGCAGATAGAACGTAATATTCAGGGAATTCGCACAAATATATGTCATCAATGCATCAACATCTTTCAACCTAATGGAAGAAGGCAAGATGATCCTTTGCAATCCTTCCTGAAGCATACCTTGATAAATTGAATAAGACTAAAGCAAGTTCCACAATGAGATCTTATCTGGAGTAACGTGAGGTTGCTTGACAAGACCATAATTGCTAGGTGCTCTAGTTATAGGTTTAGGTGCTTGAAGAATTCTTGGTCTTTTATTCGTACTATTCTTATAAGTATGGGCTACCACTCTATAAGAGGGAGCCATAGGAATAGTAGGAGGGTTACCATCAAATCAAATACCATCAATAGAAAAAACCCTCTTAGGAGAAGGAATAACTGGAGTCACATAAATAACCAATCTCTTAGGCCTTTGATGGGTAGCAAAGACATAGATTACATTTACTAAATCATCATAGCTAGTAGAACAATTATTTGAATACATATTCTCAACATCAATCCAAACAGGATCAAATGTGGAATAGTTATTTGAAGGAACATTCTCAACATTGATCCAAGGAGAATCAAATGTGGAAGGAGGTTCATCATTCACAAATTCATCATCTCCAAAAGAGAGTGCATTGGAATGGGTAGAAGGTGGAGTAATATTAATAAAGGTACCATTGATTTCATCTTCTTGCAACAAGATACCCTCCGAAGTAAGAGGAATCTCATGAGAAGGATCAATGATACCAAGTGACATGGGAAAAGCCAAGTCACCATCACATGCATTAAATGGAATATTAATAACATTTTGAACAAAACTAGATATGGAGCTAATAAAAGAAGATATTAAATTCATTACAATTTTTTTGATATTTTCTATGTTTTTGTAAATCACATTTTCAGAGGCCTCCGGAGCGGAATTTGAGGTCAAAACTTGCGTCAGTCCCTAAAATTTGATTGCCAAAGGAACTAGTATTTTAGGGACTAAACTTGTTCTCTAGGAGACCTTTCCAATGGTGCAAATGGTTCTGAATTTCAAGCACCAAGTCAAAAGTTATGACCTCGTCAAGTAGGGGTAAATAAATTACTAGTTTTTAGAACATTGTTCTTCATGCCGGGATCACCAAAATGTGATATAGGGGGATTCACTACTCATGAGTTCTCTTCACTCAGAGATCCTCATGGGGCGAACTACCCTATATTACCTCAATGGAACAACGGAAGTTTCAGATTCTGAAAGAGTAGGTCACGGAGATTTTTTGAACAAACTGACAAGCTCTCGGCCAAAGGATGTCAGCACAAAAAATGGAAGAAAATGTGGCACACTGGTGTCTCATAGGACTAGAAAGTGAGAATGTCTTAGAAAATGCGTAAATAACCACTTCTAATCTGAATGATAAAAACCACAAAATATAGTAAAATAGCAAAAAGTGATAGAACTTAGATAGAGAATTAGAAATGACAAAGGTAAGGAGAAGAAACGAAATACTTACAACCATGTGGGTGACGAAGCCTCCACCAAACAAATGTCTTCAAAACCTACACACAAGAGGGAGAGAGAAATGGTTTGGGCAATATACGGGCCTACCTCAGTCAAACCCCGTTTTGGTGTTCCCACCTCCATTGATAGCCAGATAGATAGAGAGAAGTAGAAATCAAGTAAAGAGCACTTAGGCCACTACAAAATAGTGTTATGCTACTCAACCAGGTGATAGAGGAGAGTAGAGGGAATCTTACAACCTCCACCAAGAGCACTCAAGGATTCTTGGGGGAGAAAATGAGAGCAACTCAAGCCTTTGTTGTGATGGTGTGGTCCCAAACTTTCTCTCCCAATGTGATGGAGTGTTGATGTTGCTACTATGAAGTGTGAAGTGTTTTTCTAGAATGCTTGGAAGAGGATGTGAAGATTGTGGATGAAGTCTAGAAGTGGTGAAGAGATCTTCCAACCTCTAAATGTAAGTTCAAGGGCTGGATATGAAGGAATGAGGAATAAAATAACCATATTTGGGTTGGTCAGTCGAGGATGGCATTACAAATCGACCCCCAATGGGAAGTGAAAAGCCTCTACAGGCTCCAAACATAGCAATCTGTCAAGGATGTAAGTGCATTTTTCGGACGTTTGTGTGTCATGCAAGTGTCCCCAAAAGAAACACCTCCACTGATGCTCAAAACAAGCACCAAGTGTGATGCAATTAAGCCTCCAGACTTGGTTTTCCAATGTGGACAAAGGAAAAAAGGGGAATTGCAAATAGGGTGCAAATTCGCTCTTATACAAAAATGCATGTGTCTGCTTGGTGCTTCATGCTTCATGCTTCATGTTTATGCTTCATTCTTTATATCATTGAGGGAGACATATACCATTCCATTTGTATGCTTCATGATACCATTCGCTTGTATGCTTCATGCTTCATGTATTACATAGATAAAGAAAACATCATAAAACTAGTGACAAAAGAAAATGGAAAGTAACAACTAAGTCTCACAAACAAAACTTCAAGGCATGCAAGTATTATTAAAGATCATAAGGGCATTGGATTATTGGAGATTAAGAGACCATGAATCAATCTTCCCAATAGAAAACTTCATAGATATTCATCCTATTTCTAAACATGAATTCAAACCCAATAATTAGAAGAATGCAACTTTAAAAGTTAAAATTGTATGCTTGAAATAGTCAATAAATAGCTTCAACATACATGCATGATAGAAATAGAACAAATTGAAAGTTCAAGAATTTCCTTTTCCCCAAGCATATTTGAAAATTTGCAAATAAATCAATTTAGGGTCTCATAAATAGTGATGATATGAATTTTTTTGTGACTTTCCAAAGGAAAAAAAGTTGTGACCCTTTGAATAGGAAAGACTATGAACCTTTTATAACAAAGCATGGTGACCATGCCTAGCACAGATGTGTTGGCACTAACTTTTTGGCCCCATGAAGAACAAAACAAAAAGTAGCCTACCTTGCAACTTTACACTACATGTAATTGACTCGTTTTCCATCAACTGAAATTTGTTCACCACAATGACTTGGAGCTATCAAAAATTGAGAGAGGTTGTTGTAGAGGGGACCTAAGTGCTCCCATAGCCTCAGATGGAATTTCTCCAAGTGCCACAATTTTATGAGTAATCGCTCATCAAAGTTTGCTACCCTTTTGCACTTTGGCCTCTTAAGAGACTTTGCTAGTATAATGTGGCTCAAACTATTTCAACATGTTTGAGTGTAAAAGATGACCTTTCATAGCATAAAACCACCCATACAAACATGTTGGAATAGTCATTTTGGTTGTATGATGAACATAATGAATGTTACACCACTTTCCAACTTTACACTACATGCAACTGACCTGTTTTCCATCAACTAAAATCTACTCACCATGGGAAAATGACTTGGAGCTATCAAAAATTGAGAGAATTTATTGTAGAGGGGCCCTATGTGATCCCATAGCCTCAAACAAAATGTTTCTAAGTGCCACAATTACTGAGTAATCACTCGTTGAATTTTACTGGACTTTTGCACTTTGGTCCCTTAAGAGACTTCATTGGTAGAATGTGGCTCAGATTGTTTCAGTGTGTTTGGGTGTGAAAGAGGACCTTTCCTAGCATAAACCCACCCATAGGGACATGTTGGGGTAGTTGGTTTGGTCGTATGATGAACAGAATGAAAATTATACCACTTTCCAACTTTACACTACATGCAATTGACCCAATTTCTATCAACTAAAATCTGTACACCATAGGAAAATGAATTGGAGCTATAAAAAACCAAGATAGGTTACTTTAGAGGGGGCCTACATGATCTCGTAGCCTCAAACATAATTTTTCCAAGTTCCATGGTTTTCGAGTAATCACTCATTGAAGTTTTATTCCCTTTTGCACTTTGGTCTCTTAAGAGACTTCATCGGTAGAATATATCTCAAACTATTTCAACATGTTTGGGTGTGAAAGAGTACCTTGACTATCATAAGCCCACCCATATGAACATGTTGGAATAGTCAATTTTTTCGTATGATGAATAGAATGAAAGTTACACCACTTTCCAACTAACCCATTTTCCATCAACTAAAATTTGTTCATCATGGAAAAATGACTTGGAGCTATCAAAAACTGAGAGATGTTATTGTAGAGGAGCCCTACATCATCCTATAGCCTCAGAAAAAATGTTTCCAAATTCCGCAGTTTTTGAGTAATAACACGTCGAAGTTTTCTTCCCTTTTTCACTTTGGTCTCTTAAGAGACTTCATCGATAGAATGTGGCTCAAACTATTTCAATGTGTTTGGGTGTGAAAGAGGACCTTACCTAGCATGCAGCCACCCATACAGATGTGTTGGAACAACTATTTAAGTTGTATGATGAACATAGAAGAATCTACGCATGCACCTTCCTCAACTTCTCAAGAGCAAGAAGAATCTCCTCATTGAATACATTATGTATCTCATTCAATTTGGTTTGCTTCTTTTTCAAGTTTTTTTAGAGCAGACTAACCTCCTTTTAGTTTTTGATAAAATATTCTTCTTTTTTTTTAATTCCTTTTCTAAGTGGTTAATTTTAGTCTTCAGTTGTTTTGCTTCAATTTCAACACTTCCAACTATTTCCTTTGCATCTACAACTATTATTATCATTGTTGGAAGTGTGTTTCTGATTGCAAAATTTCTTTTAATACATTCTTTACAAAACTTCTCTACCTTTATAGATAAGACTTTCAAGTGTGCACTGCACCAATTCTCCTTTTTTTCACTTACATTTCATATTGCTTCTTCCTTATCATCTATTTCCAATTTTATTTTCTCCACAAAATTCTTAAGTTCAAGAATCTTTGACTTCATTTGTTCATTTTTCAATTTTTCCATAAATATTGTAATGATTGCAGGATATGCACAGAATGAAAAATGTAGTAGCATAGACAAGGAAATGAGTTGTTTGAAAAAAATTCATCAAAGAAATGTGGTCTTATGGTGATCGAAATCACCATGATACCACATTTATTTGAGGAATTTTTTCAAATAGCTCAATACCATGTCTATGATTTTGCTTACTATTATGCTTTGATAGATTTTTTCCATGCATCCATAGTTTCATCGAAAGCACTTGTTTTAGGATTTTAGCCATAGTAGCAAGGGGACCTTGGAATGGGGTATGAAATTTATCAAAACATAAGAGGGTGGATTTTCATGAGTGTTATGGTTGCAGTTTCCTTAGTAGACACATGCAAAATGTGGATGCATAGACAAGGCACGTGAGTTATTTGAAAAAATGCCTCAATGAGATATGTCCCCATGGTCAATTTGGATGCATTGACAAGGTAGTGAGCATTGTAATAAAAAATTCTTCAAAGAAATGCATCACCACGAGACCCCATTTCTTTGAGGAATTTTTTATTACAATGCTCACTACCTTGTCAATGCATCCACATTGACAAGGTATTGAGCTCACTACCTTGCCAATGCTACCACATTGACAAGGTAGTGAGTTGTTTGAAAAAATGCCTCAAATAAATTGGGTCTCATGGTAATATACATCACCATGAGACCCAATTTCTCTGACGCATTTTTTCAAACATCTCAGTACCTTGTCATTGCTACCTTGTAGGAAAACTAATAAAAGGACAATATGAGAACAATATAGTCAAAGTTAGAGTTTAGATTTATAATGTAAAACAATGCATTTAAACATTACTAAATTTAGGACATTAATTAAAATGGTATAAAATGTAAGCGGAAAGGGCACAAACATACATTTTTTGAGAGATCAATCAAACTAATTTTTTAAATGATGTATTGCTAGTGGTTAATCATTGAGTAAAAACATTTATTCTCACAAAGGTATACCAAAATCAATAGGATGAAGGATAGAATGAGGTGATGAATAAAAAATCAATTATTAAAAATTGACGATGGAAGGAAAGCAGAGGTGTAGAGATGCCTTCCTAATGTAAAATCCTTAGGAGAGAAGTGTACAAAAAAAAATCATTTAATAGATTACATTCATTGAGATGCACATTCATAGGACATAAGAATAAACAAATTCATCGCACATAGAGATAACACCAAATTTATGTTGGAAAACCCTTATGGGAGAAAAACCCACACACAAAGTAAATTCAACTTTGTATTATAGTAAATGGATTACATACAAAGTTACAGACTTTACTCTTAGATTTCAACTCACAATAGCAATACAATCCCTTGGTCGACCTCACACATAGATTATAGTTCTCACTGTGTTACAAATGCTCGTAAAATCATACAATGCAAAACCACTCAACCACCTTCTTCATTGAGCCACATGTCATTTAATTCACCAATGGACTTCCTTCATCTCAAGCCACATAAATCAACATCCAGTATGCATCAAGCATCCCAACAATTAATTCTATTACAAAGAATATTACCATAATTGCTCTTTGTCAACCCCCAAGTCAGATCATGCATTTAATATAAATATATCGATATTAGGAAATACAACTTTAAGTCTAATGATAGTTGATTCACAACAATAATTTAGAATCAATGAATGAATACGTGCCATGTGTCAACACATCACTCATCCACCAAATTTTAACTATTGTCCCATTCGGGTCTCTACCTCCATTGAAATGTTGCTAAGACTTTGGGAGATCTCTCCCTGACAATCCCATGCCACATCGATAAGCACTAGTGGGATATCACTGGAATGTCTAAGAGACAATGAAGGATTTCACACTAACACCACCCTCTCACATCAACATCACTACCACCACACCATTGATGAGACATGCCTAGTTGAAGAGATTTAGGAGTATCTCTTGTCAACACCATAAGGTCACCATGATGCAATAGTCCACTAGGATCACAATATTTGGAATGTCAAATAGACATGGCATGTCGAAGAGACATGTGTAGATCTCCTACCAATACCACTTTGTCTTGCCAACAACAAAAGAGTTTTCCAAGTCGGCAGAAACCCAAACTTCACAACCTCCATCAAAGGTTAGAAATTTTTAGAAACCCGCGACAACCTTAATGTCGCCAAGTTATGATCTTTCAGAATTCTAAGGTTCTAAATTTCAGTGATAGTATGACAATGAAGGTCAACAAAGGGAAAAAATTCCAATTCTTTAAGAGAGTTTCAAGCCAGCAAGTTGAGGCTTATTTTCTAACAAGCTCCCACTTGATGAAGACTTACTAGTTTCCTCTAAACTCAAAGTTATTGAAAGTCATAAGCCCTAAGGCCCATTGAATTGACACACCACCTATACTTGTCTATGCTTATAGGATTTGATAATGCATCAACAACATTCTCTAGAGCGTCCACCTTTTCCAAATTAACCTTTCCATCCTCCACCATATCAAGAATGAAATGATACTAAACATGAATGTGCTTCATCCTGGCATAGAAAGTGGTATTTTTCACTAAAAAAATAGCACTCTAACTGTTTCAATAGATCATAATTTTCCCTGCATTAAACCTAATATCTTAACACAAACGTCTAAGCCAAACAACTTCTTTGCAAGCATGTTTTGCTGCCATATACTCTACCTCAGTAGTAGATAAAGTGACTATAGCCTGTCACTTGCTCATCCAACTCACTGCACCACCAAATAACATGAAGATGTATCCACTGGTGTATCTTCTATTATCAATGTCCCCTATCTATTCAGAATCCACATACCTAGGAATTCTAAGAGATCTCTATGATCTAACCGAGTTCCCATGATAACACAAAGCATACTCCAAAGTTCCCTTCAAATATCTAAAAACTCTCTTCACATCATCCTAATGTGGTCTTCCTAGATTAGCCATAAATTGACTAAGTACTCTCACTGCTTGGTAAATGTCAAGCCTTGTACAAACAATTGCATACATTAAACTACCAACAACACTTGCATAAGGCACTCTAGTAATGTCCTCCATCTCGGTGAGAGATTTTGGATAATTTTCAATAGATAGATTTGTTCCCTGCAACACTTGAACAACTAGCTACTTGCAATCAGTCATACCAAATCTCTTCAAGAAAATGTTAATATACTTGCTCTGGTTGATCCAAAACTTTCTACTTCCTCTATACCTTTTTATTTCCATCCCCAGAATATACCTTGTTGCACCTAGATCTTTCATTTCAAACTTTTCTAACAAATGATATTTTAGATCAAAAATCATAGTCTTACTATTTCCTATGAACAACATTTCATCAATATACAAGCCAATAATAAGAACTTGATCATTTTCTAGTTTTGTAATAGACATAATGATCATATTTTGATCTCACAAATCCTAATAACATAAAGGTGTCAAACATTTGGTACCACATTCTACGTGATTGTTTCAAACCATACAGATATTTCTTTAACTTGCAAACCAAATTTTCTTTACCTTTTTCCACAAAGTGCTCAGGCTGGGACATATAAAAAAAATTTCAAGATCTCCATGAAGAAACATTGTCTTCACATCCATCTGCTTGATCTCTAAGTCATACACTGCTGCAAGTGATAAAAAAAATTTGATGGATGTCAACTTATCTACAGGAGAAAAATTTCTCCATAATCAATTCCCTCCACCTAAGAATAACCTTTCATGACCAACCGAGCTTTATACTTCTCAACAGTACCATCCAGACCAACCTTTTTCTTAAATACCCATTTACAACCAACATGATTTCACCCTTCAGGAAGAGGTAAAAAATCCTAGGTTTCATTATTTTTCAAAGACACCATTTCCTCATTCATGGCTTCTAACTAGGAATTTGAATTAGACATATTAATTTCCTCTTTCACAGTCCTAGGCTCATAAGTGCTAGTAAACAAAGCATAGGCAGAGTTCAAATCCCACATAGAAAATCCATACCTATCAGGGTGATGCTTTCACATGTAGACCTCCTCATAGGCTAAGGCTAAGGTTTTGGTTCTTCTTTAGAACTCTTAAAGCTACTAGAACTCTCCTCAGTTTCAGGCACACTTTGTAGTTCCTCTTTATCTAGAGTTTGAGGATTTTCAACTACATCATTCTTTCTTTTCTCAATAGTAGGATTTCAAAGCTTGTATCCTTCCACACCAATTCCATAGAAAATGAAGATACATTTGATAACCCTATTCTCCAACTTTGATCTTTTCTCATTTGAAACATTTGCATATGCCTTACAACAAAAGACACTGATATTTCTTAGATAGGGCTTCTTACTAGACCACACTTCCATAGGCATTTTGTCAACAAGACCTAAACTGGGTGAGTGATCAATCAAGTAAAATGTTGTAGCCATAGCCTCAACCTAGAACTTCTGCTCCAAACTAGCACTGCTCAACATACTTCTTTCTCTTTCCATTAGCATCTTGTTCAACCTTTCAGTAACTCCATTCTGTTGTGGAGTATAAGGTGTAGTTTTATGCCTTTTAATCCCATGGTTTTTGCAGTACCTTTCAAAATCTACAGAACAAAACTCACTTCCATTGTTCGTCCTCAAGCATTTAATTTTTCTTCCATTTTGATTTTATACCAAGTTTTTAAACTCTTTAAACTAATTGAACACTTCTAATTTACTCTTGAGAAAGTACACAAATTCCATTCTCAAATAATCATCAATAAAAGAAGCATAATATCTAGACTTCGATAATAAAGGAACTTTCACTAGACAAAATACATCAATATGAACATAATCTAGTATGTCAGAAGATTTATAAGGACTCGAATAAAATGAAACATGATGTTGCTTTCCATAAATGCAATGTTCACAAAAATCAAACTCAAGATTACAATCAACGAGCCCCTCAACAAGATTTTTACTTTTCAAGGCTTTTAAGCCCTTTTCTCCTATGTGGCCAAGTATATGATGCCATAGCATGGTTTTCTCTACTAGGAGTTTCACCTCCAGGGAAGTTTCACCCAGAGGAGCTTCATTCTCCTTCTCTACATGAACAACTTTTATTGACTTTATAAAGACATTACATTGAATATGATGTACATCTAGCTTGTATAGAATGTCTATGCATGCACCCTTAGCCAACACAATTAAGCCTCTTGTCATCTTACAGCCTCCACTCAAGAAAGAAACTTGCATGCCAACATTATTTAGCTTACTAACAGAAATTATATTACAAGACAAAACTAGTATTTACAGTACACCATCAATTCATTTGATTCTTCCATTAGGGAATTGGATTTTGACTTTTCCATGGCCATCAATTTCTAGAGTTGAATCACTTTCCATGTACACCTTTCCACCAGCATAATTTTCATACTTAGTGAACCAATCTCTGTGAGATATCATGTGAAAAGATGCACCTGAGTCAATCAACCATACATCATTTGATGCCAGAGTTGCCAAGGAAGAAATGAAGGAATCTACATCACTCTAAGAAGAGTCACTGTCCGAAGAGTTTTTGTTGTTATTCTTCTCCTTACAATCTATTCGGATATGACTAGACTACCCACAATTCTAACATTTCACCATGGACTTCTTACCAGGAGACTTTGATCTCCCTTCAATTTTGAATTTAGACTTCTTGTCTTTCTTCTTTCCTCTCTCCTTTGATCTACCCTAAACAACAAGAGCCTCCTTGTCCATTTCAGAAGACTTCCCTCACATTTCTTCTGACAGTAGTGAGGAAATTGTGTCTTCCATCTTGAAAGTGGTTGTTTTACTTCTAATAGCCATTACTAGATGATCCCAAGTGTCGGGTAAGGAACATTATAGAAGCATAAAATGATCCTCCTGCTCTATATTTACACCCATAGATTCCAACCAAGAAATAATCATATTAAATGAATTCATATGGTCTACTAAGGATGCACCTTCTTCCATCTTCAAGGATTACAACTTCTTCCTCAGGAATAACTTATTCACTAGAGACTTTCCCTGATAAATGTCACCAAGTTTCTTCCATAATGAAGATGCAGTCTTCTCCTCATGGATGTTCAAGAGTATAGAATTGGCTAGAAAAAGTCTTATCAAACCTCTAGCTTTTCTATCTGTGAGGCTCTAATATTCTTGCTTCATACCTGGTGGTATAGTTCTAGAAACAACAATCCATAGGTCTCTATCCACCAATAGATCTTCCAATTTGAGTTTCCACAACTCAAAATTATCACCATTGAACTTTTCAATTTCTACTCTACCTAATGTAATTTACATATCAAAATGTAAACAAGACAACCAGTTCTTCTTTTGCAGCACTCCCAATGAATAGGATTAGCACAAAAAACCAACCTACTCATAAGCATAACACAACTAGACAAGCTTTGATACCACTTGCAAGGAAAGAAGAGGTGCAAAAATTCCTTCCTAATGCAAAATCCTCAGGAGAGAAGTGTAGAAAAAACATTCATTTAAAAAATTACATTCATTGAGATGCACATTCACAAGACATAAAATAGAAAAATTCATCACACACAGAGATAACACCAAATTTACATGTGAAAACCCTTACGGGAGAAAAAACCACACACCAAGTAAAGTCACTTTGTATTACAGTAAATGGATTACATATAGAGTTACAAACTTCACTCTTAGATGTTAACTCACAGCAGCAATACAATCCCTTGTCCGACCTCACACACAAATTACAATTCTTCTCACTCTATTACAAATGTTTGTAAAAGCATACAATGTACACCTTCTTCATTGAGCTGCATGCCATTTAATTCATCGCCAGACTTCCTTCATATTGGGCCATACACATCACCATCCAACATGCATCAATCCACCCAAAAAATAATTCGGTTACAAAGAATATTACCATAATTTCTCTCTGTCAACCCCGAGTCAGATCATGCATTTTATATAAATATATTGCTATCAAGAAATATAGTTTTTGGTCCAATGATAGTTGATTCACAATAGTGGTGTAGATTCAATGAATGAATTTGTGCCACATGTCAACACATCAATCATCCATTGCGTTTTACTATAATACCATTCAGGTCTCTACCTCCATCGAAATGTCACCAATACTTTGGGAGATCTCTCCCCGACAGTCCCATGTCACATGGATAAGCACTAGCAGGATATCACTAGAATATCTAAGAGACATTGGAGGATCTTACACCAACACCACCTTGTCACATAGACATCGCTACCATCACACCATCGATGAGACAGGCCTAGTCGAAGAGACTTAGAAGTATCTCTCGCCGACACCATAAGGTCACTACGACGCAATGGTCCACTAGGCTCATAGTCCTCAGAATGTTGAATAGACATGGAAAGTCAAAGAGATATTTGTAGATCTCCCACTGACATGGCTCTATCTCACCAACAACAAAAGGGATCACCAAGTTGGGAGAAACTTGAACTTCACAACCTCCATCAAAGGTTAAAAATTTTCATAAACCCACAACAAGCTTAATGTCACCAAGTTATGATCTTTTAGAATCCCACAACTTAGGTACCAAGGTTCTAGATTTCAGTGATAGTCCAACAATGAAGGTAAACCAAGGGAAAAAGCACCAAATCTTTAAGAGAGGTTTAAGCCAGCAAGTTGAGGCATATTATCTAACAGACTACTTAATCAAGTGACCAACTTCTATTTAGTCAAATAACGAACTCAAAACTAATGAATTAATAGAAAATTCTCCTATCTATAAGTGGGGTTAGAAGAAATATTGTTTGAAATATTCAATAGAAGGTAGTGAGCTATTTGAAAAAATTCCTCTAAGAAATGGGGTCTCATGGTGATGTATATTACCAACAGACCCCATTTCATTGAGAATTTTTTTCAAACAACTCACTACCATGTCATTGCAGCAATGACAAGGTAGTGAGCTATTTGAAAAAATTCCTCAAAGAAATGGGATCTCCTGGTGATGTACGTCACCATGAGACCCCATTTATTAAGAATTTTTTCAAATAGCTCGCTACCTTGTCTATGTTATGACATTGACAATGCAGTGAGCTTGTCAATGTGGTAGCAATGACAAGGTGATGTAGAGTAGGTGGAGGAATCTCAAAATCCAACTCAATTTTATCAGTCTTAAACAAATGGATCTTCCCTTGAACACAAACACTCAACTTTTACTCAAACCTTCACCAATTGACTCCTAGTCTTCAAAAATCATCAAATGGAGATATTGTTTAGAGAAGGCCACAAAAACTCTAACACAACTTCAAATAAGCATCCACATAGTTGCAAACACAATATCACAATAGATCTTGCAAGGTTTCTTAGGCCCATCTTCAAGTTTCAAAAGACTACCCTACTCAAAAGGCTACTAAATTAGGCTTGTTTTACAAAAGGAACTACCAATAAAACACCTTCCCTCCACAAAAAATCATCAAACAATCATAATTCATATGACAAAATACCAAATTTCATTATTTGTTTCCATATTTAAGGCTTCTTTAGTATTGTTCCAACAAACCCTTGATTTAAAAGCAAATACTTAGGGTTTTAATGAAAAACTATATAACCAGGCTTCCCAAGCTAGACCAAAGCATGAAACACATCAATTATACCCTGCAAAAGGTTAAAAAACTCTCACAAGGACTGTACCATTAGTAATTTATCAAAACCCTTCACTTACCCACCAATTTCACAAGGAAAATGGCATTTCCAGCACTAGGGCTTCACCCATTCATTAGCAACACAACTCCACTACAACTTAAACCTTACTAACTCCTATTATACATTGCAAGGGACCCATTCCACAAGGCACATTGAACACAAAAAGTGGAATGGCTTAGTTTCACATTTTGGAGACCTTCAACCCAGAAATCTAAAGAAATAGAGCTGTTATAAAGAAAGTTTGATTTCTCCCTCCAAATATAGTAATTACATAGCACAATAATATTTAGAGCACCTTAAGCCTATACGGGCTGGTACAAAGATAACAAAGTTCAAAAAATAGAGTATTTGCAGAAGAAAGACGTTTATTGAATTGAATTCATTCAATGTTTTTCCAACAGCCTTGCTTGAGCCTTCAAGAGGCTTTAAGTACATTTTTGAACCAAAAACCACCATCTCAAACATCTATAACTGATTTTTAAATTCAAAGACTCTTAATGTTCCCTAAACTGTACTTTGACAACCTTGTTATTGCACTTAATAACATCAACATGTAAAGTTTTAAATTGAGACTCTAATGACTCTAAACCACCTAATTTACATCATAAATGGTCTTTTGGACCTTATTTATCATAATTAAACTCAAAGCACCCTAATCTAATCCATTGACCACCTATAAAACCATATAAAGGTAAAATTTTCAAATAAGGTGTAGGTTCTCATGTACCATACACCCACACAAGAAAAGACTCATGTCACTTGAGTTGAATTTGATACCAATGTCTCCAGACTTCCCACATATCCCACTAACCTACAAAAAAATTTCATTGATCCATAAATCCTTTCCATTGTGCTCCTTCAATCTGCCCTACACCTTGGACCGTATTGTAAGGAAAGCTAAGGTGCGGAAACAAATCTCCTAACATCAAAACCTCAAGGAAGAATGCAGAGACTCTTTAAAAATTTTACAATTACAGTCCAATTAAGATGCACTTGAAACAAATAATAGAAATAGAGAAATATACACACACAAATGAGCACTAGATTTACATGGGAAAACCCTTATGGGAGAAAAACCCACCACACCAAGAGAAGTCACTTTGTATTACAGTAACAAAATTACTTATAGATTTCTTCCTTATCTTTCTGATGTTAGATTACAACAGCTTTCACAATGATCAATCTTGTACAGGAACCTTCAAGTTACAATCTTTACATAATAGAAATCACACTGATACAATTCAAACTGTTCACCCAATTATTCTTCGAACCAACTAAACCCACGAGTATCTGCAACTACAAACTATATTCATGTCATTCCTATATGTTGAGCTTCCTCTCAGAACTGCCACAACAAATTGTCTTCCAACAGTTCCAGTTCGGCTTCTCTAATTGGTCGAATACTAGCCATGTAGATGGTCACCGCTCGATCAAAGGAGTTCAAACTTTGTTGGCATATTAGTGAGACACTAACAGTGTCTCCCCAATTCCACAAAGTCTTCACTATTAATGTCACCAAGATTCGTTTCCATCAGCAAGAGGTTCCACCAAGCTTACAACTTGTATTGACCTCAGCATGCATATCGGTGAGACTATCGCTCTTCGGTGAGACATTATATCGATTTTCAAAGTCACATCAAAATGTTATACCATCGGCAAGACTTACCACTCTCACCAAGACATCCCACCGAGACTTCATGTTATTCCAAAGCATCTAACAGTCAATGAGACTTATCACTTTCGCCAGGACATCCCACCGAAGTCTCAAGTCATACCGAGCATCAATCAAAAGTCAGCAAGACATCGTTATCACTGAGACATTACTTTCAATACTCACAAGTCATATCGAGCACCCAACAAATGGAAAAACTTACCACTCTCGCTGAGAGTTTTTACCATGTCCACCAAGTTACCTCGAGACCACTAGTCACCAGGAGTCACACCGAGAATACACTATAACATCGGCGAGACATTAACACATCGGTAAGACTTCATATCAAAGCAAGTGTGTTACACTGATGACTTCAAGATTTTCCCCATTAGCGAGACCTCTCTTCATTGCTGAGACTTCTTCCCGAGATCCTTGTGTTACCCTGAGTGAATACTGTCAGTGAGACATTCCAATGTTGCTGGGACTTCATATCGAAACCCTTTAGTGTCACCACGAAGGCCATATGCTATTGGTAAGATTCTCTTCGGTCAATGTGAGTCTCCCTGAAGCCCGATAAGAACATATTGTTGGTCATAGGTCTCCATTCGACAAAAGGTGACAACAAAAGCTTCTTGTCATAGCAATAGTTCATTCAGCAAGACACCAACCTTGTCTCAATGACCTGGAACAAACCACAAGATCCATAGCTGCTAGTCAGCCAAACCCAAACCATGTCACACCGACTTGGCTCCAATAGAGGTTTCAGCCTGTGGGATTGAGACATATTTCCAACAATCTCCCACTTGACGAAGATCACACAGGCACCTCCAGAGCACAACAAAACTTACTAAAAATCCTGGGCACTAAGGCCCATTGAACTGGAACACCACCTGAACTTGTTTGTGCTCACTGGCTTCATCAATGCATCTGCAACATTCTCTAGAGTATCAACCTTTTCCAAACTGACTTTTCCATCCTCCTCCATATCTCGTACAAAGTGGTACTATACATCTATATGTTTTTTCCTGGCATGGAAAGTAGGATTCTTTGCCAAAAATTGCACTCTGACTATCATAGAAAATAGTTATTTCCCCTACATCAAAACCAATGTTAGAACACAAACATTTCAACCAAACTACTTCTTTAAAAGCATGTGTAGCAGCCATGTATTTAGCCTCCGTAGTGGACAAAACGACTACAACCTGCTGCTTACTCATCCAACTCACTGCACCACCATTCATCATGAAAATCTATCCACTGGTGGACCTCCTACTGTCAATGTCCCATGCCCAATCAAAATCTACATAACCACAAATGTTGAGACTCTTTTGTGATTCCACCAAGTTCCCATGGTAACATAGAGCATATTCTAAAGTTCCCTTCAGATATCTGAATACTCTCTTCACAGCATCCCAATGTATTCTTCCAGGATTTTCCATAAATCGACTAAGAACTCCCACTGCTTGGGCAATGTCTGGACTTGTACAGACCATTGCATACATAAGACTACCAACAACACTAGAATAGGGTACATTGGTCATGTCCTCCATCTTAGTAGGAGATTTTGGATAGTCTTAACCAGATAGCTTCATTCCCTGAGGGACTGGAACAACTAGCTACTTGCAATCATTCATGCAAAATCTCTCAAAAATAGTCTTGATATACTTACTCTGACTGAGCCAAAGTTTTCTATTCTTCCTATCCCTGGTTATCTCCATCCCCAAAATATACCTTGCTGCACCAAGATCTTTCATTTCATCAACATATGAACAACATATCATGAACATAGAGAGCAATAATAAGCACTCGATCACTTTCAGCTTTATAATAGACACAATGATCAAATTTTGATCTCACAAATCCCAAAGAGAATATACAATTATCAAATTTTTGGTACCACATTCTAGGCGATGGCTTTAACCTATACAGAGATTTATTTAACTTGCAAACCAAATTTTCTTTACCTTTTTCAACAAAGTGCTCAAGTTGGGACATATAGATTTCTTCTTCAAGATCACCATGAAGAAATGTTGTCTTCACATCCATCTATTCGATCTCTAAATCATATGCTGCTGCAAGTGACAAAATAAATCTAATAGATGTCAGCTTTGGTATAGGAGAAAATATTTCCCCATAATCAATTCCCTCTACTTGGGAATATCCCTTCGCAACCAACCTTTCCTTGTACTTTTCTACACTGTCATCCAGACCTATCTTCTTCTTAAATACCCATTTGTAGCCCACAACTTTTCTACCTTTAGGCAAGGGAACCAAGCTGCAAGTATCATTCTTCTCTAATGATGCCATCTCTTCATTCATGGATTCCACCCAAGAGTCTGAATCAGACATTCTAAATGCCTCTTTTACAGTCCTAGGCTCATCAGTGCTAGAAATCAAAGCATAGGCACAAGTAGAATCAATCAAGGAGAACCCATACCTATCAGGTTGTTTTCTTTCATGAGTTGACCTCCTCACTGGTTAAGGCTGAGGTTGTTCTTCATCTTCTGAACTTTCAGAACTGCTTGAGTTCACCTCAGTTTCAAGTACATTTTGAATTTTGAATTCCTCTTTCTCTTGTGTCAGAGGAATTAGAACTACATGCTTTTTATTTTCAGACTTTGTCTCTGACTATAGATCTAAGGTAGAAGGTTTCAGCTCACAAAATATTACACTTTTGTTGTATACAACTTTCTCTGTATCAGGATTCCAAAGCTGGTATCCTTTTATGCTAGCACTATAGCCTATAAAAATACATTTGACAACCTTGTTCTCCAACTTAGATCTTTTCTCATTTGGCACATATGCATACGCTTCATAGCCAAAGACTCAGATATGTCTAAGAGAGGGCTTCTTACCAGACCACGCTTCCAAAGGTGTTTTCTCAACAAGAGCAGAGTTTGGAGAACGATTTATTAGATAACATGCAATAGATACAACCTCGGCCCAAAACTTCTCCTCCAAGCCAGCACTACTCAGCATACTTCGTGCTCTCTCCATCATTGTCCTATTGAACCTTTCTGTAACTCCATTTTGTTGTGGAGTATAAGGTGTAGTCTTATTTCTTTTAATCCCATGGTCTTTGCAATACCTTTCAAATTCATCAGAACAAAATTCACCACCATTATTAGTCCTTAAGCATTTTATTTTTCTTCCAGTTTGATTTTCTACAAGGTTCTTAAATTCCTTAAATCGACTGAACACTTCTGATTTACTTTTCAAAAAATATACAAATTCTTTTCTTGAATAATCATCAATAAACGACACATATATCTTGATTTAGACAAAGAAGGAACATTCATTGGACCAAATACATCATAATGAATATAATCTAGCAAACCAGAAGATTTATAAGGACTTCAGTAAAAAGAAACACGGTGCTGCTTTCCATATATACAATGCTCACAGAATTCAAATTCAAGATTACAATCATCAAGCCCCTCAACCAAGTTTTTATTTTTCAAAGTTTTTAAACCTTTTTCTCCTATGAGGCCTAGCCTATGATGCTAGAGAATATTCTTCTCTGCTGGAAGTTTTACTTCCATAGAGTTTACATAATTAGGGATATTTCCCTCTTTACCTCCATGAGTAGCTTTATGTGACTTTACAGAGACACTGTTACATTGAACAGCCTATACATCTAGCTTGTACAGGGTATCAATTCGAGCACCTCTAGCCAGCACCATAGAACCTCTAGTCATCTTACAGCCATTTCCAAAGAACATGACTTGTACTCCAATATTATTCAGCTTACTAATAGATAGTAGATTTCAAGCCAGACCTGGTATGTGCATAGCATCCTTGATCCCCTTTACTCTGCTATCAGGGAATTGGATTCTAACTCTTCCATGGCCAACTATCTCCAAAGATGAATCACTTGTCAAGTAAACCTTTCACCATCGTATTCTTCATACTTCATGAACCAGTCTCTATGAGATGTCATGTGAAAAGATGCTCCAGAATCAATCAGCCAGACATCATTTGATGCCTATGTAGCCAAGGCAGCAATGAAGGCATCTGAATCACCCTGAGAAGAATCATTATCGGAAGATTAATTCTTCTTCTTCTTCTTCTCCTCTTTACAATCCTTTTGAACATGACCAAGTTGCCCACAATTCCAACATTTCACCTTTGACTTCTTTCCAGGAGACTTTGATCTCCCCTTTGATTTCGATTTCAATTTCTTGTCCTTCTTTTTTCCTCTCTTTCGATCTTCCTTTGACAGCAAGAGCTTCCTTCACCGTCTCAGAATATTTCCTTCTCATCTCTTCTAATAGCAAAGAACCAAAAACATCTTCCATCTTGAAATTTGATGTTGTACTCCCAATAGTCATCACTAGATGATCCCAAGAGTCTAGAAAAGAACACAATAGAAGCATACAATGATCCTCTTCTTCAATTTTTACACCAACAGATATTAATTGAGCAATCAACATATTAAATGTGTTCAAATGATCAGCTACAGACCCTCCTTCCTACATTCTCAAAGAGTATAGCTTCTTCCTCAGGAACAGTTTATTCACTAAGGACTTCCCCTAATAAATAGATGCTAGACTTGTCCACAAAGAGGCTGCAGTCTTTTCTTCATGCACATTCAAAAGAACAGAGTCTACTAAATAGAGCCTTATTATCCCTTTTGATTTTCTATCTTCCAGGTCCCAATCCCCATTGCTTCATCGCCTGGGGTTTCATTCCAGAAATAACAAGCCACAGATCACGATCAACTAGAAGATCTTTCATTTTGAGTTTCCACAAATCAAAATTACTGCCATTGAATTTCTCTATTTCAATCTTTCCAGACGTGCTAGCCATCTCAATCTGTAATTAGAATTAACCAACTTCTACAAGACTCCCACTGAACATAATTGACACAAAAAACCCAACGTACCCACAAGGATAACACAACTAGCCAGGCTCTGATACCACTTGTAAGGAAAGCTAAGGTGTGGAAATAACTCTCCTAACATCAAAACCTTAGGGAAGAATGCAAAAACTCTTTAAAATTTTTACAATTATAGTCCAATTAAGATGCACTTGAAAAAGATAACAGAAATGGAGAAATATACACACCCATATGAACACCAGATTTACGTGGGAAAACCCTTATGGGAGAAAAACCCACCACACCAAGAGAAGTCACTTTGTATTATAGTAAAAAAATTACATACAGAGTTTTGACTTATCTTTTTGATGTCAGATTATAGCAGCTTTCACAATGATCAATCTTGTACAGGAACCTTCAAGTTACAATCTTTACATAATAGAAATCACACTGATACAATTCGAACTGTTCACCCAATTTTTCTTCAAACCAACTGAACCCATGATCATCTACAACTACAAACTATATTCATGCCATTCCTATCTGTCGAGCTTCCTCTCAGAACTACCATAACAAACTATCTTCCAACAATTCCAATTTGGCTTCTCTGATTGGTCGAATACCAGCCACGTAGATGGTCACCGCTCGTTCAAAGGAGTTCAAACTTTGTTGGAATATCGGTGAGACACTAATAGTGTCTCCCCGATGCCACAAAGTCTTCACTATCGATGTTGCCAAGAGTCGTTTCCATCGGCAAGAGGTTCCACCGAGCTTACAACTTGTATCGACCTTAGCATGCATATCGGTGAGACTATCGCTCTTCGGTGAGATATTATACCGATGTTCAAAGTCACATCGAAATGTTGTACCATCGGCAAGACTTACCGCACTCTCCAATACATCCCACCGAGCCTTCATGTTATTCCAAAGCATATGACAGTCGATAAGACTTATCGCTTTCCCCAAGACATCCCACCGAAGTCTCAAGTCATACTAAGCGCCAATCAAAAGTCAACAAGACATATCGTTATTGCTAAGACATTACTTCGAATACTCACAAGTCATACCAAGCACCGAACAGTCGGCAAGACTTACCACTCTTGCTGAGAGTTCTTATCGAGTCCACCAAGTTACCCTGAGACCACTAGTCACTAGGAGTCACACTGAGAATACACTATAACATCAGCGAGACATTAACACATCGGTAAGACTTCATATCGAAGCAAATGTGTTACACAGATGAGTTCAAGATTTTCCCCGTCGGTGAGACCTCTCTTCATCACTGAGACTTCTTCCTGAGATCCTTGTGTTACCCTGAGTGAATACTGTTGGTGAGACATTCCATTGTCGTTGGAACTTCATACCGAAACCCTTTAGTGTCACCATGAAGGCCATATGCTATCGGTAAGATTCTCTTCAGTTGCTGTGAGTCTCCCCAAAGCCCGATAAGAACATAATGTCAGCCAAAGGTCTCCATTCAACAAAAGGTCACAACAAAAGCTTCTTGTCATAGCGATAGTTCGTTCGGCAAGACACCAACCTTGTCTCAGCGACTTGGAACAAACCACAAGATCCAAAGCTGCTAGTTGGCCAGACCCAAAGCATGTCACACTGACTTGGCTCCAATAGAGGTTTCAGCCTGTGGGATTGAGACATATTTCCAACACATATTTTCACTTGGATAAGTCCTTACATTTATCTTCAGACCTGATGTCTATTCTTTTCCCATTCCTTGTTCCAAACTTTTTTGTCTTCCTGTACTTGTATCTGCACAAAACAATGATTAGAGGCCTTTTGCACTATTTGCTTCTTTGGTTCAATTTCATCCTTTCATTTTCCCTTAACTTCTTGCATACTCTATCCCTACATTTTTTCTATGTAACTTTTTGCTTTGCTAACACCTATGATCATTTTATTGTCCTTACTAGTCATTGTACTCAGAGTATCTGTAGATTCTCCACCTTTTACAATCTTACCCTTGACCAAAGGGCACACCATTGTACCAACCAACACATTCTCAATCCAATTCGTTGTCAAAAAATTAGAAGCATCTTCCTTACCTTCTATCAAAGCATTCTCATACCTTGTACTATTTGTAACATCAATTTATGTATCTTCCTTCACAACTTTTATCAATTATTTTCTACCACTCATTATTACCTTTGCTTTTCCTTTCTCATCTTCAATTAAAGGAGTTAACACAAATCTGCAGCCATCCTTCATGATTGTGTAAGGATTCTCTTTGCCATCATACATGGAACATCTATCATATTTCCAAGGTCTACCTAGGAGTAGGTGAAAAAAGTCCATAGGTAGGATATCACAAACAACACTATCACTATAGTCTCCAATTTGAAAATCAACCACTTCCTTTTCATTCACCAACAAAGACTGACCATCAATTAACCATGAAACTTTATAAGGAAACTCATGAGATATTCTTTTCAAACCTAACATATTCACCATCTCAACAAAAACCATGTTCTCTGTTGAACTAGAATATCAATCACAACTTTACATACCTTGTTTCCATACATTTAATCTTGAAGAGGCTCTTTCTTTGCAAAGGCTCCACCTCTTTTGTTGCCTTCAATACTATCTTCCTCACCATTAACATTTCCCCTATTTCAAGATCAACCCTCCTACTTGTAGAATGATTTATTTCACAGTCCTCTTCTTGAACTAATTGTGCTCTCCTATTAACCTCTTTTCACCACTTGATGAACTACCCACTCACTCAAGACACTTCCATGAAGGATGACCAAATTCATTACAAGTGTAGCATCTCCCTACAAAATTATTAGAACTAATCCCATCACAAAACCTTCCTCTACCTCTAAAACCTCCTCTAGAATCAACACTTTGCTCTTTACCTTTATTTTCTCCTTCTTGTTCTTCTAATGGAAACTTTGGTGTATAAATTATTCCTCTTCCTTTTGAACTAGTACCACCTCTTCCTCTAAATTCTTTCTCTTGTATCCTCTTAAGATTTTCCTCCACCCTGATTGCTAATTGAAAAAATTCTTCCACATATTTGGGGTTAGTAGCCACAAGTTCATCTTGAATATTAAACCTTAAACCACCTAGATACCTAGCACCTTTTCAGCCTCATCCTCATCCCTTCTAGATCTTATGCTTAATTCATAAAATTCATCAATGTAGGCCTTAACATCTAGTTCTTTTTGTTTCAATCCTTGCAACTTTTTATACAACTGAACCTCATACTCCTTTGGAAGAAACTTACCTTTTAAGTTTTGCACCATCTTGTCCCAGAAAGTGGTCCTTGATTTTCCTTTTTTTCTCCTCTCTTCTTGCTCATAATCCCACCATAAAAGAACATTTCCTTTTAGCTTTGTTTTTTCCACCTTCACCATCCTCTCATCTGAAATATCCTCACTTTAAAAATAATTATCCATAGCAGAAATCCAATCAAGTAATTCCTCTTCATTTAAATTACCACCATTAATAGGGAGATCAACTTTAACCTTTGTCAATTCACCTTTCATTGCTTTGAGCATCTTCACCATTCTCTAGTCTTCAGGATCTAGTTCTTCTTCAACATCTTCAAGATCCTTTGTTTCACTCTCATCATTCACTTCTCTTCTTTTCATTGTCTCCAAGGCAGAAAGCCTTTCCAAAATTACATTATGAGATTCTAGAAGCTTAGCATGCTTCTCTTTTAGATCTTGCAACTCCCTTGCAGCACTAACACCTTTTGGAGGCATCCTTTCAACCTTGACTCTTCACCTTCTTCTTCAAACTTACAAAATGCAATCAAACTACCAACAAAAGATCTTGTTCCTGAAGCTCTGACACCACTTTGATGCATACTAGGTGGAGGAATCTCAAAATCCAACTCAATTTGATCAATCTTAAACAAAGGTATCTACCCTTGAACACAAACACTCAACTTTTACTCAAACCTTCACCAATTGACTACTAGTATTCAAAAATAATCAAATGGAGATATATTTTAGAGAAGGCCACAAAAAGGCCAACACAAATTCAATTAAACATTCATATAGTTCCAAACACAATGTCACAATACATCTCACAAAGTTTCTTAGGCCCATCATCAAGTTTCAAAAGATTACCCTACTCAAAAGGCTACTAAATTAGCCTTGTTTTACAAAGGAACTACCTCTCAAACACCTTCCCTTCATAAAAAATCATCAAACAGTCATAGGTCATATGAAAAAACATCAAATTTCATGATTTGTTTCTAGATTTAAGGCATCTTTAGTATTGTTCCAACAAACCCTCCATTTACAAGAAAATACCTAGGGTTTTAATGAAAAACTATATAACCAAGCTTCCCAAGCTAGAACAAAGCATGAAACAAATCAATTATACCCTAAAAAAGGTTAAAAAACTCTCACAAGGATTGTACCTTTAGTGATTTATCAAAACCCTTCACTTAGCCACCAATTTCACAAGGAAAATGACATTTCTAGCCCTAGGGCTTCATCCATTCATTAGAAACACAACTCTACTACAACCTAAACCTTAATAACTCCTAATATACATTGCAGGGGACCCATTCCACAAGGCACAATGCACATAGAAAGTGGAATGGATTGGTTTCACATTTTGGAGACCTTCAACCCAAAAATCTAAAGAAACGGAGCAATTACAGAGAAAGTTTGATTTATCCCTCCAAATATAGTATCAAACCCTCAAAATGATAACAGATGAAAGATAATACATGTAATTACATAGAACAATAATATTTAGAGCCCCGAAAGCCTGTACAAGCTAGTACAGAGATAACAAAGTTCAAAAAATTGATTATTTGTAGAAGAAAGATGTTGTTTATTGAATTGAATTCCTTCAATTTTTTTCCAATAGCGTTGCTCGAGCCTTCAAAAGGCTTTAACTACATTTTCAAACCAAAAACCACCCTCTCAAACTTCTATAACTAATTTTTAAATTCAAATACTCTTAATGTTCCCTAAAATGCACTTTGACAACCTTGTTATTGCACTTAAAAACATCAACATGTAACTTTTTCCATTTAAACTCTAATGACTCTAAACCACCTAATTTACATCACAAATGGTCTTTTGGACCTTATTTATCATAATTAAACTCAAAGCGCCCTAATCTAATATATTGACCACCTATCAAACCATTATAAGGTCAATTTTTGAAATAAGGTGTAGGTGCTCCTACACCACAAGGTAGTGAACTATTTGAAAAAATGCCTCAAATAAATGGGGTCTCTTGGTGATTAGGGGTATCTTGGTGATGTAAATCACCAAGAGACCCCATTTCTTTGAGGAATTTTTTCAAACATCTCACTACCTTGTCAATGCAGTAACATAGACAAGATAGTGTGTGTTTTGAAGAAATGCCTCAAATTAATGAGGTCTCCTAGTGATGTACATCACCAAGAGACCCCATTTATTTAAGGAATTTTTTCAAACACACTACATAGAATCACGCAAAGATACCATTTATTTGAGGATTTTTTTCAAATAACAGAGTACATTGTCTATGCTATTGCATTTATAATTTAGTGAACTTGTCAATGCTCATTAGGTTGTCTATGCTACCACATTGAACCAAAACATATAATCTACACAATATCCATATGTAAAATTCAAACCAAAACATATGTAAACTTGAAATACATAAACCAAAGGTCTAATTATCAACTAATCTTGATGTGAATACTTAGAACTTTTAATACAAATTAATGTGCATACTTACAAATTAATAAGAACCAATTTACATACTTACAAATTAAACCAACGAACCATCCAGGTTTGATCTACTCTTTATTGTGTCAAGTATTGCCTCATGGTAAAACTCATGCACCTTCCACAAGGTCTTGTTCAAAGGTCTGCCACTATATTTGATCAAATGAACATTGGATTGCATCAAAAGGTTTGAGTAATGAAGAATCTTTTGATGCATGTCAAAGTCCTAAAATAGCAAAAAAATAACTCTTATGTAGGTACATTCTAAGCCATGTTCCAGTAACAACCATCGAGCTTGCAGGGTATTTTATGTTTTCTATTTTATGTTTTCTCCATCTATAACTAGGGCCTCCAATTTCTCTCTCTCTCTCCCTCTCTCTCTCTCTCACTCCCTCCCTCCCTCCCTCTCCCCCTCTCTCTCTGGTCTCTCTTTTCTAGCTCCCCTCTCTCTCTCTCCTTATCCATCCATCTCTCCTTTGCCATCTATGTCTCTCACATAACCCTAAACACTATCCCTAAACCATCAAGACTAGACACTATACCTTAAACCCTAATCCCTCATCCCTATAGCCTTAAACCCTTAAACCCTAAACCCTCTCTCTCTCTCCCACCCTACCCACATAAGTCCCTCTCACTCCAACCCCCTCTCTCCCACTCCCTCTCTCTTAGGTCTCTCCCTCCCACACCCTCTCTCTCTTTCTCTCATTTCCTCTATCTCTCTCCAACTCTCTCTCTCTCTCCCACTCCCTCTCCCCCTATCTCTCAAGTCTCTACCTCTAGCACCCTGTTAGATCTCAAAAACGCAGGTTGGAATGCCTCAAGAGGCTGCCAATCTCTTGACAGGCTTTAGGGTAACAGACAAGGTCAAAAGCTTTCAACCTTCTATGCTTCAGGTACTGCTAGACCTACGTGGGTGCACCCTTCTAAATGAAGCAAACTTGACTTATGATTATCTTTCTTGCACAATGATTTGTCCACAATGGTAGATGGGAGTGAACAAATGAAACCAAACTTGATAGCAATAGCAAAAGCAATCTTCTGATCTAAATCCTAAAATGCTCAATTAACAGATATAAAGAAACTGAATGAATTCAAAATGATGAAGTGCAGAGACCAGTCCCTTGTTGGGTATGCAGAGTCGAATGAAACAGAAGTGGGCAACTTATTCTGGCAGAAGCTCAAATTGTTGGCATATGATCTATTTATAACTTGTATAAAAATGCAAGATTATGACCACTAAGCTCTACTTTAATAATCCAGATGAATCTCCCTGATTATTATGATCAACCAAAAGGATTTAATCTCTCCTTGAAAGAACCAATAGATTAATCACAGAGATACATCAAATGTGCACTGATAAACTAAAAATAAGCTTGTTACTTCAATTTAAATAACCAGAAAGAATCAACCTAGAGACAGCTTAGCAATACTTTTCAATAAACCTAACATACAATTGACACCAGAGATAACCTGCCACACTAACTAACTTTCATTGAAATCACCATTTGAAAACATGCAACATAGCCTCTGATCTGAGAAATTTATTCTACTATATCCATCTCTACCTACTGTATCAATCTAAAATATGATTTCATCTAATCCTGATATTACAATCAGGAATGTATATTTATACACTAGCATTTGGAAAAACTCATTACATTGAAATCCATGTCGACCAACCATAGTATTTGGGATCAATTCATGTTGGCCCACAACTGCATTGTAGGAACTCACATGTCGACCACAATGGCAAAGATTTTGTTAATCATTTCGGAATAGTCGCTAAGACAAATCCGTAAGTATGATGAAGGAAATTATAACGCTATCATCATGTCCCTTTGTGTTTTTCCCAAACTCTGTGATGTCGGTGAGACATCTCATAGATAAAAAAATGTTATATCGAAATGTATTTCTTCACACTCTTTCCATTCACTGAGACACGAGGAATTTTTTACCAAGCAGCGTTCTTTTTGTTCTGTTCACAGTCACCGTGACATATTGTTATCGAGGAGACATTATATAGATCGCTTTATGTTTCCCCGAGATGTGTTGTTTTCTCACATTTGTTTCAATCATTGAGACATAAGAATTTTTCTCACCAAGATGTGCCCATCATTTTCCTTCACCAAGACAATTCAAAATCAGGGAGAGCTCCCAAAGAGTTCATTTAGTTGTACCAAAAGCCCCCTTATTCATCTTGTGTGTTGTTGTGACTTTTCACCATTGGGAAGACATCACGTAGATTATATTATGTTATATCAAAACACCCCAGGCACACATGATCACCGAGAGAATTCCAAACTTTCGCCGAAAGCCATTCATAAGACATTGTCGACAAGACCCGACGGGCTCGCTATGAAATTATACCGAAGCTAAGACCTTTTGCCAATATGCCAATTCCTCCACCACCGGTCAATGTGACAATGGAAACTCGTTGTAACCTCACACCGAAAGGAACCCATTTGGCTGAAGTGAATCCTTCAATGTGTTTGTCGGTGAGACCCCAAGAATTTTCCAAGACATTATATCGATGTCACAACTCTTGCTCATGTATCCTCATTCAAGTTGGTCGGTGAGACATAAAGCACTCGGTGAAACAATATATCGACGACCAAACTCCTGCAGAAATGTGCATCATCCTTTGTTACCAAGACCGTGAAGAAGTCCTATTGAACGAAGCCTTTGAGTGAAAATAAAATTGCCATGAAATCAAATGAGTCTTGCCAATAAGCAACACAGACTTATATAAGCAGAAATACAATATGAATTGGGAAACCCTTGACCATCACATGCCGATAGGAACAAGAAAGTGCAAAATTCAGACACAAATGATTTTATGGGACAAAATATGGGTAGAATGAAATGAAAATAGACCCATGTGTTTATGAAAAGGACTCCTATGGAAACTCAGGCTTATGGAAAACTTGTGAAAATACTCATAAATTTTTAGTTCCAACAGTGGCTCTGTCCAGGGATGAATGATAGTCAGATCATTGCAAAGATCCAGAATCTTTGGGTGAGCAACACAAAATGAGAAAAATGGAAATGGACAAGAAGCATGATAGAACGAATGAAAAATGAATGCAAAATGGAGATGAACCAAAACCCTAAACTACTGTGCATGGAAAATAATTTTAGAGAGGATAAGCAAGAGTTGTCCATGCACTAGCAACCCTCAATCCTTTGTGTTTTAACTTCTCCTGTCTTGAGTTGTTACAATCTTAAACTCCAACCATACTTTCCCCTGTCAAATACCTGATTTGCTCTTGAGTTCATCAGATTCCTCCTGAAGACATTCATGCAACCTACTCTGTCACTGTTAGTTTTTAGAGAATTACTATGCTCAGCTTGACCCAAATTCCCTACATCATTCTGCAATTTATATTCTTCATCATCAGACAAATCTCTGTTATCTCCAACATACAAAATATACACATGCTCAATGCCAAATTCCTCATTATCTTTCTCACTGTTGTGTACTATAAAACACTCTCTCAGTTGTATTGAAAATCCATCATCAAAGTGCCTCTCTCGAGAAACAAAAAGTTCCATTATATCAACACTATCTGAAACACACAAATCTAAAGCCTTTTGCACCTCTTCCAAATCGTCATTTGGAGATAATATTAAATTATAACTCACATCTCTAGTATCTAGCATAGATGAACAAATCAAAGCTAGAATTCTATCATCCTTGGCATAAAAATCTTTACACAAAGATCTTTCATTGTACAAAAAAATGTAAGTTGGACACAAATCTTCAAGATCACCTTCATGTGCACATCCCTGATATTTAGGAATTAACAAATCTAAAATCTGTCCACTACCGAGCAAACAAGTCTCAACATTTTCATCACTACAGTTGTATTTTTCATTTTTATCATCATCAAAGAGAATTCCAAAATCATCAAAGAAAGCAAAATCATAAATATTACTAGTGCAATCATTTATTCCATCATTTTGCTTGTCTGAAATTATCTCTCCTTTTTCATAAACTGGATTTGAAAATACTTGAATTTCATTCATGGGCATACCTCCACAAAATATCATCTGATCTTCTTTTAAAACTTCATCATACAATGGGTTTGAAAAAGTTTGGAAACTATTATCAAATGTACCAAGCTCTTTTTCATCAATTGTATCTTCATAACATGTAGAAGAATCCCTTGATTGCAGATCAAAATCCTCTAGTTCATCATCAGAATCTGAACATTCACTGGATTCCTCACAACATGCACTACTTTCCCTATCACAATCTATTATGCATGAGAAATATCTTGCATCATCCTCCTCCTGATGCAAACTATCATAGGAATCATCTTGATTTGCACATGTATCATATTCTATCAGTTGCATTATCTGATCAATTTCTCTATACTCATCAGAAATACAACTATTGGTTTCAACATTGATAGTGTTCTCATACCTTATTCCCTAGGATAACACTTGAATCAAGTCAATAGAGGAACCTCCTACCTCAATACTTTTCTTCTACTCCAATGTTTCTCCTTTGTTTTCTTCCTTCTAATCAGTCATAAAAATTCCTCTGAGGGCACCTTCTTTTTCATTTGCTCTCCTATTTCTCAACCAGTGGTTACTCCTTGCTTCCTCAACTGCAGCAACAGTTAGTCTCTCTTTCTCTTCTTCAGTAAGTCTCCTCACACTGTATTGAGCAAGAACCTCAACAAAATGTGGCTCTGTATAATCTTCCTCAGAGTTAGAAAGGATCTATTGTTCAGGCATATGAACATTGTATTTCTGATTTGAAACATCATGTTGATAACCTTCATCCTCTAAAGATGAGTACCTCTCCACAACATGGTGAAAAGTGTTTGAAGTCATATATACTATGTGATCTTCTCTATTGTTTCCCATTAACATTCCCTCCTCTTGCATTCTTTGGGATACACCACAATGATCTGGGGAATGTGGCTTATCACAGAATTCACAAAAGTAATTGTTACTTACCATATAGGTTCCCCTCTTGCTCAATGGATCAGGAGCTTCTTCATTTCCAGGCCTAGCTATTATAGGTTTTTCGTCCTTCCAGTCTGTATTATAAGGCATGTCATGCAACCTCGGCCTCTCATTTTTGTAAGTATTCTCCTATTTGTACTAATAATTGTTGCTTTGCTGACAAACCTTAGGATTATCTCTTTTATCCATTATCCCTATAGCCCTCCTATTGTTTTCAATTGTTTGTGCCATCTTCTAAGCCTCAGCTAAGTCTCTAGGGAATCTATTTCTTAGTTCATACCCTATTTTAGGATCAAAAGCATTCAAATAAACACTCAGTGCTACAAAATCTGGAAACTTTGATCTAGGAGGTATCTTATTTTGCAACTTATTGAATATCTGATTAAAATCATAAATTGTGTCATTTTGATCTTTTTGAATCCATATTAATTCATGAAGAGCAACATCTGGTGCACTTGGATTCCCATATTGCTCGAGGAATTGATCCTAAAATCCTTTGAGAGAATCAATAGAGACTACTGGAAGGCTATTGAACCAATCCCTGAAGTCTTCAACAAGTGATATCATGAATAGCCTCATGTGTAAGTCTTCATATGGCACATCCAAATCTTGGATGAAAGCATTGAAACATCTTAAATGCTCTTTACCAGTAACTGCATTACTCCCTGTAAACTTAGGCACCAGACCTCTCCAGTTGCCATCCATTGGATAAGGGGATAACTGAATCCTTGCCAAATCAAACTGTCTAATCATTGTTGTGTATTGATGGGGGGGCACCAAGTGGGTACTAATGCTAGTACTGTGGCATATACTATTGACCATGATGTGGTTGTGGTGAGTACATATTCTTTTGTGCATGATATGCATTGCCTCCATTGTGAGAATTCCCAATTGTACTATCAGGCATTTGAGGAATCCAATGCTTGCCTACATTTGTGTACTCATTCATTCCATATATAAATTCCATTCTTCATCAAGTTTTTTCTAGAGTCGCCACCTACTTTTCCAAAAGTAGGAAAAATAATTCCTTTTGATCTTCTCCCAGCGGAATCACTCTTTCTAAAACTTCTCAAATCACAATTCTTTCCTCAATGACTCTATATGATGGTCTTCAACCAAATTTTTTGATGTAATACCCAGCGGAGTCGCCAATTTGTTGGCTCTCAAAAATGCAGGTTGGAATGCCTCAAGAGGATGCCAATCTCTTGACAGGCTTTAGGGTAACAAACAATGTCAAAAGCTTTCTACCTTCTACGCTTCAGGTGCTACTAGACCTAGGCGAGTGTACCTTTCAGAATGAAGCAGACTTGACTTATGATTATATTTTTTGCACAATGATTTGTCCACAATGGCAAATGGGAGTGAACAAATGAAACCAAACTTGATAGCAATAGCAAAAGCAATCTTCTGATCTAAATCCTAAAATGCTCAATTAACAGATATAAAGAAATTGAATGAATTCAAAATGATGAAGTGTAGAGACCAGTGCCTTGTTGGGTATGCGGAGTCAAATGAAACATAAGTGGGCAACTTATTCTAGTAGAAGCTCAAATTGTCGGCATATGATCTATTTATAACTTGTATAAACATGCAAGATTATGACCAATAAGCTCTACTTTAATAATTCAGATGAATCTCCCTGATTACTATGATCAACCAAAAGGATTTAATCTCTCCTTGAAAGAACCAATAGATTAATCACACAAATACAACAAATGTGCACTGATAAACTAAAAATAAGGTTGTTACTTCAATTTAAATAACCAAAAAGAATCAACTTGGAGACAACTTAGCAATACTTTTCAATAAACTCAACATACAATTGACACTAGAGATAACCTGCCACACTAACTGACTTTCATTGAAATCGCCATTTGAAAACATGCAACATAGCCTTTGATTTGAGAAATTTATTCTACTGTATCTATCTCTACCTACTGTATCAATCTAAAATATGATTTCATCTAATCCTGATATTATAATCAGGAATGTATATTTATACACCAGCATTTGGAAAAACTCATTGCATTAAAATCCATGTCGACCAACTATAGTATTCGGGATCAATTGATGTTGGCCCACAACTACATTTTAGGAACTCACATGTCAACCACAATGGCAAAGATTTTGTTAATCATTGTTGAGCAGTCGCTAAGACAACTCCATAAGTATGATGAAGGAAATTATAACACTATCATCCTGTGCCCTTTCTATTTCACCCAGATTCTGTGATGTCGGTGAGACATCTCACAAATAACAAAATGTTATATCGAAATTTATTTCTTCACACTCTTTCCATTCGCTGAGACACGAGGAATTTCTTACCGAGAAACATTATTTTTGTTTTGTTCATAGTCACCTTGACATATTGTTATTGGGGAGACATTATATAGATCGCTTTATGCTTCCCCGAGATGTGTTCTTTTCTCAAATTTGTTTCAATCGTTGAGACATAAAAAAATTTCTCACCAAGAAGTTCCCATCATTTTCCTTCGCCAAGATAATTCAAAATTGGGGAGAGGTCCCAAAGAGTTCATTTAGTGATACCGAAAGTCCCCTATTCATCTTGTGTTTTGTTGTGACTTTTCACCATCGGGAAGACATCACGTAGATTAGATTATGTCATATCAAAACACCCCAGGCACACATGATCGCCGAGAGAATGCCAACCTTTCACTGAAAGCCATTCATAAGACATTTTCGGTAAGACCTGACGGGCTCGATCTGACATTATACCAAAGCTAAGACCTTTTTCCGATATGCCAATTCCTCCACCACCGGTCGGTGTGACAATGGAAACTCGTCGTAACCTCACACAAAAAGCAACCCATTTGGTCAAATTAAATCCTTTAATGTGTTTGTTGAAGAGACCCCAAGAATTCTCCAGGACATTATATCAACGCCGCAACTCTTGCCGATGTATCCTCATTCAAGCCGGTCGGTGAGACATAAAGCACTCGGTGAAACAATATATCGATGACCAAACTCCTACCGAAATGTGTATCATCCTCTGTCACTGAGACCGTGAAGAAGTCCTTCTGAATGGTGCCTGTGAGTGAAAATAAAATCACCATGACATCAAATGAGTCTTAGCGATAGGAAACATAGACTCATATAAGAATAAATACAATATGAATCGGGAAACCCTTGACCATCACATGCCAATAGGAACAAGAAAGTGAAAAATTCAGACACAAATGATTTTATGGGCAAAAATATGGGCAAAATGAAATGAAAATAGACCCATGTGTTTATGAAAAGGACTCCTATGGAAACTTAGGGTTATGGAAAACTTTTGAAAATACTCAAAAATTTATGGTTCCAACACACCCTACATAGATAACTCTCTCTCTCTCTCTCTCCCCCACCCTGATAAGTCCCTCTCACTCCAACCCCTTCTCTCCCACTCCCTCTCTCTCAGGACTCTCCATCCCACCCCCTCTTCCTCTCTTAGGTCTCTCTCTCTCTCTGGTCTCTCCCTCCCACCCTACCTAGACAACTCTCTCTCTGTTCAAATTCTCCCTCCCTCTACATATATACATACATACATATAAGCAAGCATACATACATATAGGAATATATACATACTTACATACATATAAGCATACATACATGTGTACATACAATCTTACACACATACATACATACATATACATATAATAATGCATACATATATACAAGCATGTATACTTACATACATTCATGTCATACAAGCATACATACATACATATATTTAATAGACTAGCATTTAACACAAAGCAAGACATAACGCAAGCGCGTTATAACGCACTCACATTATTTCTTGCTTTGAGAATCCCCAAGCCTTAGGCTTGGCATTTGCTTTAGATTACCAACCCAAAGGCTTGGAGTTCCTTCCCAACATCCAAATATATGTTTTTGGATATTGTACAAGATTTCACATAAATCATGGTTGTGGTAACTGTTAGGTTTGTACATGTTTCAAGGTTGAACAAATCAAACACCTAGGTATTGTTAGACTCTCTCTTAGCTATTTAACAATGTAATTTTTTTCACATTTTGATAATGTTAAGCCTTTAATATTTCATTTTGTTTGTTTGTGTTTCTATTTTTTGGAAAAAACCACTGTTTGGTATTTTTTGTTATAAATTAATCATTCATTAAAATTTCCAATAAATTAAATTTTTAGAAACTATACTCCATTCTACACATTAAAAAAAATGATTTTGAATTAGTTTTCAAAACTTATAGGCGTAGCATGACCAAAATTTTAATTTTAAGGATGTGTCCACTTTAAAAATTAGTAAACAAACAAATATTCATTAAAAAATTATCAAAAAAATCAGGCATAAACTACATTCTGTTAGCTAATTTCTCAAGTCAAAGCGATTTGAAAAATACCAAAAAAAAGTTAACCTTTTAAGGGAGCCACAAAAGTTGTTATGTTATGTTTCATTGGAAAAAACAACACCAATATTTGTGGCTCCCTCTTTTGAACCCCTTAATCTCTAACATTTAAAAAAACAATAGTAGTTTAGAAAGTAGACTCAAAGCACAGCAATCCTTGTTTTTGTTGCATCTAAATTTTTTTAGTGTAACTATCCTCAATTTCACATCCAAGGTCGGCATTTCTTGATTTCAAAACAAAGTGGCCACTTAAGACCCCTTTTTGGTCCCCCATATTTTTGCACTTACCCTATTGTAGTTGTATATTTTGAGTCAGAGAGGTGGATACTTGATTCAAGAGCCCCACATCATATGGCTTCATTAGAGATTACATTCTTTTTATTTGAGTCTTGTTCATCACCATACATCTTGATGGCCAACAACACACATATTCATGTTTTTGGGAAGGGATATATTGACATGGATGCCAAATCATTTAATGGTGTTCTTTGTGTGCCTTCATTGTCAACTAAAATATTGTCTATTAGATCACACATCGTGGAGCAGGAAAGAGTGTTGAGTTCACACTAGATTCTATCATAATACGAGATTTACATAGTAAAGATATAGTTAGAGCTAGGGAGGTTGATCATCAATCTCGAGTCTACACCTCACATTTTTCCACTATTTTTCATTTGACTGATGTTGAAATTCAAGAATATAGTGTGGACACTTTTGATGATAATTAGTATGGTCATTTGAATCTTAATATTCTTTCATCTATTGAGGATATAGATACATGTTCCAAAATTTCATCTCCTTCATTTATTATTTCTTTTAATAATTCTTGTGTTGCCATAGTTTTGGCTTCTTGTGATTTAGTGCAGCAGGACAAACATTGTCTTCCACATACAACTACTTGAGATGAGTACTTGAAAAAAATTGCATGTTTGTTTACAAAGTCCCACATTTCAGAATTAGGAGACACCATTGATTTCATGAAGATAATCCTTCTTTAGTTTTCATGAGGGAACACTTTGAGCCTCTTGTTCATTCTCTATATGATCATTCTCCATAGATTGAAATGAGTATGGATACTTTTGAGAAACATATGGACGAGGCTTATTTATCTTCAAAGGAGATATCTTTGTCTTTGGATTATGCTCTATAGTATTTTATAAGAGATCATGGATTTTCTTTTTCATCGGTGTGGCCTAAAACACTTTTTTGGAGTGTGTCAACTTTCAACATCAACATGGAGACAATTAAGTAAACTTTAGAGACAACACTTATCATTCTTCTTCCCTCATCTTCATTTCAGGAATGGGAAGACATCCTACATACCATTTTAGTTTTATTTCTTCCTAAGGTGAGGAATGTTGTTTGACGAGATTGGCTCATCTTTAACATTTAGTGTCAATCATCTACCAATTTTACAATAGACTTTATATTTATGTTGGCTTCATGGTCTCTCTTCTTCTCTTTTATGGGGGGACTTTTTCTTTGTATGGGATTTTGTCCTTCACATTCTTTACTGAGAGCATCTTGTTTTCATCTCCCTTTTAGAAAGGATTTTCCCCACTAGGTTTTCTCCTTTTGTTTTTTTGTAAGAGATTACAATTTTACAAGGGTACCTAACATGGCCTCATATGTGGTACCCATCCTTGCATCATTTACATTGGTTTTTCCCTCCCTAAGTTAAACTTAAGGGGGGCTGTTAGTGTAAAAAGGTGTTTTACCTAACTATTTAACCTAGTAGATCTTATTCACATGTTAAGTTTACTTAGGTCCAAGGAATATTTTTGGAAGTCTTAGTTGGAATTAGATCTTAAATTATCTTATGCCATTTACTCTTTTTTCCTATTTCATTTAAAATTAGTTGTCTCATGATAGAGGATTAAGACACTTGTCATGATCTTGTCTAATCATATGTCTCACCTTGGCTATATAACCAAGGGGTTCTTATTTGTAATTTAACAATCATAATCCAATTGTAATCTATCATTTTCATCTTTTGATAGAATAACATTACTGTCTCATAGCTAATCCCTCTTGTACTTTCATGAAGTTTCTAGGACTTCAATAGCTACAATATTTAGTGAAATATTGCATGGTGTAGGGTATTCTATACCAACTCTTACAAAGTGGAATATCAAAAAATGGTTATATTAGATAAGAAATCCCACCTTAGGTTTAAAATGCTAATACAAATATAAAATTATACTTGGTGATGTCATAATCCCTTTGAAATCAACTTACAAAATGTTGACATTATCGACAATCTTATTCATCTAAACCAATTGATTAAACTTGACAATGTTTAGTGCACTTGGTTTTACCTACAAAGTTTGGATTTCCATGAGAAACCTATAATTTCCATAGGATAAGGAATTCCCCCAAATTTGGATGACCCAAAAGTTCTCGTGATCCAACAAGAATAGGAAATTATGCAAATAGACAAGTGGAAGTTCCAAATGAATTGGAAGTTTCACAAACCACTTCACTATTGGGTTCCTACAAGTAGGTAAATTATTTAAAAACCCCACACTATATACATGTTGTCCTTAATGTGGAAGTTTCTTATCAAACTAAACCTTTTGATCAGCACACTTGTGTAATTCAATAACATTTTCATACAAATCCACTTGATCACAATATACTCACAAACTCTAGTAAGACATGAATTCCCTGCAAAGTTAGATGAGTAAAATATTCTCTAAAATGTTAAAAATATTTTTTGAATCAATTTTAAGGAATGAAATTTATTCGATTCAACACCAAAATAGTTCAATCCGGTGATAATTGAGAAGTCTACAAAGTCAATAGCAAACCAAAAATATATAATGAAATAACTTCAATAATTTTTATCCTTTCTTCACCAAATTTGAACTCTAAATACTCATTAATATCTTCTACAAAGTGATGCCATTAGTTTTCCAAAATTGTATTTGAAAATTCTCTAGAAGCAAAAACCCCCAAAAACTAACAAAAACACAAAAAACTACACTAAAAATAGAAATAAAACTTGAAATAAAAATTGGGTGATGCAAGATTTCTTATTCACCCAATGAATCATGCACTAGACACACTAAGTAATAATTTCATGAGAATAGCTCACAAATAGAGATGAGTAGCCAAAATACCCTTTCAGTTTGTAAACATCCTATACCATACTCCAATGTTGTGATGAGTACGTTTAGTTTTTTCCCTTTTTTCTCCTTTTTCAACATTTGACAAGAACAAATTCTTTTATCGTCTGCCAAATTTGTTCTCCTCTCTTTTCTTCATTTGTGGATCTTTTTCCACCATTTCCTAACCTCCTCAAAAATACTTTCCCTATTCTACTTCCTTTTGTTGGATTCAACCTAACACAAACCATCTACCTCAACCCAATTCTTCTTTTCTTCTATTCTCTTGTGGGATTTGTCCCACCATAAACTAACAACCTCCACCAAGTTCCACTCTCATTTTTCTCTTTTGTGGGTATAAGCCAACCATAAGCCATCCTCCTCCACAAAGATACTTATTCTTTCTTTCATCTTATTGTGTGATGAAACCCTCTAATTTATGTCTACCTCCACCAAAATTTTGTCATCCACTTCTTTCTCACCACTACAATTACAAACATATTATCATTACAAGAATCATTGAAATAAAAAAAATCCTCTTCTCCTCCTCATCTATTTCTTCTTAACACTCTTCTTTCTACTTTGCCACATGTTCATTAGTGCTCTTCTACACAACTCCAACATATTCAAGCTTATCTCTATTGCATTTATACTATTGATTTCCTTGGAAAAATTATTTTCTTCACCTACAAACTTTTCCAACTCTTATATAAGTAATTCAACAACAACAACATCTTTACAAAATTATGAATAATAACCCATTACTTTTGAAACCTCTAGTATTGTTGCAACTCGTCTCTTTACCTTTATACAAGCAAATAAAATTTGAGGGAATTCATTATCCATTCCTTATTTCTTCATCCTCTTCCTCCTTATCCTAATTCATAATGATATCTCCTTCTCTAGTGTCATCTACATAACACCTTGTTTCTTCCTCTTTTTTATATGCATCCCAAGAAATATGAAGATATTCATGGGAGTCATTTTCTCCCATCTACATTTATTTCCTCTATTCCTCATACTCATTCAACAATTCTTCTCCCAAAATTCTATTTATTTCTCTCATATCTTCCTTCAACATGAGTTTATCCTCATCATCTTTATCAACTTCTTTGTCAAACAAGAGGCATTTAAAGACCACCACTTCCATTTTTTCTTATTATGTTTCATCTAACCTTCCTTCATCAAATAATCTTTCAATTTTATTCATCTCCTCTTTTAATAGGACACTATCCTCATCTTCATCAATTTCCTTGTCAAATATAGGACTTTCAATGTCCATTTTATAAATTTCTTCATCTTAAACTTCTCCTTCATTTCCTGCAAAAAAAACATGAGATGAAATAAATTTCACATTCCTATCTTTCTTCTTTTCTTTCTTTGTTATTACATCATGTGCAACTTCATCTTTCTCGCACCTTTTATTTACACATTCTTCATAAATAATTAATTTATGATCCACAATGACCATTCTCTCTTCCCTATTCTCTCATTTATTTTATTTCCTTGTTCTCTTTTTTATTATGACTACATGAGTTGCTCCCACATTTTTCTCCTTTGACACCACTTCTATCAAAGGGTTGCAACACTATTTTTCTATATTTCTCTTTTTGTTTTTGGGTGATCCCACAATACTAGTTTACAATTTTTGGCCACACTAAACACTAAACAATTCTTTTCTAACTAAATCTTCACTTTTGGGAAACTATAGCGGCTAAACCATGAGGAATTTGAAGATGATACAAACTAGTGATTTGTGACATTTTTTCTGTAGATTCTAAATATATTTTTTTCAAAAAATTTGGAATCAGATTGCCCTTCTTTTTCCATCTCCTTCAAAAACCATTTTTTCAGTCAACACCATATTTAAGGAGTGACACTCACTGTATAACACAACTTTTTTTCCATGAAAGATAAAATTCTATTTTTTTCAAATTTAGATTTGTAACTATGATATCTAGTGCTTCCAATTGGTTTCATAGTGTTTTATTTAACAATTTTTCCTTAATCAAGTTTCAAAGTCAAACCAACTACAGTTTAGAAATAGGAAAAATGCATAACACAACTTTTTTTGTATGTATCAAAATTATTTTTTTTCTTTTTTGTTAGATCAAGGACCTCAATATCTAGTGCACTCATATTTTTCAAAAAAAAATTGATAATCTTCTATTTTTCCACATGTGTAGAACAGAGAGCTTGATTTTTGGTGAAAAACCCACATTCACAAGAAATAAATAATAAATATAATAATTAAATTAAATTTATTTAAAATTATACTTTTTATGAAGCTTATAATAAGGACTACATACTTACAAAAAATAAATTTTAAATGAATTCATTTGATTTCTCAAAAGGTAAATCATTTTTTTTTTAATCAGTATATTGATAGGTGTAAAGGAGACTCCTTTATAGGTATGGTTTAAAACTAGCTGGGTTCTATCCAAGGGGGTTTGATATAAGGTAGTTTGATCAAAACATATTCAATTGGAATGATTTAAAAGGAAATTTTTAAGGCATAAATCATTATATTTTCTAAAAATATGTGATTTTAGCAAAAATCAGAATCTCCCAAAAATTGTAAACAAACTTTTTGGGATCACCCTTTCCTCTTTCAAGAGGATCTTATTCTTCCAAAATCTCTCTTTCTCATGAGATATTATCAATTCTTCTCCCTCTTCAAGATAGAAATATAACCTCTCTTCATTACTTTCAACATCATTTCTTATATCTATTTCCATGCCACCTTCACAAAACCTCTCTTGATATTTCCCCTTAACTACTTCACCTTCCTTCCATTTCTTAATCTAGACCATTTTTAGTTCTTCAAAATAAATTTCCCATGCCTCTTTTCTCATTGTTCTTCCCAAAATAGAATACTTACAAGCCTTGTTCATGACCCTTCTTATATTATTTCTTAAAGACATATTCACTTCAGTTCCAAAATTTATTTAGAGACTTACATGTCCCTCTATACCTACAAGGTTTCACTTACAATAGTATTTCCACTTCTAAGGTATCAACCCTATGTAGTTACATGATTCTACCTAAAAAAATATTATACAATTTTCAATCAAACAAATATACATTCTTTGGCTTCATGTGCCTCCTCTAACCGATGTAGTTATAGGTGACCCACTCACATACCCAAAATAAATTCAATAGAACTCAAGCTCTAAAAAATTACATGCCTCTTCTCCCCCTTCATGAAATCTTCCGTAGAGCTCAAGCCCTCAATAGTTACAAAATCTCTTTTCTAAAAAATATCCTATGATTTTCTCTAGACACCTTCTAAATTTTTAAGTTTTACCATCATCTCTCTAGCAATCTCTTCACCTTCATCCATAAAAAAAAAAAAAAATTATTTTCAAATTTTCCCAACAAGATTTTATGTTTCCACTTTTGTAATCTTTTGTAACTTCTTTCTTCTTCAACAGGCCTTTTTTCTCTAGCTTTAACTTCTTTATAGGAAATACATTTCCTCTAACAATAAAAAATTATTTACTATAAATTCTTTATCTCTCAACTTCTCTTTTCTTTCTCTATGAGAAAACCTCACTCTAAGAATCTCTTTAATCTTGTTTTTCTTAACTTCTCCTCTTTCTTTCGTTTTCCTATTGAAAATTTTCTCCTCGTGCATTCTTTAGCTTATATCCTTGCTCTAATATTTTATCACCTTATAATTATCCACTTTTCTCTTAACACATCCTAGTGAGCAACCTCCTCTAATACCACTTCAAGCAATCGTGAAGCAAGGAGTCTTATCAAACTACCCAACCACATAGCCAAAACAACACATCCACACATGAACTCAACATCATTGTTTATTTTCTCATTACAATTTCATTACATAGATTTTATTGGAGTGACAAAATATATGCATCACAATTGAGAAGTTATAGATTGCCCTTATTCATTCTACTCCTTCCCTAAATGCCCATAAAAAATTAAGACAACACTTCCTTTTATCCATTAATGGAAAAGGAAATCAACTAAGATCCAATTTTGGAAATTACAACCACCAATTTTTTGTAGCAATGTTAAAGTATAATAGCAAGTCAAAAGTTTACAATTTTAGTAGCAAGCTAAAAATCCACAAATGTAGATACAAATGTGGTGCAGGGGCACCTTGGGCAATGAATGCCTCCAAAAGGAAAATTTGTTAAAAATAAAATTTTAAATGTAAAACAATGTGAAAAGTTAATTTACAATGTAATTGAGTCTTTTATAGGTCTCTAGATGATCAAAATAGTGAAAAGTGCAAAACTTGCAAAAAATTGCAAAGCTGTAAAATTGGGAAATTGGAAAAAAAAGTACAAAAAGCAAGAAGTTGAAGAGTCAGTTGGGTAGACGAAACATTTGGTCGATGTAATGTGAAGAGGAAATTTCTATAAATTATACAAAAATCTCTATAAAGCATGGAAAAGGCAAGAAAAAGGAAGACAATTGTATCTTGTAACCAATTTTGAAATAAAGAGTACCTTGTTTTCTGAAACAACACTTTCTTTGTGATTTTTCAAGATTTTTGGGATTGTACAACATCATTAAGATTTTTTTCCTTTTGTTTTGAATTGATTAAGGTTGAGGCTCTTAAAATAAAGTGGTTTTTAGAAGATTTATTTTAATCTTAAGGTTATTTGTAGACCTCTTTCTTATAACAGTTTGTAACCCTTAAATAGGGATTTGAGAGTCTCTTAAGTTTATAGAAACCATTCCATCGATGGAGGTTAGTTAGATTAGTGGAATGGGATGTTATAGATTACTTTTTAGTTTGTGTGTGTGTACAGGTGAGGGGAAATCAAGGTGCAAGGTTTTGGTGTTGTCTCCAATAGAAATTCTGACTTTTTTCCCTTGAAAGTTGGTGGTTAAAAGCATGGCTATCATGAAACAACATGTGTAAGGGCTTTGTGATGGTAAATTAAGCTTGGGTAGTCATAATATAACATTTTTGGAGTAGTGGAAGAGTGGCATGAGGTTTGAAATACTACTTTTCAATAAATCCTCACCCATTTAAGCATTGTTAAGCCTATAATCAAGGGTTTTGTTGTTCAATGTTTTATTGGGCCTTTCAGTCCCTAAAAGTTGTTGAATCTCAAGTTTTGTGACCTAATATCAGATTGTTCAGGGCTATTTGGTGTTTAGATGGTGATTCAAGAAAACTTGCTTTGTATTTTTGGCCTAATTGGGGCTTATTGGCTATGGTACAATAAGGATTTCAGATATACTTTCCAAAACAATAGTATTTGAATTTGTGATATGTTAATGTTGGCAATAATGGGCTCCTCAAACAATAAATAGCTTATGGATATTTAATGTGGATTGGTTGGTATACCCATTTTAGCCACGTTGCCATACTACTAGGGTTTTGGTCTATGATTGCAAGAAGGTGTAATTCTATGAAAATAGAGGTATAAGTGATTGACTTTCTATTGTAACTATTAAAGTGATGATGTTAAAGGTGTATCAATGGTTTGGGAAATGTATAGAAGTAGAACTTGTTGTTTTGGGTGTTTTAAGCAATATGGATTCAAGTTACAAACTGATTTTCTTGGTGTGTTTATTGAAAGGAATGAGGTAACTAGGGTTTACTGTGAGTTTTGTGATGTTGACCCTATTGTTTGGAGTGAATTTGAGACTGATAAAAGTTTGGAAACAAGATTTGGTAATTTTTTGTCTTTATGCCCTATGTAAGCAAGTTACAAAGAGATGTTATTTAGTGAAGGTTGGAAGTGTTGGTTCAGAGTCCCCCAATGGTGTTTTTTTTTTGTTTCAGTGAAAATGATGATGGTTAAGATGATTTTGAGTCTGATAAAGGTTTGGAGTCAAGTTTTGATGATTTGGTGCTTTGTACCAATGAAAAATTCAAGTGACAATGAAGAGATGTTGAGAATTTAAGTGAATTTGGTGAATGGTTAGTGGATCTTCTCATGATTTGTGTATAGGGTCATAAGTACCCTTGATGGTTTGCTGATTTTGTTAGATTTTCTACATCAAAATGGAAGATCTAAAAATGGATAGATCATTTAATAAGTCTTGCCCTAGGTTCAGTAGGTTGATAAAACTTTACAATCATACTTGTTGATGTCATCATCCCACTAAAGTTGACTTACATCATGTTGACACCATCAACGATCTTATTCATCTAAACCAATTGATTTAAATTGGGAGTGTTCAATACATTTTTTTTAATTGCAAATTCTATATGGCCATGAGAAAATTCCATACAATAAGGAATTCCTAAAAGAAGTAGATGGATAAATAATTTTGTAAAGATAGATGACCCATGATGGAACCCCTCAAAAAATTCTCTGCATTCCATTTTAATCTTGAAAATACTTGGCTTGGACCCTCATTTTTGGCTTAGGGTTATGTTCCTCATCACTGTTTTAGGGTTTGTGTCACCTAGATCCCTCACAATTAACTTATGAGTCCAAAAACCCTTGGTCATTCTAATTTTTCATTGACCTAATGTTCCCAGTATCTGGTCATTCAAGTTACCTTTTATGCCATTGAAATTGTTTCCTTCACCGACCCCTTGAGTTTAGGTTTGTTGGTCACCTTAATCCTTCTCAATGTTAAAATTTTTCTATGGTCAGGCTTGATTTTAACAACTTAAATCTTTAGCCTTTGTTCCTATGGGTCGAGTTCCCATTGGCCTAGAGGTGGCTCCCCTTTTTAAATTAACTTTTGTGACATGTGAAGAAATAGGTTTTCACACTAGTATTTCAATCATCAAGGGTTGATCACCAACATTCCCCATGCACTCGTGCTATTTTATTCCATATTATTTTATTCACACAGGCTATCAGGCTTCAGTCCTTTGTCTAATATATTGGTGGGGCTGGTCTCCTTGGTAAAGATAGTTCATTCCATTAAAAGAAGATCAACAAAAATTAATAAGCAATGTGGCCACATCCTGACCACTCCCCACATGCCCATGTTGGTTCATTTCATATTATTTTAAAACACACGGGCTAGCGGGTGATAGCCACATGTCATGTCTGGTGGTGGGACCAGTGTTTCCAAAAGGCCAACGGACATAGCTTTGAGAAAGATCAACAATGGACACCACAACACATGTTCTCATTAGGACCATTCCTCACACACCCATCTATCTTGTGCATTAAGGAGAGATGATCACACGGCCTAGCGTGCAGGGTGACATCTGTCACTTTTTGTGGGATCCGCCAAGATTTGAAGGCGATGATTGCTTCATAAGAAAGCAGATTGATGGTTGATGGTAGGTGATGTGGGTCAATCTTGACCGCTTCCTGCCATCCCGTGAGGGGCCCACTTGTGTCCCATTTTTTTTAGCGGGCAAGTGCCACATGGACATTCTGAAGGCTCTGATGGACTTTAGTAGAGTTGGAATGCTACTAAATTTAGCCTAGATAGCACTATGATAAAAGCGGGACCATTTTTGTGATTTCATCTATCAATTCTAATAGTTATTGATACGTGTGGGAAGGTGAAAGTAAAGTAAGGTAGGGTATGGACTAATATTCTAAGATCAAATCAAGATCACTCCCTACTATTTTACTATGAATAAGTACAAGTGTATTAATTCCCACGGGTGAGCGGGTAACCATGGCACAATTTTTAATTGATGCTAAGTATGTGGCTGAAATATGTGTTCAAAGTGGATATATATCTACTTTGGGATTTTCTGAGTAGGAAAAGGCATTGATAGCACACAATTAAGCTTTATCATGATTGGTTACAATAGTGATAACTATCCATTGATTTATTTTTAAAACACGATCAATGGTTGAGATTTTAAAAAATCAAAGCAAACTGTTGTCAGCTTATGTGCATAAGCTTTTCTTGAGTATTAATGGTTGGCATGCTTACATGGCTTGATATAATGAGGACCAATGGCCATATTTTTCATTTAGAATTTGCATTCAGAGATTGTTAATTGTGTTTAGTCCAAGAGAAAAATTGGTGAGATTTTTTTGAGTCTTCTTGTTCTAGTTCTTGAGGAGATGAGTAAGTCAAGCAAGTATGTCAAGCTAGTATGAAGGTAGAGGAGATTGGGTTTGTTGGAATCTATGGAAAATTCTCCTGAGGATGAGATTGAGACAAAGGGAGCTCCTGAAACACCAAAGGTGGTGCAAGAGCACCTACACCTCATCCTCCATTTTTTCTCATTTGATGAAAACAGGTGGTTAGGAGGTTAGAATGAGTATTTTTGAGTCTTTTTGTCATTAATAAGGTTAATCAACACCATTGAGAAAGATCTAGGTTGAGTTTTTGAGTTTTGAGTCTCAATGTACACAAATGCACTCTTGCACTAAAAGATGCTCTTGTAGCCTTTGAAGGAAAAAACATGAATTTTTATGTGAATGTGCAAGGGTGGGGGTCTTAATAATGTAATAAGGATAATTCCAAGCCACTTGGATGGTTTTTAAGGTCTTAGGTATTTAGGATTGAAACGTTTCTTCAGAATGAAAAGTTTTCATAATGTAATTTGGAGTAAACTCAACATTTATGATGTAATTATCATTAACCAATGGGTTCCCTCCTTGGAAATTAGTTGAGGGTAGTTGTAAGTGATGGTTCAAAGTTTAAAAATCCTCACTTCAGTCGAGGCTAGGAGTTGATGAAGTTTTGAAGCATTAAGTATAATAAAAAACTCTATTTTTCTATTTTTCTAGTATTTTTCATTGTTCCCATGCTTGGTATGGTCTGGTATATACTTGTACGGGATCCAAATTAGCATTTTTTGAAAGAGGGTATAGTTTTCTTTCTTTTTGTGGTGATTTTGCTTCTTTTCATCAAGTATTTAGTAAGTTGCATCAATTTTAGTGAAAGTGGGTCTGAAACCTTACAAAACAAGGGTTTGGTCACCAAAATGGATGTAACTCCCATTCCAACCATGGGAAAAATATAAAACTTGGTGGATTGGTATATTTACAACTCCTTTACATGATGCAATTTTTTTGAGATTGAAAAATGGAGGTTTGCAAAAGTTGTGTGATGCCCTAGGTCTGGTTTTACCTTTAAACAGTCTAGAAAATGATCATTTGTAAGCTTTTCTTTTGATTTATGAGTATTTTAAAGAAATGGAATGGATGAAACATGTGAAAGTTATCTTGGGGAACCTGTTGGGGTCTTTTAAAGTCATTAGGTTTGTTTAGGTGTTCCTTGACAAGTTGCAAAGTTGCATGGGCTTGTTTGTTTCATTATCTGTTTAATGCCTTTAATCAGTTTTTATTTTGACTATCCTATTGGTGAATGTTGCAAAGTTGCATGGGCTTGTTTGGAAGTGATGGGAGAGTGAGTGTTTTTGTCTGTAAAATCTATTTGTATGATCATGATTTGTCATGTTGGGAGCATTGAAATCATCCCCAAGTCCTATAGTGATGTCTGGATGAGAGATTCATGTTGGTGATTAAGTTGCTTTGTTGAAAGGAATAGTGAAAAGATGTGTGCACATAGAGTGTTTGAGAGAAGTTTTTGAGAAAAGGTGTTGCTTCCCTTGCCACTCTACATCATAGTGGTATCAGAGTTGGGAATATATTTTGTTTTCATTTTGCACATTGAAGAAGAAGTGAAGAGATTTCAAAGATTCCTCCAAACAAGAATGATATGGCTAAAGATATGAATGAGATGAAGGAAAGACATGCTAAGGAACTCAAAGAGCTGGAGGAAAGGATCATAGCCTTGGAGACAAACAAAAGAAGGGATGCTGAAGAGAGTGAGACAAAAGAAGAGGAAGATGAGGAGTTTGAAGATGTCGAAGAAGAGCTTACTCCAAAGGATCAAGGAATTTCAAAGTTGCTGAAGGAAGTGAAGGGTGACAAGCCTAAGGTAAAACTCGATGTTCCTAAGTATGGTGGTAGTTTAAATGATGAATAATTACTTGATTGGATTGTTGTATTAGATAATCATTTTGAGTGTGATGAAGTTCGTGAAGAGCAAAGGGTCAAAATTGCAAAGACTAAGTTGCAAGGTCATGCTTTGGTATGGTGGGATTAATTTCAATCTGAGAGGAGGAATAAAGGAAATTCCAAGATCACATCATGGGACAAGACGATATCAAAAATCAAAGGTAAATTCTTACCCAAAGATCACCAAGTTCAAATGTTTAAAAAATTGCAAAGTTTAAGGCAAAAGGAAATGGACATTAAGTCTTATACTAAGGAGATCTATAAACTAAGTTTAAGGTTTGGTCATCATGAGAATGAAGATGAAAAAGTTGCTAGATATATTGGTGGTTTGAGGCTTAATATACATGATGAATTGGTTTTGGCTAACCCTAGGAGTGTAGAGGATTGTTATCAAATGGACATCAGGGTGGAGGAGAAGCTTAAAAGGAGACAAGAGAAAGTAGTAAGAGGAAGAGGAATACCTTCTACATCAAAGCAGCCAAATGAAGATCAAGGAGTAAACAAAGGTAAAGATCACAATGTTGATTCTAGAGGTGGTTTTGGTTTTAGAGGTAGAGGAAGGTTTGGTATTGGTAGAGATTCTAATGATTTTGTAGGAAGGTACTACACATGCAATGAGTTCAGTCATCCTTCATGAAAATGTCCTACGAGGGTTGGTAGTTCATCTAGTGGAGACAAGAAGATTGATAGGAGAGCATAGTTGGTTCAGGAAGAGGAATGTGAAAGTCATTGTTCCACAAGTAAGAATGTAGATACTGAGGTTGGGGAAATGTTGATGGTAAGAAACACAATCTTCAAAGCAGCAAAAGAGGAAGAACCTTTGCATAGGAAAAGTATCTTCAAGACAAATTGTAAGTGCAAGGACAAGGTATGTAGAGTGGTCATTGATTCTGGCTCAATTGAAAACATGGTGTCATGTGAAATGGTCAATAAGTTAGTATTGAAAAATATTCCTCATGAATGTCCCTATAAAATCTCATGGTTAACTGATGATCAATCTTTGTTGGTGAATGAAAAGGCTATAGTGGATTTTCAAATTGGTGGTTATCATGATAGTTTTGTGTGTGATGTTCTTCCAATGGACTGTTGCCATCTCTTATTAGGCAGACCTTGGAAATATGACAAGAGGGCATTGTATGATGGTAGGGAAAATACTTACATCATAGTTAAACATGGTCATTCTTTTTCGTTAACTCCTCTTGTAGAAGATACTAAAGGTAAATCAAAGGTCATAATGTGTGGCAAGAAGGAACCTATAAATGTGATGAAGGAGAACCAATTTTCTGATGTTGTTCCCTATTTTAAGACTGAAAATGCGGGTATAAGGTTTGATGTAGGGGTAAAAGAAGTGTTCACAGTGATTTTGCATGAAAGTGTGTTAGTAGGAGCCATTGAATGCCCTGTAGTCAAGAGCGGGGTTGAGAAAAAAACAAATTTTATAGGAAATATAGTACCTAATTCTAATTTGATAGTGACAAAACAAATTGATGAGGCAGTGAGTGAAAGACAAGAAAAACAGGGCATAAAAGATGCTTGCAAGCATGAAGGTGACAAAGGAAAGAAGAAAGATCACACAGTTACTAATGCTTGTTTGTATGCAGGTGAAAAAAATAGTCAACAATCAAATCTTGGTCAAGGAAAAGATAAAAGACTATTTGTAGGTCTGAGGACAAAGAAGAGGGAAAATGCATGTATCAATACATTCCAAAATGCTAGAAGTGTAGGGCAGTTTCTAGTTCTAGTTTACATGAACCAGTGGAGTGGCTTTGTGGATCATTGGACCTTATTTGAAGCTTGGAGATAGTGGTATCAAAAACAACTCATGAGACATGAGTCTTTTTTGGGGGAGTGTATGGTGCAAGAGCACCTACATCTCATCCTCCATTTCTACTAATTTGATGAAAACAGGTGGTTAGGAGGTTAGAATGAGTATTTTTGAGTCTTTTTTTCATTAATAAGGTCAATAAAGACCATTGAGAAAGATCTAGGTTGATTTTTTGAGTTTTGAGTCTTAACGTACACAAATGCACTCTTGCACTAAAAGATGCTCTTGTAGCCTTTGAAGGAAAAAACATGAATTTGTATGTGAATATGAAAGGATGGGTGTCTTAAGAATGTAATAAGGCTAATTCCAAGCCATTTGAATGGTTTTTAAGGTCTTAGGTCTTTAGGATTGAAAGGTTGCTTCAAAATGCAAAGTTTTCATAATGTATTTTGGAGTAAACTCATCATTTATGATGTAATTATCATTAACCAATGGGTTCCCTCCTTGGAAATAAATTGAGGGAAGTTTTAAGTGATGTTTCAAAGTTTAAAAATCCTCGCTTGGGTTGAGGTTGGGAGTTGATGAAGTTTTGAAGCATTAAATATAATAAAAAACTCTATTTTTCTATTTTTTCCAACATTTTTCACTGCTTCCATGCTCGGTACAGTCTGGTACATCATTGTGCGGGCTTCCAATTGGAATTGTTTGAAAGAGGGAAGATTCTACTTTCTTTTGGTGTTGATTTGGATCATTTTCATCAAGTATTGAGTAAGTTACATCAATTTTATTGAAAGTGGGTTTGAAACCTTGCAAAACACGGGTTTGGTCACCAAAATGGATGTAACTCCCATTTCCACCATGGGAAAAATATGAAACTTGGTGGATTGGTATATTTAGGACTCCTTTACATGCTGAAATTTTTTTCATTTGAAAAATGGAGGGTTGCAAAAGTTATGTGATGCCCTAGGTCTTGTTTTACCTTTAAACAATCCAAAAAATGATCATTTGTAAGCTTTTCTTTTGATTTATGAGTATTTTAAAGAAATGGAATGGATGAAACATGTGAAATTGGTCTTGGGGAACCTATTGGATTCTTTTATAGGCATTAGGGGTGTTGGGGAGTTCCTTGACAAGTTGAAAGATTCCTTGTACAAGCCTAGTTAAGCCTTGTTTATGGCTTGTAAATCAATTTTTTAATAAATTTGTGTTGGGTGTTTAATCCTATGATTTTGGGAACTTGTGGGGGATGGTGTTAGGAGTATAAAACCATGTTTCATTGTCTATTTAATTCCTTTAACCAACTTTTATTTTGACTATTATATTGGTGAATGTTGCAAAGTTGCATGGGCTTGTTTGGAGTGATGGGAGAGTGAGTATTTTTGTGTGCAAAATCTATTTGTTTGATCATGATTTGTCATTTTGGGAGTATTGAAATTATCCCCAAGTCCTATAGTGATGTCTAGATGAGAGATTCATGTTGGTGATTAAGTTGCTTTGTTGAAAGGAATAGTGAAAAGATGTGTGCACATATAGTGTTTGAGAGAAGTTTTTGAGAAAAGGTGTTGCTTCCCTTGCCACTTTGCATCAAAGGGGTAGAAGGACAAGCAAGAAATTCAAGAAATATGGTGTAAGGAGTAATTATTGCCTAAAAATCCAGACCATTTCAAAATAATTTGTCAAGTTTAAAGGGAAGGAGTTGATTGAGTATGAAAATAAGGAAAATAAGAAGTGCAACTACCGTAAGGCCTATCTAGGGAAAAATAATTTTCCCATTGAGGTTTCTGATAGCCCTTTAGATAGTGGAGGTGACACTAATTCAGAGTGTACCTATTGTAGACACGTGAAATTGACATCATGCATTTGATTAGGTCATATTCATCCATTCATTAGGTAAATAAATTTCAATCTCCTAAAGGTCATCAACTTTATTTATTTTAATCATATCATTATCCCCCATAGCTAAATAAATCAAATATTTATTTAACTAAATCTTTATCACCTTTCATCTCCCTTTGATTTGATTTAAATCCCTAAATCTAAGTCAAATGATTCAAAGCATCTAATCATCATCTAAGTTAATCTAATCCTGATTAACCTAATCTAATCACCCATCACATCCTCTAGAGCTTTTCCCACTAGCACCAATAAATCAATTTATTCATTTATAAATTCATCATTTTCCATCAACATGGCATCTTTGAGGAATATTCCATCAAATTTGAATTCAAAAACAAGTTGATATGTACATCCAACAAGGCATTTAATAGGTCATACATGTCCCTTGCAAAGATCAATCTCAGCATTTAACTCTCAAATTCAAATTTGAATCTCCCCCTCTTTGGCACATTGACCAAAATGTGCTCATTCCTCAACCTCTCACATTTGGACAAGTGGCTTCATCTCATTGGTCAAATATTTATCCCACATTGCTCTATTTTGAACTCTCTTCCAATTTTAAAATCTATAAATGAAAGCTTGATCCTTCATCTAATCATCTACAATCTCATTCAAAGTCTCTCTCCTCACATTGAGAGCTGATTTTGTCCATTGCATCCTCATCATTGGCATTATTAAGGGTTGGGAAAGGGCTTCTTTCCACATCAAAGAAGCACCAATACACTATGGGATAGATATGTATCTTTCTTTTATTCTCTCAATTAGTTTGTGTTGTTATCATGTTTATGAAGGTATGATGCATTATTTCATAGGAGAATTTAAAAGGTTTGCATATCACTAATCCATGTTTGAGATTTTAGAGTGTTTGCAGATTTTGAAGGGTGCTTCACCTATTATCCCCTTTCCCTAGTACCTTTTCAAGACTCTAATGAGCAAGTGGTGATGGTTCCTCCAATTCCACCACGAACAAGACATGGGCGATCATACTCTGAGGTTGATGACTCTACCCAAATTTTTTTTTTGATGAAACCATAGCCACCTTGTCAGGATCATCCTCTTTAGGATGTTTGTGGTTTTTTTTTTTAGTGTTGATGTGAATTTTTTTTGGGCTGGTGTGTTGGAGAAGTGCTAGACTTCCTAACCTTAACGGTAGGTATACTTTCTTCGAGAAATATACAAAATTTTGCTTGAGCTATGAATGGGGAATATTCTTTGGTCAATAGGGACAAGTTGGTGCTACTCCAACAACAAACTTTGACTTTTGGTGAGCTGGCATGTCTTCATTCAAAGGATGTGGAGCTTGGTCATTTACTCTTCCATTTTTTACAATCATTACATGTAGCTAACTGAGAAACCTCTCAAATTCTGGTGAAAATAATCTTCAAATGAAATGAAATGTAAGTGTAAGTTAGCCTGATGCTTGTTGCTCCCTTATTCTATAAAAGTGATCTTAGGGCTCATTACATGGGTCAGACTTTTAGGTCTAAAAAATGGTCTAGGTGAAGAGCTAAGTTCATAAAAGGAATTTTGATAGAGAATATGGATGAATAGAATAGTAGATTGTCTTGGGTATGAGTCTTGTATGTAATAGTCTTAAATTGGTTTTATAAAAGCTACTGATATCAAAACAAATCTTAGTTCAAAAAAAAAAACTCTCCTATGTATCTTTCTTACAAGTTATAAATGAAAATATTAATGATGTTCTCAATTGTATTTAATTGTCCCATTGAATGTACAATTCTATTTTATTTTTTACTCAAACAATTGATTAAATGCTTGAAAAGGGTTATAGATTTGTAAGGAATTACATAGGATTTGGTAAGAAGTTATTGTTTCAGGCATTGTGAGTTTTCATACTGCAAAGTATTATGAAAATAGTCCACCAATTTTTGAATTAAATAGCTTATATATTACTAGTTCTTGCATATTTGACTCCATTGTCCCAATCAATGAAGCACTAGTCTATTTGTTAGATAACCTTGTATAAAAATGAGATACTGGCATACCTAACCATAGATTTAAAATAAGAAAAAAATCATTTAAAACTTCTTTCAATTATAATGTATGGGCTAAAAATACCCTTGATTCCTAGCAAATAGATAATCATTTTCTCAAACGGTGTACCATATCTTCAGTAAAGTGCATTTTGTTTGAAATAAGTACGAATAAATCTATGTATGAATGTGTTACCAACTAGATATACCTCATTTGAACACAATAAGGAACACCCTCCTAGGTCGCACAGAGCCTGAAGTGTAGGAGTAAAGACCTCATAATCCTTTACTCGTTGTGTTAGCCACTAACCTTGAAGTTTCTTAAGCACAAGTGTTGGCTACCCTTTAGAGAAATTCAAGGTTCTGATAGAAAGAATCCCAACAGAAATGACGACTCTGTTGGGGAAGACTTGAGAAAATTATGATAGAACATCATCTAGCCTTAAGAGTCAAGAATCCAGTAAATTTGAGCATCTGGTTCATATATTGAGAATTTTTTAGACCTGGAAGTGAGTTTGTTGCAGCAAATTTTTAAATAATTTGTGTGACTATGCTATGGGAAAAGACCCAGAAGGAAATTCATTCTTCAAAGAGCTTCATGTTGTTTGAAATTTTGTCCTCTATGAAGAGAGGTGGCGACTCTATCTAAAGAACCTACTAAAGATGTGAAGAAAGTGTTAGATCTATAATATTTTCAATCGGAAGAAAAAATCTACAAAATTTGCAACATATCTAGGTATTTTTCTTTTTGGTTCTAAAGAAGGATACATTTTTATAAGAAAACCATATCTAAAAATCATGAAAAAATTGGTTCCCTATTAAGTGAATAAGAACTAAGAAGGGGAAATGGTAGTAATATTTTTTCATACTTCTAAGGTGCAATTGGAAATTTTTGTATTATGGTGAATATGTTGGAATCAAGGAACACTGAGAGGGGGGGTGAATCAATGTTCTACAAAATTTAGCTTTATTAACTTGATCTTTAAACCACTTATAGCATTGAACCAAAAGAAAGATGCAAGAACACAATGTAATCAACCACAACACCATAACACAAGGATTTTTTATGTGGAAACCCTATTAGGGGAAAAACCACAGTGGAGGTTAATCCACAATATGAGTATACTCAAAATAAGTGTTTACAAATGGGGAATGCACATGCATTTAGGCACACTAACTAGAGCTCACTGCTCAAATACAAAAGGCTTACTACCCAAAAGAGGACTCATTTTCTTACAATCATAGATAGACAACTGGAGTGGATGAACTATGAGATAGCATATGCTAATTCTTTATTATATTTCTAGTTAAGCACATTGATCGCATTCTTCACATTCTGTCTGATTCTACTCTTGAAACTCTGTCTGCTTTAATTCGAATCACCAATCTTTGTTCTATTCAAGTGAAACTGCACACAATCGACCTATAATCCTTATAACTCTTGCATAATATCACAACACATATCAAAATGATATGAATAATTGATTATATATATCCACGACTAGATATTAGAACAACTGCATGTCGGCTTTAACAAAATATGAAATATGTACAAATTGTCGGCCCAAATCAATAAATAATTATCAATGCAAACTCAACAATGTCAACCAAAACATAGTAAAGACCCAAAACAACATGTCTTGAACATGAAACACCTTCAAAAATTATGCCTCAAATATCTGCAACATGCTACACTTGTCTAGTCAACCTTTCTGCACTGTTAGACTAAAAATCAATAAACAGTATCTTCTAAATTGTACACCAAATTATACAAGGCCCTATGATTCAATGATAAGATATTTCATACATCAAAAGACCTTCCCTGAGATCTACAACAAAAAATGATAGCAAGAAATTAGATATGAATCAATGTACATAACTTTGTTGGATTCCTTGTTTTAGCTTTGACAATTAACACATCTTCAATTTGACTTCCGATATAAACAAATACTAAGGTGCAGATAGGATTAATGACTAGGGTTTCCATCAATGACAACACCAAATGACTTGTGCAGTGTCTCTTGCCAACAATCTCCCGCTTTGGCATTGATGGAAAAACTTAGTGAAAAATTACTAAGTGTTAGAATCAGTATCAACATGAATACACTACAATCTTCAAACCTTCACAACTCCCCCTGAGATGAATATGACATTTTTCACTGTCCCACACTCCCCCTTTGACATCAATGGAAAAGACGGGTATCCGCATACCAAAAATCATACAAAATTTTTGTACAAACATGCTTTTCTAACTTACATGGACTTGAATATGTCTACAAAATTGTTCTTCAACAGGCTTAAACTAGGGTCCCAAACCTTTTTGAGACTCTCCAAAATATTCATGTGACCATAGAATAGGCAGGATTGCATCTCTGTTGACTCAATATTTTTTGAATCACTGACAGCCATAGCATCCTATGCTTCCTTCAATTCACTAAGCATTGTCTCCATTTTAGGACCAATTATTCCTCTAAGCTCGCATACCTTTTCAACAATTTTGTCTTTTTCATGCTTCAAACTTATAATTTTTTCAAGCAGGGATATGACTTGACCTTCTTGCTTACCAACAGAAATAGTTAGAGGATCAAAGGTTTGAGAAATATTTGTTAACTGTTTCTCATATTATTTAATTTTCTTCTTAGTGACCTCAATGAATTTTGACAACGATAAGTAGGACTCATAAATATTATTTATCATTAGCAATCATACATTTCATGTAATACCCCGTCATAATAACCTAAGGAATGTTGCAATAGTGTATAATAGTGAAATAAAAAAAATTTAAAGTGTTAATATTAAGTTAATTAGTTGCATACATTCATTAAGTTACGCAACGTTACACTACTTGAGTTTCCATAGACGACTTTAGTATTTAGCATTGCACATATTTAATTATTCATAAACTTAAAAAGTAATCATTGCATAACATTTGAAATACCATTCTAGATAACATAAAGTACAAACTTGTTTCTTACATTGCATTTGATAAAACATTACAATACTCATTCATTTGATGAGGTAGATCAATAATAGTTACAATTACAATTTACAAATGTTCACCTCATATACAATTGAGGGATGTTTTCAAATACAAGATTTACAATTTACAATGAAGAAGTATACATATGCATCCAAGTACGAGCTCTCCATCCATGAAGCTCTCGTTGCCATGATCATAAACTAGGGACCCAATGGAGTAAGGTGCACGTTCCTCCCAACCATGTGGTACCCGTAGGTCCACCCCCCATGCTAGGAGACAGTAATATGGTTACCTAGACATAATCTACTAACCCTAGACACAAGTACATAACTAACTTATGGTTACATTGCTTCTAGATTTAAGACAATTGAATGTACTACATACACAAGGTAGACTGTTATTTTAGGTGGAGTGTCATCACAATATTGCAAAGGTTACCCTAGTGTTTCTTCCTAGGTTTCGGCCCCCAACTTGGGTTACCCTAGTAACCTCTTACGAAACCTAGCCCCATTTGCAAACAATTGCGGAATCGAATGTCTTTTAAGGTAACAAGACATCGATTTGTCATTCCAGGCCTTCTCATCTTATACTCAAGACTGGACTAGCTCAAGAGTCCATAAGTGAGGCATAAACATCTTGTTAAGAATTTTAATTCTAACTACTGTGTTATTTAGTTATCACTGACTTACAACTCTTTGTAAGTTACCCTGACACCACTTTGTGTGTCGGCCCTTACACAGAGCCACTCCCCTAAACATAACAAAGGTATACTAAGTTTTCCTGACTAAGGTTTATAAAGTGCACAAACTTTAATCACATAATAACAAATGACACACAACGGTCATTAAAACTTTTATTCATAAACCAGGTAACAATACATCATATTCTAACACGTGCACAACCCAAGTCAACTCAAGAAATACATATGAACAATAACATCACCCTTTTATACAAATCGTTCTGGAAGACTTACACATCTATGGCATTCCCAATTTTCCCAACAAGAAACATGATATAAAGCAAATTGAAAAAAATAAAATAAACATCTACTATTCGGATTTACTAAATCCAATCAGGTAATAATTTGAAGTATTAAATTAATCTACTAAGGTATAATTTATCTTCTATTCATTTCGAATAACAAATCTACAATTGCTCAAACTCATTATCACTTGCTATAATAAGATCAAAATAAACTCAAGAAAATTAATTTATTTTAAGCACAAATGACCTCTTAATATCATAAATAAGTTTTCCAATTTTTTTTTTAATATTTAATAAATACATAATTATAAATATTATATATAATATATACACATATAATAATTATAAATTACATATATATTAAATTCTTTATATTTAAAATAAAATAGAACATATGTTTTTTTTAATTTTCGCATGGCATTGTTAGACATTCATAAGTTAGGGCTTTTGCCCTTACCCGCGCAGGCCGCAGCCCACACAGGCCGCACTGTGGGTAGGGCTACCTTCGCAGCCCGCCCACAGAGCTCGGCCGTGGCGGCTGAGCCAAGCGCTGCCCGTGAGGACGGCGCTGGGCTCGGCCCTCGCTACCATCCCCTGCGGGCTCAGCCGCGGTAGCCCCGCCCATCAGTGCTTTGGCACTGGTTTTTCATATACGGTTTTTTTTATAAAATGAAAATAAATTTAATACAATGAAATCTGAATGGCGATGATTTAATCCCTTTTTTTTAATATAAAACAAATAATCAATACAAATTTCTATAACGGATTTAATCCATTTTTTTTTAAAGAAAATAAATATTTCTATCTCGCCCGTACGACGATTTGGTTCATATTTTAAAAATAAAATTTCTCAAATACAAATTCGTCTATACAGTGTTTACAAAAAAAGGGTTCTTCACAATCCAATTTATATATGATAGAATATTATATATATAATATATATATATATAAATTCACAGAGTTTCCTAATAGAGTAACAAAGAAATTTCTACAAATTTCAAAAGGGGAAATCGGGGAAAACATCAAATTTCTTCAGGGTTTTAAAAGAAAACATGCACAGAATTGAATTCAAAATTCATTCTTCCCATTTATCAATAATTCCCCTTCACACAAACTTATTTTTCCAGAAAGAAAATCTACAGAAGATTTAAGAATTTAATAAATTTTTACAGAAAATAAACAGTGAATGATTTTTCCAATACAGAGGTTTAAATTAACAAAATTTCTTTCACAGTTATTCTTTTCAAAACAACAAATTTAAAACCACAAGAGGAATACCTATTTCCCTGAAGCTTTAGAATTCTGGAGATGAAAACCTCTATTGTTGCCTATAGCCTTCCAAAATTCTTTCCGTACACCAAATCCCAAACTAGAATACAAACCAAAGAACTTCCACAAGTATTCAATAACACCAATAGCATAAACCCAAATTTTTTAAAAAAAATAGAGGACTGATATTTTTCCCATGAAGAGAAAATAGAATAGAATCCCCTGTGTTTTTCCAGATCCAAAATAATAAATGTAACTGATACACATGTCGAGAAGTACAAAATATCCTCAACAACTTCTCGGCAATCTTTCCTTTTAAAATTGCATGCATTTTAATTCATTTAAATTTAAAATTTACAATTTTCAAAATGCAAATTTATTTAATAATTAAAAATGCCATTTCCACAAAAATATTTAATTTAAATAAAATCTATTCACACACAATTTAAAATAATTTTAATTTTATTTATTTATTTATTTAATTAAATAAATTTAATCTCTAAGATCAAATTATTTAACCAAACAAACTAATTAATTTATTAAATAACATGCAAAACTAATTTCTTTAACATTTAAAAATTAATTTAAATAATAATAAATTAAAGCATAATAAACTAACATTAAAATTGACAATTTTTTCCTTTCAAACAATTAAATCCAAACAGAGACAAACAAGACAACCAAGACTCTGAACTAAACAGACAATGTACTATGACCGGGTTATAGACTAGACTAGGATGAACCATGCTACTACCTCCCAATCAACATTTTCGTTGAGTCTTGACACGCTCAGACCTGAGTAACTAGGTGGAGTCGGTGTCATGTACCTGCAATCCTGCAACCAAGCAATAACATGCATATATATATAAAAACCATTGTACAGGCACACCGTGCGGAGAAAATTATAGACATCATAGGGCACTCACAAGCAAGTGATGCGATTCTGTTCTCCACACCAATACACATCACATCAGACTGACGAATTAAATAACAGTTAGTCCATCATAAACATATACATAGCAATAATCATCTGAAAGAAAACATCTACACTATATCAAAGCCTGTCAGAAATCAAATATTGCAATACCATTATCATCATGTCACAAAGAGAATCCACTGTCGGTCAAAATCAGCGATCAAAATATCCAAACCAAGTACCAAAGTCTAATAGTATAAAGACATGCAATAGAAAACATAAGCATAAATGGAGGGGTACTACATTTCAATCTACTGAACCTGTTTGCATCAAATTCTTTGTAGACCTTATCCTTAGCTGACATTTCAAGAGACTCAAAGTGAGTACTTATAGAGTTGATAAGTTTCTTTCGTTGAGTAGAGGGAGAATCAGATCAGTCCTTGACTTAGTAGCTCACAGTCCTCAATGTGAGATTTCAATATCTCCTCCCTTTCCTTGGCCTAAGAAAATGATGCTACCTTTAGCTTCTGAATAGGAGATAGAGTGACCAAGTTGATAGGACCTTAAACCAATTCAAGGTCAAACTCCTCCAGTGGTTCTTATAAAAACTTCTTTACTACCTTTGCAGTGTCTCTTGCTTCCATAGCAACCTCCTTTGCCTCAGCCTTCTTTTCTTTAATCATAGATTCTTGCTTGGCTTCAATTGATATATCCTTAGGGGCTTCAGTCTCCATGGGAATTTTAGTATCTTGCATATCTATAGGATTCTGAGTGTCCTCAATTGTGTCTTATTTCACTTCTTCAATTTCCAGACCAAATGGAACATCTTCATCATGAGTTTCTTTAGAAACAATGTTATATTTGTTCTTCAACAAAACTTCCTTAAGAATTTTCTTAGTGTCTTTTGCTACTTCCTCAATCTACCTGATCATAAGCTTATTCACCCTTGATTTTCTCTTAAAATCATTTTTAGCATCATTGAGGATTCTCTTCATTTCTTCTATTGGCATTACCGAACATAGATCGACATGTATGCATTCTCTCATTTGTTCATCTTCAGCTCTTGCATTTACTCTCCTCATTTCTAAGACTTCATATAACCCTTTAGGTAACTCTAACATTATTTCTATGAGAGTCATATTGAAGATTCTCGTATATTTTATTGTTTCTTCTTCAATAGTTCTCTGACCAACACTATCAAAAGTGTCATACCATTCAGAAAGTGGTTTGAGATTACCATCCTCAATTAAAAAAATTTCTACTTCCTTTATAGTCATACCTGATCTATCATTTTTCACCTCTTTCTTTGCTTTCTCTTCACCGAAGGGATTTTCCTTAGAGAATTTTGATGCCTTTGTGCCCTTATGCTTGATTTCTCTTACTTCTTTGTCTGATTCAGTTTCTTCATCATCTTCAACAACAACATAGACTCTTGTGCTTTTATCCTTCTTCCTCTTTCCTTCTCTTCTGGATGTCTTGACTTGAGCTTTTATTGGGCTTGATTTCTTTGTAGGATTGGGTGAGGGTGTAGAGCTCCTTGTAGATCTAGATTTGGCAAAGGATTCTATCGAACTAGCTGACTCAGTTCTAGCAGGTTCCCTTTCTTCAATTTGTCCTATTTTCTTCCTTGCTTCCCTCATTGCTTCAACTAATATGTCAATGCTTTCTGCAAAAGCTTCAACTTCCTTTCTCACCTTCTAGACTATCATAGGCTTATTTAGTTGTGCATTCACTTGCATATTCTTCTCTTCAAAGGTACCAAACCTTTCTTCTATTGGATCCTAAGGTTTTCTCAACAAGTGTTGGGCATACAACTCCAAAATATGTTCTTCAACCTCATATCCCATAGGCATTATCCAAACTATTCTAGGTTCTATTGCTTCCATAAAACACTAATCAATGCCAACCATGAAGCAAATAGTGTCCTTATATTTTTCCACAATAGATTTAGGAATCCTTTACCTAGCTTGCATTTCACTTTGCAAGCTTGTGAAGTAAACCCAAATAGCAATTTTCCTTGCTTTGCTATCACCAATTCTATATAAGATGTCTCTGATTTGAACAACTACCGGCCTATCACCTTCCCATTGCACTTCACCAACTCCCATAACGTCATTCATGAAGTAGAAGAATAGACATAATAGCAGATTGCCATACTTGAAAGAGTTCTTGTCCTTCTTGATTTTACCAAGATTTTCAATTAGTTGGCTCTGGAGTAACTCACATAAGTCATATTTTGCATTTTCCTCGATCATTTGATAAGCTACATAGATTGCAGTACTGGAAACAGATTTATCCTGGCTGGAGTGATAGATTTTGTATCCAATAACCATAGAAGAAAATTTTACATCCTATTCAATGATGTCATTAATTTTCATGGCTCTTTTGTTGAAAGAGGAACCAGTTGCCTCAGTGACTGTTTGGTTCTTCACATATTTCAATGTGTGGCAACCCACCAGATGAATTTAGAATAGTAACAATGCTTATATCTTCTCTTGTGATCTTCAAGGGCTAATTTAACCACATGAACTCAACATGCACTCGACTTAGTATGTACTAAACCCATTCATTTTCATCAAACACAAGAAACTTCACAATTTGTGTGAACTTCTCCTCCAAAGTCTTAAATTCAGGCCTTACACAGAAATCTTCTTCCACAATGTGATTTGTGTACAAATTTAAGAATTAGGAGCTTCCTAATTCCTCAACATTCACATGAATATATGCCCTAATATCTTCAATGTGCAAAATACCATAAAAAATGGAAGAAAATGCACCTAATGGTTTTGTCTCAATGGATTTGAATGGGTTCCATTTGAATTTTTGGTGGGGTCTATCCCTAATATCAACTACTAATAGAGCGAAGATTTTCAAAAATTTCAAGTTCACAAGTTTTGTAGATAAATACCTCTTATCAGATTAGGGTTTGATCATTGAATCACCTTTAGACTTATATCTTGCCAAAATTCACTATAGAGCTCTCCAAACTTCTTCTTGAAATGCAATGTGACAAATGAGGAATAGAAGTAACCTTTTTATCATTTGCACACCTAAATTTTTATCGCAATAAATGTTTTTTCCCTCGATCTTCTGAATACCTTGTTTTCATAGTATGTGAAAAAAATCTTTTACAGACCTTCAATTTTGCATAAATTTCCTCCACAAGTGTTCCCAAAACATTTATAGATCATTAATGCAATCGTTGTAATTTTCCACATTCCAATACCAACTACTAGCAAGGGGTAAAATATTTTCTTGAGAGCTCCCCCTGGGCCAAAGGCCTTAAACTAATTCCTAGAGGAATTTCCAACACCAGAGTCTAGTGTGGATTCATTTCTTGCATGAGAAGCACTCTTCTTCACGCATGTCTTCTTCATTCGATTCTTGATCTCATCCATAGTAACTTTTCCTTTTCCCTTGTCATCCTTTTGCATATTTTTTCCTTTGTTTATTGGACCCTTCCTACTTCTACATAATCTTGCAATGTGACCGAATTTGTTACAATTATAGAAAATGACATTTCTTTGTCTAGACCATTTATTCCATTGATTTTCTCTTGATCTACACTGGTTAGCAATATGGCCAAATCTATTGATGGCATAACATCTAACATTTCTATTTAAAAAAAAATTTGTCATATTTCTACATTCAATTGACTTATGACCATACTTATTGCATTTGAAACACTGACCAGAGAATGATGGACCACTTGAATTCATTCTACTTCTACATGAAGAAACCATACGACCAAATTTATTGCAAACAAAATAGTATCCATTAAACTTTTGAGTATTGGGTTGTCTGACCAGATACCTTCTAGCTTTGTTCATTTGATCTCCTTGCCCAAATTTCCTTTGACTGGATCCAGAGCTTTCTCCTTTCTCATAACCAAGACCTTACTTGTCACTTCCAATCTTCTGACTTTGAATCAGTTCATCAAGCTTAGCTAAGCTATTCTTGAACTTCTCCTTGTATTCATTTGTAGTAGAAATTTCATCCCTGAGAATAACAATATTCCTTTCAAACTCTTCTTCATTATTTTTGGATTGTTGCAATTCAAGCTCTAGTTGATTGAATCCATCATTAATTCTACTACATTCTTCAGATCTTTGTTTCAAGGATTGAGTAAGATTCTCTTCATTCTTCTTTTTTTGTTCAATCTCCTTGGTCATCCTCATCACCATAGATTCCATCTCATGCTTTAGGACAACATTATCTCTAGTGAGCTTTTCACATTCTTCTATCTTTTCCTTCAAGGCTTGCCTTAGGTGTTCATCTTGTAGGCTTTTGCTCTATTTCTCCTTGAGTTGATCACAAAGATCCTTTCTCTTTTCCTTGGACTTATTGATTTTATCCTTTAATGATTGAATAAATTTCACAACATTCATGAGGCTTTCTTGCAATTCCCGGACATCAAATTTGTATAGATCAAGATCATCTAGTGCCACCAAAATTTACTGATGAAGACTACCAGAATCCATTGAAACACCTTCTTAAAGCTTCCCCAAGCTATTAAACTCCTTACGAGGAAGTAGGATCTGATATAAATTGTTGGAATCAAAGAACACTGAGAGGTTGGGGTGAATCAATGTTCTACAAAATTTAATTTTATTAACATGATCTTTAAACCACATATAGCATAGAACCAAAAGAAAGATGCAAGAACATAAGGAAATCTACCACAACACCATAACACAAGGATTTTTTATGTGGAAAAATTGTTAGGGGAAAGACCATGGTGGAGGTTAATCCACAATATGAGTATACTCAAAATAAGTCTTTACAAATGGGGAATGCACATGCATTCAGACACACTCACTGGAGCTCACTGCTCAAATACAAAAGGCTTACTACCCAAAAGAAGACTCACTCTCATACAGTCATAGATAGACAACTAGAGGGGATGAACTATGAGATAGCATCTACTAATTCTTGATTATAGTTCTGGTTAAGCACATTGATCACATTCTTCACATTCTATCTGATTCTACTCTTGAAACTCTGCCTGCTTTAATTCGAATCACCAATCTTTGTTTTTCTCAAGTGAAAATGTGCATAATTGATCTATAATCCTTCTAAATATTGCATCATATCACAACATATATCAAAATGATATGAATAATTGATTATATATATTCGTGACTAGAGATAAGAGCAACTATATGTCAACTTTAACAAAATATGAAATGTGTACAAATTGTCGGCCCAAATCAATAAACAAGTATCAATGCAAAATCAACAATGTTAGCCAAAACATAGTAAAGACCCAAAACAACATGTCTCAAACATGAAACACCTTCAAAAATTATGCCTTGAATATCCGCAACATTCTACACTCATCTAGTCACCCTTTATGCACTATTAGACTGAAAATCAATAAATCAGATCTTCTAACTTGCACATCAAACAATATGAGGCCCTATGATTCAAAGATAAGATAGTTCATACATCAAAAGACCTTCCCTGAGATCCATAACATAAAATGATAATAGGAAATTACATATGAATCAATGTACACAACTCTATCAGATGCCCTGTTTTAGCTTTGACAATTAACACATATCTTCATTCTGACTTTCGGTATAAGAAAATATCGAGGTGCAGATAGGATTACTGACTAGGGTTGCCATTAATGAAAATACCAGATGAATTGTGCAGTGTCTCTTGCCAACAAAAGAAGTATGTTTATCTTTAAAAAATTTCCCATTAAAAATGTCCTGTTATGCAATTTTCACACACACCCCACAGGAGGCGGGGACCCTCTTTTTTCTTTTGCATCTTTGCCTCTTGGCTTGGTTAAATTTTGGTTTTTCTCTTCTTGGGAGGTTATTTTGGGATTAAGTCTAGATTGGGTTTGATTAGGACAATATTTTGAGGCTCTAGGGAAAATTTTTCTATCTTGGAATTCAAAAATGGAGATTTTGAAGTGAATTTTCAATGTTATATGTTAATTTTTTTTGCACTTGTGGATAGAGGACAAAAAATTAGGTAGGGTTGCTCTTTAAACTTTTTGAAAATTCCTTCTAGAAAAAAATTTATGAGGTTCACGAGATTTTGACCCTATAGGAAATATGGGGAAATCCATTCCCTCAGAATTTTCCCAAAAATTCCTTGACGCCATCAAAATCCCGAGACCCCTCAAAATCCCAAAATTCCTTAAAAACCCAAAAACTTCCAGAAATGGAAAAAAATTGAATTTTTTTTGAAAATCAAATTTTTTTCAAAAAATGATTTTATTTTTGAAATGTTTTTCCTTGAAATTTTAAAATGTTTCCAAAAATGAAATTCTTGAGATGGATAAAAAAATTCCAAAAATGAAAAAATTTTGAAAATGGAAAAGTTCCCATTAAATAAATATTAAAAGTAGAACTTGCATATGGATTTGTGCCAAAAGGGAAATATGGAAGAGTTCAATTCAAATTTTAAAAGTGGAACTTGCATGAGAATCCGTGCCCAAACTGTCTACAGTTGGAAGGAGTTTTTGGAAGACATGTGAAGCTGATTTCATCATCCAATCAGAATTTCCATTAATGACAAGTTGGCATAATATTGTTTTCTCATTGTTCCATGATGTAACTGCTTTTATGCAATTGGATGATGATGTACCATGAGCTCCCAAATTAAATGTAATAGCTTGATGCTTCTAGAAGTGCAATTGTAGCCATTGGATGAACTAAATCCTGGCCATTGATTAAAAATGTAATTTTCTATAAAGCGCCAGTGCCTTCTCATTTGTAAAGGGGGTCAGATTTAGGGGTTAGAATAGCTGATTAGAGGTTGTAAAAGCCAGAATTGGCTAAGTTAGAGAAGTCAATAGCTGTAGGAGAGAGGGGAGACTGGAAATTGTTATGTAATGTTGGGGAAGTTAATGCAATTGGATTGTTGATTTGGCAAGCTTTGTGTTACACTTTGAAATTTTATGGTTTCTTGTTCTCAATTCTCAATGTTAGATGTTAGATTTCAGTTCTTTTGCAATAATGGTAAAATGTTAATGATGTTGATCGATCTCCGGTCCATACTTTTAGCAATTTGTTGATTGTAATTTGTTGTGTAAAGTTAGTCTGGGCCCTATTTTGTTCTAAATCCAACTGTGGATGCTTATTTACATTGTGCCAGTTATTGGGTATGTGAATAAATGTTCAAAGTCTAAAAATATTTAGTTTCCTTAGAAGATTACACCATTTTTGTGGAGTTGTAGGATTTTCCTTGATCAAATAGAGATTGGCTTTATTGGAGATCTGTCCATCTGCAACATTCATCATTGTTGTGATTGATCTTAGGTTTTAGTCTTAGAAATCTCTCTGAAACCCTTATCTCTTTTGTTGTTTTCTTTGAATCTGGGTTAGTTTTAGGATTAAAAGCATCACCGCATTACTGAATTTGATGAAAATACACTTCCAACATTGTTTATTTGTAAGGCCCCTTGTGAGTACCAACATTTTCACATTATCACTGAGTTGTTTATACATTGTCAAGACCTGACATTAGAGACCTTGGGGTTATCTCTTGAGGCTTGCTAATAGAGATTTACCTTTCAAGAGAGATAGGATACTTGTATCTTGTCTGAGTTGTTGTTGTGCAAAAAACATCATCAACAGATTTTAAGAAAATTGAGGTAGAAATTTGCATTTATAAAAGCTTAAGATTATTTGGTAAATGAAGTTTGAATTACCCCGTGAAACTGTAAAGTTGATAAGAAAGAGTTTATAAAGGTGTAAGAAAGTATACCATCAATATATGTATCTTTGTATGCTTCCTAGTGCAATCATGGTTTGTAATCAGCTCCAGTCAGGTTGTAAGAGAAGTTTTAACTCTGAAAGATATAGAGCCATCAATTTTAGTGGAATTAATGGTTACCCAAATGTTATTTCACCTAAAATAAGAGATAGGTTACCAAAATTCAGTGGTACAAAGTATGAATCAACAAATAAGAATCTATAAGAATTCAACAATTTAATGGATGACTATGAAGTAGATCATGAAGATATAATTATAAGACTATTTGTTCAATCTTTGAAAGGAGACGTAAGGGATTGGTTCTCTGATTTACCAGCTTGTTCTATTCTTTCTTGGGCAAAGTTCAAAGCAGTGTTCATGGGGAAATTTGGTGAAAGAATTAATGTTAGTTCCATAATAAATAATTTTATGAGCATTGAGAAAGAGGAGGATCAGCTAGTTCCAACATTTAACCAAATATTTTCTAAAACATTGAGGGATATTCCAGAGGTTTTGAGACTAAGTGATGTAGTGTGTTTGGTTTTTTATTTGGGATCTTTTGATAGTAAGATGAGCTATCTATTGAGGTATAGGAATCCTAAAACTTTACATCAGGCCTATGGTATAGCCATGAACATTGAAAACAACCAAAAGTATGGGATGAAAAGAAGTTATCTGAATACAAGTGCTTGCTGCCCTAAGATACCAAGTATTGATGAAAGGTGTAATGTAGAAATTAAAGATTAATGCAAAAGCACCTAAACCCCTATTTTTATAGCTTGCACATCATTCCATAATGAGGATCACATAGAGCCCCAAACAATTAATCAAGAAGTTGCATTCATTTGTGATCCTATAATCTCTTTTCAAGCCCTCTCTAGCATAAGAAGACATGAATAAGAATCATCATATGATCTTTATGCAAGGTTTATGGGTACTCTGTCTTCAATTCCTAAATTTCATAGACCTGAAAAATTAGAATGCATTGATTTTTTTTATGAATCTTATAAACCAGGTTTGAGTGCTTTGCCAAAGGAGTTGAAACTTGTTGACCTTGACCAAGTGTTTGAATATTTTTCTCTTTTTGAAAAAATTAGAGATGATCACTTGGAAACTATCATGTTCTCAACCTATGATTAATGATTTTGTGGCTCCACATGAGCTAAGAAGTGAGATACCAGATAAAGAAGAAGAGAGTAGAGCCAAGGTATAAAAAGCATGCCTCAGTGAAGAAAATAAAATATTTGGTCTCAATTCTTTTGAAGATTCCAATACTTGCACTCCTATGGAAGACATAAGACTAAGCATTCAGTCTAACAATTTTGAACATAGTTGCAATATAAACAAGTCCTCTAGTTGTAGTACTAATGTCGGTAACAAATATGATCATTCCCCTAATATTCATGTTTTTCCTCATAAAGAAGAGATTTATTTTCTTACTACAGATGGGAAATATAATGATAATGATGAAAACACATGTTTGTTTGAGAAGGATCAACTTCATTATTGTGAAGATTTTTTAGAGTATGAGTTAGAAATGTTAACTATAGATGATGTGAATGAAGTTGAAAATCTATCTATACGATCTTCTAGTGATTATGATGATGATGATATGGAAGATTTAGATCTTCATGTTAAAGAGGCTGGCGCTTTTATAACTACAAAGAATGTAATAGAAAACAACTTGTTTGATGAGCCTTCATCTTCACTAGAGATAAGAAATGATGATCCTTATTAGTGTAGAGATAGTCCACTTTTTACTAAGAACTTTGATGATGCATCTGACACAGGGTTAGAATGTAGCCTTAAGCCAACAAAGCAACACATTGATGAGATCTGAGAGGGAATTACATATTAATTTTTTACATTTCATACATATGTTGTAGATAAGGTTGAATACCATGATGCTAGTTACTTGGAAATGTATGAACACTCTCAGTTTCCAGTTTAGCAGCGAGGTATTTTGAAGGAGCATGAAAATGAGATGAATAACAAGGAATGTTATTCTCAATATGAGTATGTTTCATTTAATGAATACCACACAAGTGTGTCATGCGATGATGAAATTTTTTAGTTTATGTCTAGTTATACAATGCAAAATAACAGAAATTACATTAGCAATCGTATGCTTAGAAAATTTGTGAGAGATGTTAATGAAAATGATTGTAGATAGGAAGCTTTTAAGGGTGACCACATATTGTTGCTTGAAAAGGGAGGATTATACATGTTGCAGTGGTATGGAAGAGGTAAAAGTGGATGAAGGAAAGTCAATTCTTTCAATAGATTGGTATTTGATAGGGGCAAGAATCAGCCCTAAGTTTACTGGCTTAGTGCCACCAACTAGAATTGAAGCCTAGTTAGATTGTAGGGTGCATACTAAAAATTTACACCTCAAATAAAGGCTTCAGATTAGATGAAAATTGGATCTCTCAGTTTACATCTTTATAGCCTCTATAAAAACTATATATATGTTGGTTGTCCTATTTTTTTTTGTGCTTGGTCTACTTCACCCATGATTCTGGGATCTAACCATGCCTGCGAGAGGCATGTGTCTCCAACAGGAGCCACTAATGAAACCCCTCAAAAAATTCTTTGGATTCCATTTTAATCTTGCAAATACTTGGCTTGGACCCTTGTTTTTGGCTTAGGGTTCAGTTCCTCATCACTATTTTAGGGTTTGTGTTGCCTAGATCCATCACAATTAACCTATGAGTCCAAAAACACTTGGCCATTCTAATTTCTCATTGACTTAATGTTCCCAATATCCAGTCATTCAAGTTACCTTCTATGCCATTGAAACCATTTCGTTCATTGGCCCCTTGAGTTTAGGTTTGTCAGTCACCTTAATCCTTCTCAACATTATTTTTTTTCTATGGCCAGGCTTGATTTTAATGACTTAAATATTTAGCCTTCATTCTTATGGGTTGAGCTCCCATTTTCCTAGAGGTGGCTCCCCTTTTTAAATTAACTTTTGTGGCATGTGCAAAATTAGGTTTTCAGGTTGGCCATTCAATTGTCAAGGGTTGATCACCACTGTTCCCCATGCACTTGTGTTGTTTTATTCCTTATTATTTTATTCACATGGGTTGCCGAGCTTCAGCCATATGTCTAATACATTGGTGGGTCCAGTCTCCTTGGTAAAGATAGTTGGCGCCATTAAAAGAAGATCAACAACAATTATTAAGCAATGTGGCCACATCTTTACCACTCCTTGTGTGCCTGTGTTGGTTCATTTCATATTATTTTAAAACACATGGGTTGGCTAGCAATAGTTGTGTTTCATGTCTGGCGGTGGGACCAATGCTTCCAAAAGTCTAGTGGACACAACTTCAAGAAAGATCAATGATGGACATCTCAAGACGTGTTCTCATCACGACTGTTCCCCACGTGCCCATTTGTCTTGTGCATTGAGAAATGATCACACAGGGTAGCATGTATGGTGACATCTATCACTTTTTGTGGGACCTACCAGGCTTTGAAGATGGTGATTGATTCATAAGAAATCAAATTGATGGTCGATGATGCATGACATGGATCAATCTTGACTGTTTCTCGCCATCCTGTGAGGGGCCCACTTGTATCCCATGTTTTTTAGCGGGCAAGCAGGCAAATGCCATGTGGACATTCTGATGGCTCTGATGGAATTTAGTGCAGTTGAAATGTTCCTAAATTTAGCTAAGATAGAACTATCATAAAAGCAGCGCCATTTTTGAGATTATTCTTTAAAGCACATGTTTGGGATTTCGGTCTTCAATTCTAAAAATTATTGATATGTGTGGGAAGGTGAAAATAAAGCAAGGCAGGGCACAGACTGACATTCTAAGATCAAACCAAGATCACTCCCTATTGTTTTGCTATGAAGAAATACAAGTGCATTAATTCCCATGAGTGAGCGGGTAACAATGGCATGAATTTTTTTAATTAATGCTAAGTATGTGGTTGAAATATGTGTATAGAGTGGATGTATATCTACTTTGGGATTTTCTGAGTAGGAAAAGGAATTAATAGCACATAATTAAGCTTTATCATGATTGGTTACACTGATGATAACTATCTATTGATTTTTTTAAAAACATGATCAATAGTTTAGATTTTAAGAAATTAAAGCAAATTGTTGTCATCTTGTGCGCATAAGTTTTTCTTGAGTATTAATGGTTAGCACGCTTACATGGCTTGATATAATGAGGACCAATGGCCATATTTTCCATTTATAATTTTTATTCTAAAATTGAAATTTGTGTTTAGTCCAACAGTAGAATTGGTGATATTTTTTTGAATCTTCTTGTTCTGGTTCTTAAGGAGATGAGTAAGTCAGGCGAGTCTGCCAGGCCAATATAAAGGTCTAGGAGATTGATTTTTCTTGAATCTAAGGAAAATGATCCTAAGGATGAGATTGAGACAAAGGGAGCTCCTGAAACACCAAGGGGTATAAGGGTGCATAGGAAATCCAAGAAATATTGTGTAAGGAGTAATTATCACCTGATTCAGAAGAATTGGTCAAGTTTAAAGGGAAGGATTTGGGTGAGTATGAAAAGAAGGAAAAGAAGAAGTGAAACTATTGTAATGCCTATCTGGGGAATAATAATTCTCCCATTGAGGTTTTTGATATCCCTTCAAATATTTGAGGTGACACTGATCCAGAGTGTGACTATTATCCCCTTTCCCTAGTACCTTCGAAAGACTCTGACGAGGAAGTGGTGATGGTTCCTCCTATTCCACCATGAACAAGACATGGGCGAGCATACTTTGAGGCTAATGACTCAGGTGATGACTCTACCCCACCTTTTTTTATGAAATCATAGCCACATTGTTAGGATCGTCCTCTTCAACATGTTTGTGGCCTTTTGTTTTTAGTGCTAATGTGGAATTTCTTCAGGATGGTGTGTTGGAGAAGTGTCAAACTTCCTAACTTTAACAATAGGTATAATTTCTCTAGGAAGTATGAAATTTTTTTCTTGAGCTAAAAAAGGAGATTCTTCTTTGGTCAATAGGGACAAGGTGATGCTACTCCAGCAACAAACTTTTCATTTTCATGAGCTCACATGTCTTCATTCAAAGTATGTGGAGTTTGGTCTTTTATTCTTCCATTTTCCACAATGATTACATGTAACTAACTAAGGAACATCTCAAATTATGGTGCAAATGATCTTGAAATGAAATGAAATGTAAGTGTAATTAAGCCTAATGCTTTTTGCTCCCTTGTTCTATAAAAGGGATCTCAAGGCTCATTACATGGGTCAAATTTTTAGGTCTAAAAAATGGTCTAGGTGAAGAGCTAGGTTCATAAGACATTTTGATAGAGAATATGGATGAATAGAATAGTAGATTATCTTGGGTATGAGTCTTGTATGTTAAACAAGCGTAGGGCAATTTAGAGGGGGGGTGAATCAATTGTCACAAAATTCAAACTTAAAACTTCAACGCTTATTAATTCCACAACCACACTATTATGTTATTAAGAGCATGAAACACAAATAACAGAAAGTAAATCAACACAATGAACACCATATTTTTATGTGGAAAACCCAAGGAGGGAAAAACCATGGTGAGGATTAGATCACAATATAAAGTGGTTTAAAACTGAAAATAAAAGGCTCACTATCCTAATACAAAAGCTCAATACTTACAAGAGAGGCTCATTGCCTACAAAAAGATTGACAAAACAAAATTGGGCTTTATAGCCAAAATGAACTTAGAATAGTGCACCTAACAAGTGTTGATGCAATTCTGGTGATGCTCAATAGACTATTTCAATACACTTCATCCTTTTCGCTCACTTTCAACTTTTCATTCACAACTACTTCATTTATTTTGCAACTACTATTCCTATGTCTCTATGACACTTACACAAAACTATCCACCATGTTCATTTATATACTTTTTTTTTTGCAAGCATCAATTAGGTTAGCCTAATTAGATGCATTTTATATTTACCAAAAATACCAACTATCAGCCCCAATCATTTACAAAATATTTCAAAGAAAGTAAATCAAACCTCCAACATGCTACATTATGTTATCATAGACCCAAAATAGGTCGTACATATATCCACGTAGAAAAATTAATTCACCATATCATAATTACCCCAAGAAGTCGACCAGGAATAGACTTCAATGCAAAAATAAATAAACATTATGTTGGTTGCCACAACATTGTACGAGCACCAAAGCATGTAATATGCTAAACATGCATGCCTTTAACAACCACAAGCAATTTCACAACACCGCAAGCAATAATTACCAACTATGGGGGAATGCAGGCTAGAATACCGAAGAGTGTAGCTCGAATACCAATTCAGATACCGAGCCAAAATACCAGATCAGGTACAACCTTAAACTTGTAATCACAACATGGTGACATCAATGACAACAAAAAACTATAGAGATAGTCAATCTTCTTCATTTTTCCAACAATATCCCCCTTTTCCATTGATGGAAACATGTAAAAACTTCTCCTTCAACTTCTCGCATCATTTCAAATCTCTCCCCATACTCTAACTCTGTTCTAATTCTCTCCCTTTGACATCAAAGGAAAAATTTGACCAAAAAGGATGTAAACAAAGATTTAAACTTGGTGACATCAAAGTGAAAAAGATCCAATTCTTCAAAAACTTCCAGCCATCCAAATGTTTCAAACATCAATTTAATTAACTTCTCTTTCTTCCTTTCCTTCTTCTCCAAAACAAAAACAACAGAATTGAACACTTGGGATTCAAGTAAAGATGACACTCTTCACCTAAAACACTTTCTTGTATCTTTCCTCAAGAACTAGATGGAATTTCTTCCAATTAAATGTGGTTGAATCCATTCTTGTGCAGATGCTTTCCAATAAGCCCAACAAAGTAAAAGAAGATGAATGATATGAACACTATCTTTCAACATCTTCGACATCAGTAAGTATTCTAGAAAGTTGTTCTAACTAGACCTCAACAATCTCCTTAATGAACTGAAAGGTTTTTACTACATCATCTCTCTATCTTTGTACAATAACCAAGTCAGCTTGAAGTTTACTGACTCTCAATCTTTTCTTTCCTTCTTTGTCTTCAAAGATGTCAAAATTATTTCCAATGCTATTCACTTCATATTCAATTGCTTCAATTTTACTTCTAAAATTATCTATTGCAACAGGCCACTAGAAATAATACTCATAAATTTTTGATATTTCTTTAATGCATTTTTTTGTTTCCATGATTAGTTTAGATAATCTCCCTTTATCTTTAATACAACTCTTTTCAACCAAAGATTCAAACTTACATCCTTCCGGACCTTCAAGCAACATTCTTTTTTCATAATCTTAGCTACATTTTCTAGCAAGGAATCAAAAAAAGTTGATACACCAAGATCTTTCTAAATTAGATATTCTACCAAAGCATCATCAATCTTTAGTTTGTCAATAGGAGAGGCTGCACTCCATAATTCACCAATCTTCTTCATATTCCCCTTAACTATCATAGAATGGATGTCATCAAAGGATACTTTCTCCTTTTCTTCTAAAATGTCAATGATATCTTTAGTTATAATTTTTCTCTTCTTCGATTTTGGAGAGGATTTAGTAATGACAACCTCCAATTCTCTTTTACTAGAAGAAGTTCCCACCTCAAATTGACTCGATGCAAAGATTTGTTTTCAAGGATGTGAAATAATATTTGCGCATACTGGCACTATCTTCCAACACTCCCGTATATTTGTAGACCTGTTTTCCAATAGAAATCCCAAATTCCCATACCACATTATCTTTTCCTAGCAGGGAACTCAAAAATTAAAACACCAAGCACACTAGCAAAGAACCAAAATGAAAGGGATAACCCTCAATTATTGACATTCAAACATTTTTAGAAAGATTCTCAAGAAACAATCTACACAAATCAAATTTCATGTTCTCCTTAACCATCATATGTCCAATATAAACATCAATAGCCATTGTGGAACCTTCACAAATTCTAAAATAGATCTTATAAGAAATGTCGTACACAACATACCTTATAGCCAAATCCTTGAGAGTGTTTATCAATATATCTCATGGGTTTTTACTAATGCCAGTCAATTCCTCCACATCTTGGTACTTTTAAGTTTTCTTTCTAGGAAGATCCCCAATACTGCATAAGCCAGTAATTGCCTCGATCACTTCCTTCGTAACTAAGTAGGGTTTTTCCAATACAATACTTCCATTCTTGAAATGATTCAACAAGAAAAAAATAAACTCTTTATCAACAACCAACAAAAATTCACTCCACAAATCCATACCTAGGGTTTTATGTTTTGTAATTCATCTTCATTTAGCCTTAGTTCCATTTCTTTCATCTTTATATGATCAAATTGTTCTAGCTCGACTCCTTTTAGCTTCAGAGGGATGACACCACTTGATTCTCTATCCATTTCTATGCTTTCTTTAATTCATTATTGAAGACTTCATCATTTTTATGCTTCTTCCCTTTCTACAAACAAGGAAACAAATTCTTGATTACCTAAGTTAATTTCTTTGAATTCCCTTTAGAATTACTTCAAGCTCACTTCAAGATCGCTCCAGAGCACCTTCCAAGTTCTTCAAATTCTTAATTAACTAAGAAGACTCACAAAATTTAACTTAAACTCTGTCGAATTTACCCTAAGTACATTAAATGTGGAAAATGTCAAAAAAATGCTAAAAATATTCTTCTCAACACAAAAAAACCCTAATTCGGTTCACAAATCATCATGACAAAAAGTTTTCTTCCAGTTATTTTTCCACAACCTTTGATTCTTCATTCTACGCATCTCATCCTCATGCCATCTTTTGGCATGCCATTTATCTAGGGATTTTTATAATTTTCTAATAATGCTCCCCATAAGACCATGCTAGTTCTAGTTCCTAGAGGATTCGTTCGTACTAGGTGAGGGCATAGACACATTAGTAGCTTCAGGTTTTTGTTCTCCTTTCTTCTTCCATATCTTATTCATCTCTTGCTTCATTTCTTCTTTGTCAACCTTCTTTATCATATCATTCTTCTCTATCGGAGTGGACATCTTTCCTTTCTTTCTTTTGCAAACCTTTGAAACATGTCCAAGTTTATTACAATTATAACAAATGACAATTTTTTTATTACTTTGGCTTCCATTTGCTCTCAACCTACATTGATTTTCTCTATGTCCATATTTATTATAGGTATAACAATAGCCATTAAATAATTGATTCATTCTTCCTTCATTAAATATGTTCCTCATTATCTGACTTATCATTCTCACCCAAGATCTATGTTTAGTAGCTTTTTGTTCAACCTTCTTACATTCAAAACATTGTTCAATGAAGGGACCAAAAAACTAATTATTCCTACTTATGCATTTTGTTGCCTTGTAACCATATTTATTACAAAAGAAACAAATACCATTGAAAGAGGGATACCTTTGTGCATTAGGTTGGTTGTCTCATAGGCTATCTTCTTGCATACTTCCTTAAATTCCTCTTCTACTTTTCTTTGTCCTAACTTTTCTAATTGTCTTTAGAACTTTCACTTACATCAATTCCTAAACCATGTTTGTCTTTACTTGATTTATGTCGAGCAAGCAATTCTCAAAGCTTATCAAAACTTGATTTGAAATTATTCTCATAGATATTTTCCTTTTCCAAATCAATTCTCAAGTTCACCACCTCCTGTTCAAGTTTAGAGCATTCATCAACTTTGTTCTGCACCATTGTATTTAGACATTCTTCAATTATCTTCTTCTCTTCTACTGTCACTTTTAATCCAATTATCTCTTGTCTCAACTACTCACTCACTTCTCTATGTCTTTCCTCAAATTTATTTAATTTTTCTTTCAGCTTCCAAACACATTCATTTGCTTCATCCAGATTCCCCTTCAGATCTATGTTTTCATTTTCAACTATGTCAAGATCTTTAAGTGTAGTCTGGAGTTCTTCTTTATCATCCATCTGATCAACCATCAAGATCCTCCTTAAGCAGTTAAGCTCTACACCAAGGAACCAATGCTTTGATACCAATTGTTAAACAGGAACATGATAACTGAGAGTGGGGGTGAATTAGTTGTCACAAAATTCAAATTTAAAACATAAACACTTATTAATTCTACAACCACGCTATTTTGCTATGAAGTAAGAGCATGAAACACAAATAACAGAAAGTAAATAAACACAATGAACACCATATTTTTACATGGAAACCCCAAGGAGGGAAAAACTACGGTGAGGATTAGCTCATAATATAAAGTAGTTTCAAACTAAAAATAAAAGGCTCATTGCCCTGAAAGGACTCACTGTCTTGATACAAAAGCTCACTACTTACAAGAGAGGTTCGCTACCTACAAAAAGATTAGAAAAACAAAATTGGGCTTTACATCCAAAATTAACTAAGAATAGTGCACCTAACAAGTGCTAATGTAGTTTTGATGATGCTTAATAGACTGATTCAACACACTTCATCCTTTTCACTCACTTTCAACTTTTCATTCACAACTACTTCATTGATTTCATAACTAATATTCCTCTATCTCTATCACACTCACATAAAACTGTCCAACATGTTCATTTATATACTTGATATTTTTCGCAACCATCAATTAGGTCAACCTAATTAGATGCATTTTATATTTACCAAAAATACCAACTGTTGCCCCCAATCATTCACAAAATATTTCCAAGAAAGTAATTCAAACCTCCATCACACTACATTATGTTGGCATAGACCTAAAATAGGTCACACATATATCCGCGTAGACAAATTAATTCACTGTATCATAATTACCCCCAGAAGTCGACTAGGAATAGACTTCAATGCAAAAAGAAATAAACATTTTGTTGGTTGCCACAATGTTGTACGAGCACCAGAGCATGTAATATTATGAATATGCATGCCTTCAACAACCATAAGAAATTTCACAAAACTGTAAGAAATAATTACCAATTGTGGGGGAATGTGGACTAGAATACCAAAGAGTGTAGCTCAAATACTGGTTCAGATACCAAACCAAAATACCAGATCAGGCACAACCTTAAACTTGTAATAACAACATGGTGACATCAATGACAACACGAAATTCTAGAGATAGTCAATATTCTTCATTTTTCCAACACAAAACACTTCATAGTACATTGATATTGTGTACTATCTCAAACATTTGAAATGTTCAGAAGGGTTTCATGACAATAGAAAAAAGACACTCAAATTGTAGGCTTTGAAGTATGTATTCATGGAGGGAGACCTCTATTGGAAGAATAGGGATGGTTTCCTATTGTTATACTTAGATGAACATAAATAAAGACATGTCTTGAAGGAGATGCATGAAGGAGTATGTGGGGGACATTTCTTAGCAAAAACTACTGCTCATAAGATATTAAGGGCAGGATACTATTGACCTAAGGTTTTCAATGATGCACATGACCATAATAGAAAGTGTGAGGCATGCCAAAAAAATTTAGGAAAATTGAAGTATCAAGGAGCACTGCCTCTAAGACCTATGTAGGTCGAAGCCCCATTCCATCAGTGGGGAATTGATTTAATCAAGGAAATTACAGAAAAATCTAGTCGAGGACACAAATAGAAATTGGTAGCCACAAATTATTTCACAAAATGGGTGGAGGAAATGCCAGCTAAACAAGCAACAAGAAAGGTGGTGATAAATTTTCTAATGGAGAATATCATAACTAGGTTTGGCACACTAGTAAGATTGATCACAGACAATGGGATGTGTTTTAGGTTTGATGAATTCAAAAAAAATTGTAACACAAATGACATTACTATTTCTAATGCCACCCCTTACCACCCAAAAGAAAATAGTTAGGTAGAATCCAATAACAAAAGTATTCTGAAGATCATTAAGAGGATGTTGAATAATAACAAGAAGGCTTGGGACTCCAAGTTAAAGCTAGCCTTATGGGCAGACAAGACTACTGTGAAGAAGGATATTGGAAAGTCTCCCTTTGAACTTGTATATGGGGCTCAGGCTAGGCTTCCTTTACATAATTTTCTACTAGTAAGTAGGTTCATTTTGCAGGAAGTGTTGGCAAGAGACACTACAATAGTTATTTGGTGTTGTCATTGATGACAACCCTAGTTGGAGATTGGATCCGCACATCATCATTTGCTCCTATCAGCAAATAAATTTAGGATAGTCAAGGAAGAATAGAGCATCCAATATTTATGTGTTCATTGATTCATATACATATTTTATGTCGTTATTTTGATTTGTGGATCTTATGGGAGGTTAATCAATGTATGTTTTGTGTTCTCTGAAAATCTCAGTTCCTTGTATCAAGTTGTATGAGAGTTTGGAGATCTAGTTGGATATCTTTTTGGTTCATCAGTGTTTTGTGGCCAACCCAGATGATATAACATGTTGTGGATATTTGAGGAGTGTTTACTCAAATGTTTTTGTGTTCAAACAACTTGACTTGGGTCTGAGCTAAGTTGTGACCAACCATTGTTGGTGTGCATTGAATATCATTCATGATTTGAGCCGAAAATTGTAAATACTCTTAAGTTTTATTAAAGTTGACAAGTTGTGATTAAATTCTTAGTCATGGATATATATATATATATGATCAATTATATCATTTTGTGTGTTTATAAGGTGTGTCGATGTGTGTTCCGAATATCATAAGGGTGATTGAGCAATTTCACATAGTTTCACTTATGCAATAAATATTTTGTGATGCGAGTTAGAGAAGAGCAAAGCAGTAGTGCAGAATCAGTCAAAAGGACAAAAGATTGACTACTAAGCCTAACTGAAACTTTAACCAAGCATTTTTAGATGTTATTTCTTCAGTTCATTCTCTTGGATCTATTCCAAATCCTTGTATGGCAGTGTTCCTTTCTATTTTGAGCAATGAGCTCTAGGAAGTGAGCCTGAATGCAAGTGCATTCCCATATTGTAAACTTATTTTTGAGTATACTCATATCATATTGTGGATTGGCCATCCACTATGGTTTTTTCCCTGACAGGGTTTCCACATAAAAATCCTTGTGTTATGGTGTTGTGGTTGTTTGCTTTATGTTTCTACATATTTCTCTTGGTTGAATATTTTAAGTGGGTTAAAGAATAGAATTATAAATTTATATTTTGCACAACACTCATTCAACCCCCCTCTTAGTGTTGCTTGTTTCTGACAATTGGTGTTAGAGCCAGTTCCTTGAAAGAATTATAATAGCTTTGGGAGATCTTGGAAAGTGTTCTCAATGGATACAAGTAGTCTTCAAGAACAAATTTTTCTGGCCCTAGATGATCTTGACCAGTATAAATCTTAGAACCAAGAACTGCAAGAAAATATTGAGAATGCAGAGAAATTCATATAGTCATTGAAAGGGAAAATCAATGAATCAAGGGAGAAAAGAAACGAATTGTGTGATTAGATTAAGCAGAAGAATAGAAGCATGGAAGATGAACAACTAAGTCATGCCTTGAAGAAGAAAACATAAGAATGTGAAAAATAATTTCAAAGAAAATGTTGCCCTAAAGTGTGAGATGGAATCTATCATGATGAAAATGACCAAGGAGATTGAAGATAGAAAAAAGAATTAAGGAAACCTTTCTCAATCCTTGAAAGAAAAATTTGAACAATGTAGCCAATTGGACAATGAATTGGAACAATCTAAAAACAATGAGGAAGTGCTTCAAAAACAACTTGATGATCTCATAAATGAACTTACTACTACAAATGAGTATAAGGAGAAATTCAAAGCAAGCTCAGACGAGCTTGATGAGCTGATTGAAGGTCAAAGGACTGATGGTGACAAGTGAGGTCTTGGATATCAATAAGGAGAAATTTTTGGATCTGGACAAAGGAATCTAGACAAGGAAGATTCAAGAAAGGAAATCAAATGAATGGAGGTAGAAGGAATCCGGTAAGAAAACCAAATGCTCAAAGATTCAATGGTTAATATTTTGCTTGCAATAAATTTTTTCATATGGCTTCTTAGTGTAGAAGCATGATGAGTCCAAGAGGACCATCATTCTCGGGTTAGTGCTTTAATTGTAATAGTTTTGGTCATAAGTCAAATGAATGCAGAAATTTTAGATGTTATGCATGCAATAGACCTAGGCATATTGTTAACCAATGAAGATCAAGACAAAATCAATGGAATAGTTGGTCTAGACAGAGAAATGTTGTGTATTATAACTACAACAAATTTGGACACACTGCTAGATTATGTTGGAATAAAAGAGGTCTGATAAAACAAATCATGCAGAAAGATGTTAAGGGAAAAGGTAAAATCACTACTAGAGTGATCAGGAGGGAAATGTAGAAGAAATGGGTGAAGAAGGATCCCTATATTGAAGGAAATTTATTAACACTAGAATCTGCTTCTGGTAATTCCTCAAGGAATTAATTTTAGGGCTTTGGCCTAGGGGGAGCCATCAAGAAAATCTCTTAACCCCTTGTCGGTAACTGACATAGGAATTTGGATAAGTCCAATAAGTGCATAGATTCCTTTTAGATGTTGTTCAACCAATTGGAGAAAGTATAATACAGTGTTGGAGATCCACAGAAGAATTATTTGTCTTAGTGCATGGAAATAGGGTAGCCTGATGAATTAGGATAAAAGCATTTATTGCAACAAAAAGGGTTAGTTATGCAATCAATAAAAAGTCATTTTATCTTTCATTTGTCACTCTTCATTTTGGAGAAAAGAAGTTTGGAGAGCCCTAGACTGAACTTTGCTGAGTTGTGGCGAGATTCAAATGTGAAAAAGATTAAGTGGTCAAAACTTTGACCCGAAAAAAAGATATTTATCAGAAAAACCTATGAATTTGTGAATTTGTAAAAATGGCCACTCCATTGGTAGTTGAAGTCAAGGACAGACCCTATCCAAAGTTCAAGTGGTGTCCTTTTAAGTTTGTTAAGACTGAGCCCCTAGGTACGTTTTCGTTTGTACCATACAAAGTCTTGCACATTGAAGACATTAGGGTTTACATACATGCCAATACTAAAGAGTTAGGGAGCTCACAAATTTTGAACTTGTATTCCAACCATATAATTGAAGAGGACTTCACTCTTAAGCTATAATACAAAACCCTAAAAGAGACGAAGTTCACACAGTTTGTGAAATTTCCCGTATTTAAGGAAAGTGAATGGGTGCGATATATTTTGAGCCGAGTTCATGCCAAGTTCATCTGATTGAATATACCTTTCAAGATTATGAAAGAGGCTATAAGCATTGTCACAGGTCTAAATTCCTCTGGTGGACTACCAATTTTGAAATCTATAAAGAATTAGAAGGTTACTAATGCAACAGGTGCACAATTTGATAAAAGGACAATGACAATCAAAGGTATTGTTGAAGTGGATGTGAAATTTGCATCAATGGTCATTGGCTACAAGGTCTATCGCTCTAGCCGGGATAATTCAATATATAGTATGGCCATTTATGTAGCCTATCATATGGTAAAAGAAAATGCAGATTATGACTTGTGTGAGCTACTTAGAAGTCAAATGATGGAGAATCTAGGTAAGATTAATAAATACAAGAAATCCTTTAAATATGGTAATTTGCTACTTTGTTTGTTCTTTTTATTTCATGAGTGAGGTTCCAAGTGTTGGGAAAGTTCATTGGAAAAGAAACCAGCCTGTAGCTATGCAATAAGAGATATATTTTTTTGGAATTGGTGATCGTCAAACCAAAAATACTACCCTGCCCTCTGGGGGTACTTCAAAAAAAATTAGAATATGATGCATGCAAGAGAAAGAATACATACCTCAATTGTAGAGAAGTACAAAGATATAATTTGTTTCATGGTAGATATTGATCAATTCCATATGGAAGTCATTGATCCCAGAACGATATAGATTATGCCTATGGGATATGATGTTGAGGAGAACATCTTCAAGATGTATGCAGAACATTTTTTGAGCACACCTCTAGATTTGACAGAAGAAAGGTTTAGATCTTATGTAAAAAAGAGCATGCAAGTCCATGATCAATTACAAAAGCCAAAGATAGTCAGAAGAGTAAGGAAAGAAGTGGAAGTCTTTGCAGATAGCATGGGCTTACCTATAGAAGCATTGAGAGAAGCAAGAAGGAAAAGAGATGAAGTTGAAGCAAGAAAAGACCTAGCAACAACAGAATCTGCTAGTCCAATAGTATCTTCTACCCTTACTAGATCAGTAAGGATTTCACCATCCCTATCCACTCATGCAGCCAAGCCAATTCATGTGCAAACTCAAGACAAGGCTTCTAGTAAGAGGAAGAAGAACAAGAGCACAAGAACCTATGAAGTCATCTTAGAAGATGAGGAGACTAATTCAAATGAAGTTGTGAAAGAAATGAATGCTACCGACACTCAGGCTACCAAGAAAAGAAAGAGAAAATCTTCCAATGAGGAAGAAAAGGAACAAAAGAAGAATTTTTTTGACAAACCAAGTATGACAGTTGAAGAAATTCATAATGTTGTTGTCAAGGATGGAAATATCAAGCCCCTTTGCGAATGGTATGAAATTTTTGATGAATCAGGTCAAAGAATTCTTGAAGAAGCAACAATAAAACATCTAAATATTATCAATAAAGTTCTTTTTAAAATTATGTCTAGTTTACCTAAAAGTCTGTATGATGTTTTGGAGGTGAGAAGAGTAAATGCTAGGAAAAAAGAAGAGCATATGAGAAAGAGAATTCTTGCAGAATTGTGTTCAGAAATGTCTATTGATGAGATCAATTCACTCATGTACCAAGCCAAGAAGGAATTCAAAAGAAAAATAAGGGCAAATAAACTTATGATCGGTGAAACTAGTGTTGTTGTTGATGAAACCAAGAAAATCCTAGAAGCATTTATGTCAAGGAACAAGATCAATGTTGAAGATATTGTATTTGATTTGATAAATGAGGAGGTGAATGTAGATACCGAGGATAATCAAATTCCTCCTAATGTGGATAACTCAAATGCATCTATGGAGACTGAAGTTCCTAAGGTTGTATTAGCTGAAGAAAAGGAGATGCCAAATGAAGAAGTTGAAGCTCCTAAAGATAATCAAGAAAATTTTATTGTAGAACCAAAAGTTGAAGAAGAAAAGGTTCAAGTTAAGGAAATCCCAGTGGAAGCAAGAGACACTGCCAAGGTAGTGAAGAAATAATTGGTGGAACAATAAGAAGAATTTGATCCTAAATTGGTTGAAGGCTCAATCAATCTATCCACCTTGTCCCCAATTTAGATAATGAAAGTCACATCAATTACACAAGAAAAGGCTAGCGAGAAGATTTTGAAGTCTCACATTGAGGATAGTGAATTATTAAGTCTTCCATCTAGAGTTATGGAGAAAACTATGCCAACTCATGCTAAGGATCCATCTATTTCCTCTTCTAGTGAACTGAAGAAGCTCATAAATTATGTAAGTACTCATTTAGAGTCTCTTGAAAAATCATCCATGGCTAAATTACAGAACCAGTTTGATGGAAAAAGATTTAGTTGGTTGAAAGAAGTGATTGCTAAGGATAAACTCTGTTAGCCACTTGTATGAAGAATATTCGAGATACTATATCTAAAGGTGGAAAGGACTATAAGTCATGTTTATTTTTTTCCAAATTCACTAAAGACAATGATAAGAGGGTGAAGGATCTTGAAAAACAAGTGGCTACCATTTCTTATGCTTTTGATTCATTAGCTAGTGGTGTTGGTAAGCAAGAAGGTCAGGTAATATCTCTACTTGACAAAGTAAGGAGCTTGAAGCATGAAAATGAAAGAATTATAGGAAGAGCATGTGAACTCAGAGGACTAATTGGTCCAAAGATTGAAATAATGGTGAATGCATTAAAGGAAGCCAAATATGTTATGGCAGTTAGTGACCCAATGAATATTGAGACTGTAGAAACTCAATCTTATTTAGTTTTTGGTCACATAACAATTCTGGAGAGTTTCAAAAGGGTTTGGGACACAAATTTGAGTGTTGAAGAGAGACTTTGTAGATATTTTCAAATTTGTGTAAGTTACTAGATCATGCCTATATAGTCTTGAAAAATTTGTTTCCCTAGTTTTTCCATTGATTTCAAAGGGGGAGAGTTGTACAGTGAAAAATGTATATTCATCTTAGGGGGAGTTGCATTTCTAAGCTGAGATTGAAGATTCTTTTTGAAGTTTTAAAGTGGCAGTGTAATTCATGTTGGTAATAATCTGACACTTAGTCATTTTTCACTAAGTGTTGCCATCAATGCCAAAGGGGGAGATTGTTCGCAAGAGAAACTGCAAAAAAGTTTTGGTGTTTTCATTGATGGCAACCCTAGTTGGGAGATTAGATCCACACATCATCATTTGCTCCTATCGATAGAAAAATTGAGGACAGTCAAGGAAGAATAGAGCATCCAACAGTTATGTGTTCATTGATTCATATACAAATTTTATGTTGTTATTTTGAGTTGTGGATATTATGGGAGGTTAATCAATATATGTCTTGTGCTATCCAAAAATCTCAGTGCCTCATATCAAGTTGTATGCAAGTTTGGAGATCCGGTTGCATAGCTTTATGTTCATCAATTTTTTGTGGCCGACCCAGATGATATAACGTATCGCGGATATTCGAGGAGTGTTTACTCAAAAAAAATTGTGCTTGAACAACTTGATTTGGGTCTGAGCTAAGTTGTGACTGACCGTTGTGAGTGCGCATTGAATATCAATCATGATTTTAGCTGATAGTTGTAAATACTCTTAAGTTTTATAGAAGCCAACAAGTGGAAATTAAATTATTAGTCGTGGATATATATAAATGATCAATTATATCATTTTATGTGTGTATAAGATGTGTCAATGTGTGTTTTTAATATCATAAGGGTGATTGAGTGATTTTTCACAGTTTCACTTGTGCATTAAAGATTTTGTGATGTGAGTTAGAGCATAGTAGAGCAGAAGTGCAAAATTAGTCAGAAGGATAGAAGTTCGACTACTGAGCCTAACTGGAACTGTAATCAAGCATTTTTAGATGCTACTCCTTTAGTTCATTCTCTTGGATCTAATCCAAATCCTTGTATGGTTGTGTGCCTCTCTATTTTGACTAGTAAGCTCTAGGCAGTGAGCCTGAATGCAAGTGCATTCCCATATTGTAAAATTCTTTTTTAGTATACTCATACCATATTATGGATTCTCCATCCACTTTGGTTATTCCCCTAATAGGATTTCCACGTAAAAATCCTTGTGTTATGGTGTTGTGGTTGTTTTCTTTTTGTTTCTGCATATTTCTCTTGGTTGAATGTTTTAAGTGGGTTAAAGAATAGAATTATAAATTTATATTTTTCACAACACTGATTTACCCCCCCTCTCAGTGTTGCTTGTTTCGAAAAGGAAGACTTAGATATTCTATAACCAATGGAGGAAAGGATGGAGCATTTTGTAAAACTTGATGAACTAAGGAGAACAACCCAAAAGCAAAATATAAAGTTGCAATCACAAATGAAATATATTTTTGATAAGAAAGCCAAAGATAGAAAATTTGAGGTGAATGACTTGGTACTAATGTGGAATGCTAGATGCTAAGAAAAGGGAAAGCATGGAAATTTTGAAGCTTTCTAGTTAGGTCCCTTTTTTATCATTAGCAAGGGAGGGAAAGACTCTTATTATTTGCAAAACATGTCCGGAGAAGAACAAGAACTGTCAGTGCATGGACAATTTCTAAAGCTTTTCTTTTCATAAAATCACCAATTCCATGCACAGTAATATAAAGAGGGATAAGTGTTGCCAATGCATGGACAACTCTTAACAAACTCTTAAAAATACTACTATTCATTCCATGCACGGTAGTTCAGGAAATCAAAAGGGACTAGGACTTGCCAATAAATGGACAATCCTAGAACTCCCTCGATAAAAATAAAGTTTATTTCCATGTACAGTAGTATAGGATCATTTCCATTTCCATCATTTTCAGCTCCATATCCACCTTCATTCCATCCTCACCACAATTCCATTTTCTTCATAGCCTCTAAAAACCATGTGAAGGGGACACATGGTCTACACCCAAAGATATTTTAGATTCTTTCAATGATTGGAAAATCAATCATCTCCAACTGGAGCCACTATTGGAACAAGAATTTTCATAAAAAATCTAAGCATTTTTTCATTTAAAATCCAAAATTCCCACTCTTATTTTCATAATAAATCACATTATAGCCATTCATAGGGTCATTTTTACCCATTATCGCATTACCGTTATCAAATCAGCCACCCCTCATAACACCCATACTATACCTCTCTACTACAGTTCATCACCAAGCAGCTCGCAGTAGCACGGTGAGAGGAGCCACTATTATATACCACACCTTTTACACTATACCACTATACCTTGAGGGGTCAAGACACAACCCACAATAGAGCGGTACATTTAAGAATGGTGCTAAAGACACACTACAATACTATAGGGGAGCAGAAAATGACACGAGGTAGTGCAGTAACTAAGTCGTTGGGTCATTTAAAACATGCCAATCACATTAGTCAACATCAAAACATAAAATGGAGCTCGATACAAAGATTTGAATTGTGCGAATTTATGAGCTAGAAGTAAATGTATCTTGGTGTTGAAATGCACAATACATGTTGGGATTTTTCACTCATAACCATTGAAACCAAATTGCATATGAGCTCAAATTGTGGGAGTAAAGGGAATTCTTCAAAGCGAGTTCTATCCTTAGGTAAGCTTTGCTCATCATTCTCTATGAATTTCATAAAATGGCACCAAAGAAGACTGAAGTAAGAGTTAAAAGGGATGAAACCAAAACCAATAAATCCTCTCTTCAATCCCCATTGCTTTCCTCATTGCTTGGTTCAGTATACAAAGGACTTAAAAAAAAATTTAGAGACTTCGCTAAAGGATGTAGAGACCCCATTATACCTCAATCGGGTTAGACCCTTTATTGGTATTTCTATCGGAATAGAAATGACAAGGTTCTAGCATCAAACCCATGGACCCTGGATTTGGCTAAATTGATTGTCCCTTAATGTTTTCATTGGCATAGAGCTAATTAAATCCCTTGCCCATAGCTACCATGCTCCAACCAAAATTGTTAGGCTTCCAAATGGTGAGTGCTTAGTTGATGTCACAAGAGATGCCATTGTAAAGTGTTTCAAGCTGAATAAACAATTTGTAACAAAGGTGAATTTAGTTAAACTGGAGCAGGAGTATAAGAGGTTAAGAAGAACATACCAAAGTGATGAGCTCCTCCTACACATGAAGAAGGGTGATGATAACAGAAGACTCCCCATCCCTTCCTCTAAAATGGAACCTTTCCAAGCCTCATAATTTCAAGTTTATTTCAAAAACACTTATTATGCATCGTGTCAAGTCTTGGGGATAGATGCAGAAGAACATATGCCAATAGGATTGATGAGAATGGCCATGATAATTCAACATTCTGAGTCAAATGTAGAGTTTCATTTTGTTTGAAAGAGACACTACAAATTTTTTCTAGTGTTTTCATTGATGGAAACCTTAGTTGGTGATTGGATTTTCACGTCATCATGTGCTCATACCGATAGAAAGATTGAAGACAGTCAAGGAAGAACAGAGTATCCAAAAGTTTTGTGTTCATTGATTCACATGCAGATTTTTTATTGTTATTCTAAGTTGTGGATCTCATTGGAGGTTAATCAATGTATGTCTTGTGTTATTCAAAGATCTTAGTGCCTCATATCATGTTTTGTGCAAGTCTAGAGCTACAGTTGGATATCGTTTTGTTCATCAGTGTTTAGTGACCGACCCAGTTGATATAACATGTCGTAGATATTCAAGGAGTGTTTACTCAAAAAAAAATTTGCTCGAGTATTTTGATTTGGGTTTGAGCTATGTTGTGGCCAACCATTGTGGATGCGTGTTGAATATTATTCATGATTTGAGTAGACATATGTAAATTTTTTTTAGTTTTATTGAAGCGGACTTGTTACGATTAAATTCTTAGTCACAGATATATATAAATGATAAATTATATCATTTTGGTGTGTGAGTAAGGTGTGTTGATGTGTGTTGCAAATATAAAAAGGGTGATTGAGCGATTATGCACAGTTTCACTTGTGCATTAAATATTTTGTGATGTGAGTTAGAGCAGAGTAGAGCCAAAGTGCAAAATCAGTCAGAAGGATGAAAGATTGACTACTGAGCCTAACTGAAACTATAATCAAGCATCTGTAGATGCTACTCTCTCATTTCATTCTTTTGGATCTAATCCAAATCTTTGTAAGGCATTGTGCCTTTCTATTTTGAGTAGTGATCTCTACACAATGTGCTTGAATGCAAGTGCATTCCCACATTGTAATCTTCTTTTTGAGTATACTCAGATCATATTGTGGATTGGCCATCCACGATGGTTTTTCCCCTAATAGGGTTTCCATGTAAAAAAATCCCTTGCGTTATGGTGTTGTGGTTTTTTTCTTTCTGTTCATTCATATTTCTCTTGGTTGAATGTTTTAAGTGGGTTGAAGATCAGAATAATAAATTCATTTTTTGTAGAACACTGATTCACCCCCCTCTCAATGTTGCAAGTTTCCAACAATTGGTATCAAAGCTACTTCCTCGAAAGAAGTCTAACAGCTTGGGGAGATCTTGGAAAGTGTTTTCAATGGATACAAGTAGTCTTCAACAACAACTTTTGGTGGCCCTGGATTATCTTGACTAGTCAAAATCTGAGAATTAGGAATTGCAAGAAAATATTGAGAATGCAGAGAAATTCATTCAGCCATTGAAAGAAAAAATCAATGAATCAAGGAAGAAAAGAAAGGAATTATGTGATCCGCTTAAGTAGAAGAATAGAAACATGGAAGATGAAAAAACTAAGTAATGCCTTGAAAGAGAAAACAAAAGAATGTGAAAAGTTTTCCAAAGAAAATGCTCCTTGAATTGTGAGATGGAATCTATCATGATGACAATGACCAAGGAGATTGAAGATAGAAGAAAGAGTGAAGAAAATATTTCTCAATCCTTGAAAGAACAATTTGAAGAATGTAGCTGATGGGAAAATGAATAGGAATAATCTAAAAATAATGAGGAAGTACTTGAACAACAACTTGATGAACTCATAAATGAACTTACTGTGGTAAATGAGTACAAGGAGAAATTCAAAGCAAGCTTAGCCAAGCTTGATGAACTGATTAAGGGTTAGAGGACTGATGGTGACAAGTGAGGGCTTGGATATGAGAAGGAAAAAGTTCTAGATCTGGAAAAGGGAGATTCAGGCAAGGAAATTAGATAAATGAAGCCAAAAGGAATACGATAAGACAACCAAATGCTCAAAGATTCAATGGTTATTGTTTTACTCAAAATGAATTTGGTCATATGGGTTCTTAGTGTAGAAGCAGGATGAATCCAAGTGGACCATCATTCTTAGGTCAGTGCTTTAATTGTAATAAGTTTGGTCATAAGTCAAATGAATGCAAAAATGTGATGAACAACTTTCATAGAGATTTCAAATGTTATGCATGCAATAGACTTGGGAATATTGCTAACCAATGCAGATCAAGGAAAAATCAGTGGAACAATTGGTCTAGACAGAGAAATATTGTGTGTTACCACTACAACAAATTTGGCCACACTACTAGACTTTTTTGGAGTAGAAGAGGTCCGGTAAAAAAAAACATGCAACAAGATGTTAAGGGGAAAGGTAAAGTCACTACAGATGTGATTAGGAGGAAAATGCAGAAGAAAAGGGTGAAAAAGGATCCCTTTATTGAAGGAAATGTGCCAACACTAGAATTTGCTTCTAGTATTCCTCTAGGAATTCGTTTTAGGCCTTTGGCCTAGGGGGAGTTATCAAGAAAATATCTTAACCCCCTGCCAGTAATTGACACCAGAATGTGGATAAGTGCACAGATGCTTTTTAGATGCTATTCAACCAATTGGAGAAAGTATTATATAGTATTGGAGATCCACAAAAGAATTATCTATCACAATGAATGGAAATAGGGTAACCAAATGAGTTAGGGTAAAAGCATTAATTGTGACAAAAAGGGTTAGGTGTGTGAACAATAAAAGGTCATGTTTATCCTTCATTTGTCACTTTGCATTTTTTAAGTTTGAAGAGCTCTGGGGTGAACTTTGGTGAATTGCTGAAAGATTCAAGTGTGAAGAAGATTCAATGATCAAACTCTAATCCGACAAAAAGGTATTTATCAAGAGGACTTCACTATTAAGCTAGAATACAAAACCCTAGAAGAGAAGTTCGCACAATTTGTGAAATTCCCCATATTTGAGGAAAGCGAATGAGTGTGATATATTTTGAGCTTTGTTCATGTCGAGTTCATGTGGTTGAATGTACCTTTTAAGATTATGAAAGAGGCTATAAGCACTGTCACAAGTCTAAATTCCTCCAATGGACTACCAATATTGAAATTTGTAAAGAATCAGACAGTTACTGATGCAACAACTACAAAATTTGATAGAAGTGAAATGACAATCAAAGATATTGTTGAAGTGGACACAAAATTTGCATCAATGGTCATTGACTACAAGGTCTATCACTCCAGCCGAGATAGTTCAGTATCTAGTATGACCATTTATGCAGCCTATCATATGGTAAAAGGAAATGTAGATTATGACTTGTGTGAGCTGCCTAGAAGTCAGCTGATGGAGAATCTGGGTAAGATTAAGAAAGACAAGAAAAACTCTTTTAAATATTGTAATTTTTTGTTGTGTATGTTCTTTTATTTTATGAGTGAGGTTTTGGGCGTTGGGAAAGCTCATTGGCAAAGTAATCATCTTGTAGTTGTTCAAATAAGAGATTTATTGTATGGAATTGGTGATATTTAGACCAGAAATACTGCCCTCTAGGGGTACTTCAGAATTTTTTAGAGTATAATGAATGCAAGAGAAAGAATTCCTAATTCAAGTGTAGATAAGTACAAAGATACAATCTATTTCATGGTAGATAGTGATCAAATTCTAATATAAGTCATTGATCCCAAAAGATATGGATTATGCGTATGGGATATGAAGTCATGGAGAACATATCGAAGATGTATGTAGAACATTTGTTGAGAAAGCCTCTAGATCTACCAGAGGAGAGGTTTGGAACCTATGCTGAAAGAGATATGCAAGTGTATGAACAACTAAAGAAGCCTAAGCTTGTTAGAAGAGTAAGAAAATAAGTGGAAGTCATTGTAGAAAGTTTGGGTATATCTACAAAAGCATTGAAAGAAGCCAGAAGGATGAGAGATGAAGCTAAAGCAGGAAAAGAGCCAGCAAGAACCAAATTTGCTAGTCCAGAAAGATCCTCTACCCATACTAGATCAACAAGGAGTTATCCATCCCTATTCGCTCCTGTAGCCAAGCCAATTCATGTGCAAACTCAAGACAAGGCATCTAGTAAGAGGAAGAAGAACAAGAGCATAAGAACCTATGAAGTCATCTGAGAAGATGAGGAGACTTAGATGAAGGTGTGAAAGAAATAAAGGCTACCAAAACTCAGGCTACAAAGGTAACCAAGAGAAAATCTTCCTATGAAGAAGAAAAGACAAAGAAGAAGGAAAAAACTGACAAACCAGGTATTACAATTGAAGAAGTTGAGAATGTTGTTGTCAAGGATGGAAACCTCAAGCCCCTCTACAAATGGTATGAAATTTTTTAAGAATCGGGACAAAGAATTCTTGAGGAAACAATAAAACATAACAATTTTTGAGAGTCTCAAAAGAGTTTGGGACACAAATTTAAGTGTCTTTAAGAGATATTTTGCAGATGTTTTCAAATTTGTGTAAGTTACAAGATCATGCTTGTATAATTCAAAATTTTTGTTTTTGTTACGATTTCCCTAGTTTTTTCCATTGATTTCAAAGGGGGAGAGTTGTACAATGAAAAATGTATATTCATCTTAGGGGGAGTTGCATTTCTGAGTTGAGATTGAAGATTCTTTTTGAAGTTTTGAAGTGGTAGTGTAATTCATGTTGGTACTGATTTGAAACTTAGTCATTTTTCACTAAGTGTTGCCATCAATGCCAAATGGGGAGATTGTTGCCAAGAGACATTGCAAATTTTTTCTAGTGTTTTCATTGATGGAAACCCTAGTCAGTGATTGGATCCACATGTCATCATGTGCTCATACCAACAAATAGATTGAAGACAGACAAGGAAGAACATAGCATCTGGTAGTTTTGCATTCATCGATTCACATGCAGATTTTCTATTGTTATTTTGAGTTGTGTATCTCATGGGAGGTTGATCAATGTATGTCTTCTGTTATCTAAAAATATTAATGCCTTGTATCAAATTGTGTGAAAGTCTGAGATCCAGTTACATATCTTTTTGTTCATCAGTTTTTGGTGGTTGACCCAGTTGATATAATGTGTCGCAAATATTTGAGGAGTGTTTACTCAAATGTTTTTGTGCTCGAGCATTTTTATTTGGGTCCAAGCTAAGTTGTGGTTGATTGTAGTGGATGTGCATTGAATATTATTCATGATTTGAGCTGACAGTTGTAAATAATTTTAAGTTTTATTGAAGTTGACTTGTTGTGATTAAATTCTTAGTTGCAGATATATATAAATGATCAATTATATCATTTTGGTGTGTGAGTAAGGTGTGTTGATGTGTGTTGTGAATATTACAAGGGTGATTGAGTGATTATGCATAGTTTCACTTGTGCATTAAATATTTTATGATGTGAGTTAGAGCATAGTAGAGCAGAAGTGCAGAATCAATTAGAAGGATGGAAGATTGATTACTAAGCCTAATTGAAACTGTAATCAAGCATTTGTAGATGCTACTCTCTCAGTTCATTCTTTTGGATCTAATACAAATCTTTGTAAGGTAGCATGCCTTTCTATTTAGAGGAGTGAGCTCTAGGCAGTGCGCCTAAATGCAAGTGCATTCCCACATTGTAATCTTCTTATTGAGTATACTCATATCATATTGTGGATTGGCCATTCGCCGTGGTTTTTCCCCTAATAGGGTTTCCATGTAAAAAAATCCCTTGTTTTATGGTGTTGTGGTTGTTTTCTTTTTGTTCATGCATATTTCTCTTGGTTGAATGTTTTAAGTGGGTTAAAGATCAAAATAATAAATTCATTTTTTGTAGAACATTGATTCACCCCCCCTCTTAGTGTTGCTTGTTTCCAACAGATTTTGCATCTATAATTGAGGAACAAATACATGGTGGTTGCTGCAAGTCAGGGAAGCTAAGTCCCCCATTACTTTTAGGAAATATTCTTTATTATGTCACTTAATCATGTGTCAGAATGAAATGAAGTGGATAGGAATAATGAAATTGTGTACACAAGAATGTGGAATAAGACTCCTTGTGCAAAATTGGTGTTACATCTAGGATAGCAGATGTGTAGAATGTGATTTTGTAGTGTTTTGAGATGATTTTTTTGTTAGATCGTAGCTTCCCTTGGTTTCCCAACACCAAGATCTCCTAAATCATTGATGAAAGTGATTAGTCATGTACAATATCAGCCAAACCAGGGCTATACCCATAACTATGCTAACTAGTTTCTTATGCCTTAACACCTAATTATTAGAGTATATGGATGTAACCAAGCACCACATATTTTTCCTAAGTTTACACCTACAAGGGTATGTTTTCTGGAGTTTATGTGGTAGATGCTTTGGATGGAGCATGATTTGATGAGAAATCAAAGGAAAGGTACATTTTTTCCTAATTTGATTGTATTTGAAGAGTTGGCAATTGGGTCTAATATGCTAGAGGAACTGTAGAGATTTATTAGGGTTAACTATCCCCTCAAATCTAGAGAAGAGAGATTGTGTGACCCAAAGGCTCATAATAACATGATCAGAAGAACCTTGTTGACAAAGAGGGCCATATCACATGAGTTTAACCCTGAAGAGGGTTTCATAAGAAATATAGTGTATTGTGCTAATGTAATGCAAACCAGAAAAAGTTGGATAATAACGATGAAGTGGGAGAATCAGAAGAAGGAGAAGGATAGAAGTTTCAGAGAGTTTTTTTTGCAAATGAATGCAACCTTCTAAAAAGGATGCAAATGATCCTTAATTGAATTGTACAAAATGTCCCAAGAGGATGGGTTGGTCCCACTTCCCACAACTCACCAACCACCACATGAAGCATCCACATCACAAACACCACCCCCATCACCTACACATCTAACCCCACCATCTCCTACTCATGAACCACAAGATAAAAGTCAAAAGATTAAGCCATTGGTTGGATATGACTCAAGTGATGATGAAGAAGAAGAAGCGGTCCTAGCCTCGACCGAAATAAAGAAGATTGCAAAACAACAAAGAAATCAAAAGCCTCATGATCCTAAGATCAGGCTTTCAGAGGAAGGAACTAATGAAATTCAAGATGATGAGAGGGTGGTGGCCTCTGTAAGATTCATGGAAGATGATAATTTTAACCAAACCAGTCAATTCAAGGATTTTTGGATTAAAATGAAAATGAAACAATTTGATGAAAGGTTGATAATCAATCTTATTGGAGCTAATGAGTCAAAGAAAGTTGAGATCTAGGCTCAAAAAATTTCAAAGCTAAGTATTGATAGCATTAGTATCACCCCCCATGAGGTGAGAGAAATGGTATTTAAAAGGGATATGTTGATTATACCAAGGATGGAGCTGTCCAAAAAGTTTCTTCTAGATTATATCAGAGCATATGATGACCCCATGTTGGTAGCATAACTTGATTCAGAAGAGGGTGTCTCAAGAATAGGGTATAATCCTACTATCAAAAAACTTACTTTATGTACAAAATAGAAAAATACAAGGAAGCCTTGACTCTTCGATGTAGTACAGGAATTAAGGGGGTTAGCTATGGTTAGAACAATGAGAGACACAACTCACACAAAAGCTACCACTATGACCATGCATTCTACAATGTTCACCAAGGATGTAGTATAAAATATGGAGAAGAAGATTAATGAATATGAGAAGAGATTTAAAGTATCGAATGATGAGGTGAATAAGTTGTTTATTGAAAATGTGAAGCTAAAACAACAGTTGCAGCAAGCCACCATAGTGAGAGGGGATGAATTAATTATCTATCACCCACTTGTCCAGGAAGAAGATCCACAAATACAACAAATGAGATGAAATTGATAAGCTAAAGAAGCATAACATCGAGGATGTCAAGAATCATATCATAGAGACTCTAAGGATGATATTAGAGCTTATATTTGGGATATTAAAGGAGAAGATAAATGGACTACATGAAAACTTCAGCAATCAGATTAAATCTTTGGAATAGATAAATACTAACTCCCTTATCCTTGAAGAGTTCCAAAAGAGATGGAAACCCACCTTCCACATACTAACCACTTTATGTAAAGCTACACATAGGGATCTAGATGCCCCATCAAGGCTAAAACCTACACAAGAAATAGTAAAAGGTGTGATTGATGAGTATGATTATTTGGTGGATATGAGGAAGAAAGTGGAAAGTAGGAGGAGTAAATTTGACTCCATCAAATATATCTTCAGCCCATCAATCCTCAAGGATGAAAATCAATTAAAAGGTATAGATGAATGGAGAGAAGAATTTGATCAGATGATTCCTAAATGCTTAGCACATATGCAAGATGATGGGGAGATTACTCTCAACAAGTTCCATATGTTGCTTGATGGGACTATCATGCTAGATAATGGATATACAAATTTTATGGTGGATGTTAGAAACCTCCTAGATAACAAATGGAAGAGTCACCTTACAAACCTGGTAGCTACACAAGAATTCAAATGGCCAAGTGACTTGACAATTAATAAGTGGCAATAAAAATACTTGGGCTCTGAAGAATATTGATTATGTAAATCACAGAGAGGAAGTATATTGAATAAGTCTTCGATGACCATTGGTGCTTCCATGGAGATTAACTGAGCAAGCAGATGTGTTTAATTATCTCTTTAATTCATGTTTTAATTATGTATAACAAAATTTATGAAAAGGAATTTTGAAACATTGTAAATAGTCTAAATCTTGTTGTCTCTCGTATATATAAGATGGACCAGGACCATAAGAAAGATATAGGAGGGAATAGTAGTAGAATTGGAATAATTAATGGCTAGCAAAAAAGTTCCATAATGTTTATATTTTGAAAGACTATCTTGCAAGCAATATTTTGAAGAATTCAATGAAAGGTCTATGATTTTGTGGCATTATCTTAGTATCAATTGTTTGTTGAAGTTATTCGATTATCTAGTTATCTCCATTTTAATGCTTCTTTATTATTTAAATTGGTATATGAGGTATATATTCAATTTATCAATGCACATTTGTTGTTTTTGTGTGATATGATTAATTGGTTTCCCCAAAGGAATTAAAATCCTTCTAGTCAATCACAGTAATCTAGAAGTATTATTTGGATCAGTAAGAAGAACCACATTATTAGGATTGTCAATCTGTCTCCAATTTGGTGTTATTTGTGTTCTTTCATAATTCATTCAATTGGTTCTTTCAATTAAAGACTAAAATCCTTTTGATAAATTATAAGTAACCTAGTTTTGTCAGTTGGATAAGTAAGTAGAGTTTTCCAATCACTTTCTTGCACGTTTATAAAAGTTATAAACTAAAATTAGTGTTCCAAACAGTTAGAGTTATTACCAAATACAAGCCACTTATTTTAGACTTTCATTTGACTCCATTTACCCAACAGGGCACTGGTCTTATCCATCTCATCATTTAGTTTTATCAAATTTATTTTCAAAACCTCACATCTATTAATTGAGCATATTAAATTTCACCTTCATATTGCTTATACAATTTATACCAAATTAGGAATACATCTCTCCACTCCCAATTTCCATTATCGATAGATTGCTTAAGTAGGAAACACACAGTTTAAGTTTTCCTCATTTACATAGATATACCCACCTAGGTCTAGTAGAGCCTAAAGAGAAGAAGGTTCAAATACATTATTTGGCATTGTTCGTTAGCCTGAAACATACCAAGAGTTTGGTAACCTCTTGAGGTTTTTCAACTAGCATTTTTGAGAACTAACAGAATGTATGATTTTGTTTTAGCATTAACTCAAAGAGTTGATTAAATACTTGAAGAGGGTTATAGATTTATACAGAATTGCATAGGATCTTCTTAGAATTTCTTGTTTTAGGCATTGTGAGTTTGCATACTACAAAGTATTATGAAAATAGTCCACCAATTTTTTGAATTGAATAGCTTATATATTACTAGTTCTTGTATATTTGACTCCAAATGTGTCCCAATTAATGAAGAATTGGTCTATTTGTTAGATAACCTTGCGTAAAAATGAGCTACTAGCATACTTGACCATAGATTTAAAATAAGAATAACATTCATTTAAAACTCTTTTCAATTATAATGTATGGGTTTGAAATACCCCTAATTCCTAGCAAATAGATAATCATTTGCTCAAAAGGTCTGCCAAATATTTAGTGAAGTCCATTTATTTGCAATAAGTAGGAATAAATTTATGTATGAATTTGTTACCAACTAGATATACCTTATTTTAAAACAATAATGAACACTCTCCTAGGTCTCACAAAGCCTGAAGTGTAGAAGTAAAGCCCTCAGAATCCTTTACTCATTGTGTTGGCCACTAACCTTGAATTTTCTTAACCATAAGGGTTGGCTACACTTTACAAAAATTCAAGGTTCTACTAGAAAAAGAACCAACAACCCAAAAATTCCAATGAACCAAGATGAAGAGGAAGTTCCATAGACAAGTTGCAAGTAGAATCTCCATAGGAAGTGTAAGTTTCACAAAATAGTTCACTATTAGGGTCCCACAAATAGCCAAATTTCTTGAAACGCCCTACACTCCAAACATGTTGGCCTTCATACAAAAGTTTCTTAGTGAACTAAGCCTTTTGATCAACTCACTATTCTAGTTCAATAATATTTTCTCACAAATCCACTTGGCCATAGGGTAGCCATAAACTCTATTAAGAGATTAATTTCCCAAAAAGTCAAATGAGTAAAATATTCTTGCAACTATGGAGAAGGTTATATGAACTAGTTATAAGGAATGAAACTTGTCCAATTTAACTCTAAAATCTCACAATTTGGCAGCAATTCAAAATTTTACAAAGTCGGTAGTAGACCAAAAAACTTGCAAGGCAATAACTTCATTAATTTTCATCATTTATTTACCAAATATGAACCACATATACTCATTAAGCTATTCTACAACGTGTGATATAGGAAAAAGGATTCTAGGGCCTAAATCACAACTTCTCCTATATTACAATGGAAGGAACCAAAAATGATCTCAAACACCCACTTCGCTACTAACCTCAATGAAAGATCCAAAATGGTGGATTAGGGTTTTGGTTCTTTCTTTGGGGGATGATTTGATATTTGATTAGTTGAATTTTAATTGAATTAATTTGATAATGTAAATATGCCTCTAGTTCAACCATGAAAAGGCAACAAACTATTATGATTTCAAGAAAACATAGAACAAAAACCTAGAAATAGAGTATAGAGCAACAAAGTGTAGACATAGATGACCTAACATATAAATTTGAGCTTGATCTAGCTAGATAGAGGTGTTGGTGCCCTAGACTTTAGAATGAAGACCTTCAAAAATAAAATTCATATCTTAGTTCCTATCTGTAGGCTCTTCCTTTTTGTACTATATTTTGGAACTTTGTCTACCACATTGATAAATTCCACTTTCCCTAATTTATTGACTTGTGAGGCTTGAATTCTTGAATGAACAATTAGGTCATCAAACCTTTCCTAAATTTTATTTAGAATTTTCACATGCACACAAGGAAGAGGGAAAGGGTTGTGCCATATAAGGTCTTTCCTAAGTCAAACCCATTTTTTGTATTTCTACCTCCACAATAGCTATGATGATATAAAAGAGTTCTCACCCTCAGTTGAGCAGAGGAAAATGGGTAAAAAAGTGACAAATTAACAATTGTTGCAACTTACCACTCATATCTATATTCTTTGATGGATTGAAGTCATTATAATCATCACCCTCAAGGAGAATTATATGATTAATTTGAATTATTGCAAGTTTTATTTCTTACAAAACAAATAGACATGAAACATAAACAAGCTCACATAAAAAATTGATGCATTGCTAACATGATACTTGATTGAAATAATGCTACAATAATTCTATCAATTTTTCTCTTAACTACTTTTTAGGATGCTCACTCTCATAGATTTTCTAGTATTTCTTATGATTTCAAATGGACTTGTGTTTATATACATTTATTTAATTTTCCACAAATTAAATTATTAACAACCAAAAAGTAAATTCAAATGTATAAATGTTAAAATTCCAACTCCAACATATGTGAATTGGGGCCAAAATAAGCTAGGCAGGGATGCTATCCCCTAGTTGAGACCTATTTTGAGGGTTTGAGTGTTGTTAAATAAATGTTAATTGATAAATTCCCAAATCAACTCTTATTTTCTAGATATAATCAAAAAGTAGGGAAATTAAAAAGCACAATTGGGTCCAAAAACATAGAGGGGAGCTAAACCCAGTGTGAAATTATCAAGGGTAACAATTTATGTTGCTACACAAAGTGATTCCATTAGTTTTCCAAAATTGGATCTAAAAATTCTCTGAGTAACAACCCTAAGAACTAATAGAAACACAATAAAATTGCACTAAAATAGAAAGAAAACATTATTTGTTTTTCGGGTGATATATGATTTCTTATGGACTTGAATGTTCCTACAATAGACACATTAGGTAAGAAATTTGTGAGAATAGATCACAAATAGATTTGAGTAGTAGAAATACCATTTTAGGTTGTAAAATAAATCCAAAATACTCCAATAATATGATGGGAACCTTTACATTTTTCCTTTTTTTCTCCTTTTCAAACATTTGGCAAGAACAAATTCTTTTGTTGTCTTCCAAATTTGTTCTTCTCTCTTTTATTCATTTGTGAAAAATTTTCCACCATATCTTGACCTCCTCCTCCAAAATAATTTCCACATTATCCTTCCTCTTGTGGGATTCAACCTACTAAAAACTTTCCACCTCCACCCAAGCCCCACCATAAACTAAGCACCTCAACCAAGTTCCACTCTCATCTTCCTCTTTCATGGGTATAAACCCACTATAAACCCTTATCCACCATTATACTTCTTTCCTTCCTTCTAATATGGGCTTAAACCTACTACTATTCATCCATCACCACCAATAGTACTTTATCCAATTATTTCTCACTGCTACCCTTAGAAACATATTATCATTACAAGAATAATGAAAATCAAAACATTTCCTCTTCTTCTCCTCACCTACCTCTTCTTCACCCTCTTCTTTTTTCTTTCCCACTTTTTCATTAGTTCTCTTTTACACCACAAACTCCAACATCTTCAAGTTGATCTATATTGCATTTGTATTATTAATTGACTCAACAAAATTATTTTCTTCACCTACAAATTTCTCCATCTCTTATTTAAATAGCTCATAACCAACACCATCCTTACAAAATTATGAAAAATAATCCATTAATTAAAAAACCTTTGATGTTGCTATAACTCCTCTTTTCACCTTTATTTCTTTAAAAATACATATTCCATCTACATTTTCATTCCTTCTCTCTTCATCATCTTCTTCCTTATCCTCTATGATGAGGATCTCTCCTTCTCTAGTGTCATCTACATGGCATCATGTTGCATCCTATTTTTTTTATCTACATCCCAATCAATTTGAACATGTTCATGGGAATCATTTTCTCCCATGTACATCTATTTACTCACTTCCTTAGACTCATCCAACAATTCTTCTCCTTAACATTCTATTTAGTTTTCTCATCTATTCAATAAAATGAGGTTTTCATTGTCATCTTTATCAAACAAGGGGTCTTCAAATACCAGCCCTTCCACTTTTTCTTCTTATGTTTCATCTAACCTTCCTTCCTCAAATAACCTATCAATTTTATTCATCTCCTCTTTCAATAGGACACCATACTCATCTTAATCAATTTTCTTGTCAAATATAGGACCCTCAAAGTCTATTTTTTAAATTATTTCATATTATAGTTCTCTTGCATTTCTTAAAAAAAATTTGAGATGAAATTAAATATTCATTACTATCTTTCTTATTTTCTTTCTTTTCTATTACATCCTATGAAATATCATTTTTCTCACACCTTTTATATTCACATTCAAAAATAATTAATTTATGGTCCACAATGACCATTCTCTCTTCCTTATTCTCTTTTTTTCTTCTCTCAATTCTTTTCTTTCCTTGTTCTCTTTTTCTATCATTACATGGGCTAATCCCACATGTTTCTCCTTCCACACCCCTTGTATCAAGGGGTTGTAATATTTTGTTTCTTCATTTATCTTTTCTCTATCCTCTTTTAAGAGGATATTCTTCTTAAATCTCTCTTTTTCATGATAAATAATCAATTATTCTCCCTTTCCTCTTTAGGATATCAATATATCCTCTCTGTATGCCTTTCAACATAATTTCTTATATCTACCACTATGCCACCTTCATGCAACCTCTCTTTATATTTATCTTAACCATTTTAGGTTCCTTGATTTTCTCAATTTTTATCACATTAAATCTATAAATCATTTCTAGTTCTTAAAAATAAAATATCATAACTCTTTTCTTTTTGTTCTTCCCAAAATTAAATTCTTACAGGTCTTTTCATGACCCTTCTTGTCCTCTTTCTTGAAGACATATTCACTTCACTTCCATAATTTCTTAATAGACTTACATTTCCCTTTATAATCACAAGTTTTTGTGTGCAACAATATTTTCACTTCTAAGGTATCAATCCTCTACAACGACATGAATCTACCTAAAGAGAATCTTTCAAAATTTTCAATCAAACAACATACCTTCTTTGTATTAATGTGTCTTTTTCTCTATCCTCTACAATCATATGCGGCATACACACCTACCTATAAAAATTTCACTATAGCTCAAGCCCTCTACAGTTGCATGCCTCTATTGAATGCACAAGACATGTGAGAGGAGATGTGAATCAGTTGTGCATTAAAACATTAAAACCCTTGTTAACATTCAGATCTGCATTAGTCTTTAAACCCTTAACAACCACTCAAATTCTTATCATGCATTAGAAAAATCTAAACATGAGAAATAGTAATGCAAACACATCCAAACATATGAGAACACCAAATTTATGTAGAAAACCCAAGAAAGGAAAAACCACGATGACAATTAGCTCACAATATAAATTAATTGTAACATTGAATACAATTAGATCACTATTAGAGGGCTCACTACCCAAAATAAAAGAAGGGTTCATTTCCAAAGGCTCACTATCAAATTAGAAAGAAGAAGAAAAAAGGATGTTACAATGAGAAATATATCTCAAAGCAATAGAAAGACCCACCACAAGATCACTCGTACATTCACAACTTCTCTAAAAAATGTAGACTGTAAGGAAAATATAGGGCATCTCAAATAAACCTCCAAGAATAGTAGTGCCTTTGGTAACTTAAATTTCGATTAGATTACCTCAAAGACACGTAAAACTATGTCCTAAAGTGGAAACAAACATAGTTCATTCCCACATTAAGCCTTCTGAGTGAAGCACATGTAAATTCAACAGCAAGCAATAACAGATTCTTGAAACAAAACCAACACAGATGAAAGATAAGACAAAAATCAAAACACAAAGATTTACGTGGGGAAAACCCTTTCAAGTAAAAAACCCCACACTCCAAAGATTGAGCCATTGTATTATTCAGCAAAAAAAGATTACAATACACTTCAGGCTCATAGCCTTTTTAGAGATTACATCTTGTTCATTTTGGAATCAATCTGGTAGCAAACTCTCCCCTTTACATTTCCTGATCAACCTCTCAAATCAAACAATCTTCGTAATGTTGCAATACCCTCACATAGTATACAATACAAATCAACATGAGAGATCGACCATGGAATTCAATCCTTGGTCAAGAGAGGTTTCGGCAGCATAACCCTACCTCTTTCTTTCCTCTGTTTCAGCCTCAAGGCCTCGGCCATCCAGCCAGCCTCTCAACCCTTTCTCTATCTCCCTCTATCTCATCCTTCAGAACATCCAATGCATACATGTATACATTTGTTCTTCACAACCTCTATGAATCGATTCGTTTCCAACTGTCGAATCACAACAACAAATGGTTCACATTCTTCCCTCTCTGATAGGTCCAAGTTGCACCACATAGGACATACTTTCACTCAGTCAAAGGCATTCAACTTGAGTCACATGTTGGTGAGACACTAACCGTCTCTCCCCGATGCCACAAGACCTGACTATCGATATCGCCAAGAGTCATCTGTATCGGAAAGATGTTACATAGAGTCCAAAAAGCCATTTCTAACTTCACCTTGTCGCCAAGACCTCATAATGATGATCATCACTTGTATCGCTATCGCCAAGACTTATCACTATCAGTGAAACATCACACCGAGCTCCAAAGTCACATAGACGTGAATATTCCATTCGGTGAGACAATCATCTTTTTCTAAGACATCACACTGATGTTCACAAGGTATTCTGAAGTGTTATCAGTCGTCAAGACTATTGTCCTTCACTGAGAGATCATACCAATCCTTTATGTTATACCGAACACCAAACAACAGTTGGCAAGACTTATCGCATTCACCAAGAGGTTACACCGATGTTCACATGTTGTCGCTTAGACATCCCCTTGTCACCAAGACATTTTACCGATATCCATCACATGTATCTCTATTCGGCAAGACCATCATTATTCGATGAGACATCATACTAATGCATACAAGTTACTCTGATATCCACTAGGAACCACACTATCAGCAAGACTTCATTCGTTGCTACGACATCACACCGAGACCTCCATGAGTTACTCTGATACTCTGAGTGTATACTGTCGATGAGACACACCAAGTATCGCCAAGAGTTCTTCCTGAGAGTTCAAATCACCTTGATGACTCTAAGAGAATACTTATCGGTGAGACTTCTCCCTATCGCTAGGACAACATATCAAAACATTTGAGTTACTACGATGATCTAGTCACCATGAGTCTCCCTGACATCTGCTAGACACCAACCCATCAGCTAGAGAACTCCACTCGATAGAAGGTTACAGCGAACAACACAAGTCACAGCGACATCACCAGTTGGCAAGACAGAAGCATTGTCTCGGAGACATGATCAATACACAAGGTTACTAAACTACCAGTTGGCTAGAAAAAAGGTAAGTCACACCAACTCTAGTCTTTCAGAGGTTATAGACTGTGAGATTGAGGCACATATTCCAACAATCTCGCACTTGATGAAGATCACACAGGCACCTCCAAAGTAACCAGAAACTAAGATCACACTAGCTCCACCAGTTCAAACCCCACAATACTCAAGACACCCAATCAATAAGATTCCATAGATAACATTCCACCAAACAATCTGTAACGAAGACTAGGCATCCAACTGCAACTCACTTTCCAACAAAGCAACCAAAATGCAACCGATCACAGCCTTCAAGGAAACCACATAGATCTAAAAAACATGCTCTCATGCTCCATCAAGAATTTTGCACCAACATCCAAGATGTCCACCATTTAGGAAACAATCCTTGTCATCTTCCAACATGCCACCTAAGGAAGAAAGATACAAGCCAAGGTGAATAAGCACCATTCCAACGAACATAAGCAAAAGATCCCAATGATATCATCAACAAGATACTGCTACCACTTCATTGTGCTTAGATGCTATACAGAAGAAATATCAACTTCAAAGCCTCAAACAGAACACAACCATGAAGTCTTTCTCTAGAAATAAGACAAAAAACACTAGCTAGAACAACAATCAGACTGACTACTTCCATCCAACTGATAAACCCACGCGACTAAAAATAGCACACATAGCTTGTGCTATTCCATCTAATCTCACATACCTTAACGGTATCAACATTAGTAAACTCATGCTGCTTCAAAACCAACTTATTAATAGCAAATACAAGCTCCAAGTGCCAACCAGTCGAAGAAGACAAAACACAACAAGAACTCCCACTGCCTGAGTAATTCAAATATGAAAGATCAAAGGCATCACAAGTCTACCAATAACAACACATAGAAAATGTAACCATGTAGTACCAAGGAAATATCCATAATGATATGCACAACCTGCAACAAACTATTACAAGAAACATTTCCCTCAACACAAGTCTTCACAGTTCTCCCAAGATCTCCACATGCAACAAAGGAAAAAGGAAATAAGAACCTCCATGTCATCACCCATGAACATGAGTGAAAACACATGCCTACAAGCAAGTGATTACTATAGCTCCAACCAAACCTCAAACCAATGTAATGTGAAAACAAACATCTAGGAGGAAAACAAAGACCAAAGAGAGAAACTTTGCACATCATATTCCTGTAGAGCATCCTCCTATATACACTTCTAATAGCCAACTGTGTCAAGAATGATCTCCTTCTCATCCCAAAAGAAAAACTTTAACAACATCCAACCGTTCAATCACCAAGATCAAACCAACTTCTAATATCATGTAATCAACATGGATGTAAGCCTTCTCAAAGGAAGATCAAGCTACTTCATTTCCTATTTCAGGAAATCAGCCCATACATCATCTCCTACCAATTCTCATCAATAAATAGCATAACATAAAAGCTCAAGGAGATGAAACAAGATGTACAACTTCCACTATGAATCTTCCAAAACCACTAAACAACAATTCAAGATCCATATCATGAAAGTGAACTTAAAACATATCTGAAAAATATAATGGGCCAAATACCTCTTAGATAAACTGCCGAGTAGACCAAGAGTGGGAAGGAGAATACTCCAAGATATACAATTCATCATAACTAATCCAAGAATAATCTCCTCATAGATCTCTTATTGAACTCACATTCAACCAAGGTGTAGGCTTCTTGGACTTTCTGCTAAAAATTCCATCAAGAGTAACCATCAACAAAACTTCTCTCATAAGAGAAAAAATAGCCTCACCTTATTCTTCATGTATCCATGAGTACTAGCAACCGATCATCTGATGCTAAACTCCAACTGCGTTACTGCACTATCACAAAGTATCAAGCAAATAATCAAAGCACCCAATACACAAAGAATTACAAGACCATTGTCAAAGCCCCAATCATCTGAATCAGGAACTTATCATGACACCATGATCTACATATCCCCTTAGGATATAACATGCTTCAAATGACTTTACCATGGTCTCAAGTATAATGCACAATGCCAAAACTCCAGTTCACAAACAAGAGTATACCATGACATAAAGCAAACAGACTCAAAACCAACATCATCTGTCAATCACCACCAACACCTTAGCCAAAGACTCCAAGCTCCCTCCATAGATCCAAGATGTTGTACATCTTCAAATAATGTCCATGCAAATGCGAAAGAACCCTTCTGCAGCAACAGGATCTAAAAGCTCCCCCTCGAAACATCTGTAACACTAAAGAAGACCATTCACCACCATGTGATGAACCCTCAGATACTGCTAAAGCTCTCACTGAAATGTGATATCCGAGCTCTCCAAGCATCATGACCACCTGCTTCAGGTTACCATAACTGACTATTCAGGTACTCAACAATATTCATCCTCTCATCTCAAAGCAATCACACCAATGCACAAGTGACCATAGATAAGGCCAACTAACAATTCTGCACCAGCAATGAATCAACCTCATGGATAAAGATAGACCACATCCAAGTTATCTCACTACAGCCAATGGGTAGCTAATCCACCAACTGCATAACTCGTAGATCACAAACATCAAACATGCAAACCCATCATCACATTGGAAACTAAAACACTAAGATATCAAAGAGAATAACCACAAAGACAATCATGACTCAAACACTAGATCACACCAAACCTTATTTTCCAATCATGTACACAACAAGCACAATAATCAAGGAACTCACAAGCACCACCATAGGAATGTTGAGTGACAAATTATGTACCAACACTCCCATGCAGAGGAGAAAAAGCACACCTCCTAAAACCATGCACAAAGCATGCATGTAGAACTGCAACTATCTCATCCAGCAACACCCCAAAAGCTAGGGTCTAGAAAATAGCTTAACAACAACTCCACATAATCACAAGTTTTGATTAACCATGTAAAACCTACAAAACCACAGATCCATGCAAGTACAAATCATCCTCAGAAGGAAAACAACAATTCAAGAAAAATCCAAGCCCCTTTAAAGCCAACTCTAAAACCTCCAACATGTACATGCATCCAAGAAGAAGAGAAAGGCTATTTTAGAAGCTTTCAAATCATCTAATGATTAACTCCATAGACTTTATGTATTCAAGGTTAATAGCAAACAGTGACCTCCAACACCAGGAAACACCACCTAGCATAAGCACTCTCTTCCATGGCTGAGAAACAAACTAGGATTCTCCATATCACCAAGGAGCCTCTCACACAGACACCCAATATGAAAGCTTTACTGCTACACAACCACGAAGCAAGAAAATCCACCTCATACACCAAGGTTATACCGCTACCAACTAGGAGACATAGATCACAACATGATCAACTCCCTTTTCCATGTCCACCATCCTTCAAGCTACATACTGTCTCTAAATATCACAAGACTTCCACTCACCAAAGGATCAATAAAATAGATGATTCCCCCAGATTTCCTCTAGCTTAAAAATTTGAGAAATCTTCATAGGAGAAATACCCAGAACCAACAACTAGAAGAAGGCTATAATACCACTTGTAAGGAAAATATACTACATCTTAGAGAAACCTCCAAGAATAGTAGTGCCTTTGGTAACTTTAATTTCGATTAGATTGCCTCAAAGACACATAACACTATGTCCTAAAGTGGAAATAGACACAATTCATTTCCCACATTAAGCCTTCTGAGAGAAGCACATGTAAATTCAACAGTAAGCAATAACAGATTCTCAAAATAGAACCAACACAGATGAAAGATAAGACAAAAATAAGAACAAAAAGATTTATGTGGGGAAAACCATTTCGGGTAAAAAACCCCACATTCCAAAGATCAAGCCATTGTATTATTCAGCAACAAAATATTACAATACAATTCAAGCTCATAGCCTTTTCAGAGATTACATCTTGTTCATTCTGGAATCAATCTGGTAGCAAACTCTCCCCTTTACATTTCTTGATCAACCTCTCAAAACAAACAATCTTCATACTGTTGCAATACACTCACACAGTATACAACATAGATCAACATGAGAGATCGACCATGGCATTCAATCCTTGATCAAGAGAGGTTTTGGCAGCATAACCCTGCCTCTTTCTTTCCTCTGTTTCAGCCTCAAGGCCTCAGCCATCCAACCAGCCTCTCGGCCCTTTCTCTATCGCTCTCTATCTCATCCTTCAGAACATCCAATGCATACGTGTATACATTCATTCTTCACTGCCTCTTTGAATTGGTTCATTTCCAACTGTCGGATCACAACAACAAACGGTTAACATTTTTCCCTCTCTGATAGGTCCAAGTCACACCACATAGGACAAACTTTCACTCAGTCAAAGGCATTCAACTTGTGTAGCATGTCGGTGAGAAGCTAACCGTGTCTCCCCAATGCCACAAGACCTGACTATCGATATCGCCAAGAGTCATCCCTATCGGCAAGATGTTACACCGATTCCAGAAAGCCATCGCTAAGACTTCGCCTTATCACCAAGACCTCATACCGATGATCATCACTTGTATCACTATCGCCAAGACTTATCGCTATCAGTGAAACATCATACCGAAGCTCCAAAGTCACATAGACGTGAATATTCCATTGGGTGAGACAATCATCTTTTTCCAAGACATCACACCAATGTTCACAAGGTATTCTAAAGTGTTCATCAGTCGGAAAGACTATCATCCTTTGTTGAGAGATCATACCAAGCCTTTATGTTATACCGAACACCAAACAACAATCAACAAGACTAATCGCTTTTTCCAAGAGGTTACACCGATGTTCACATGCTGTCACTCAGACATCCCCTTGTCACCAAGACATCTTACCGATATCCATCACATGTATCACTATTTGGCAAGACCATTGTTATTCGATGAGACATCATACTAATACATACAAGTTACTCTAATATACACTAGAAACCACACTGTTGGAAAGACTTCATTTGTCGCTAAGACATCACACAGAGACCTCCATGTGTTACTCTGATACTTCGAGTGTATACTGTCGATGAGACACACCAACTGTCGCCAAGAGTTCTTGAGAGTTCAAGTCACCCCAATGTCTCCAAGAGAATACTTATCGGTGAGACTTCTCCCTATTGCTAGGACAACATACCGAAACATTTTAGTTACTCCGATGATCCAGTTGCCATGAGTCTCCCCGACATCTGCTAGACACCAACCCAATGGCCAGAGAACTCCACTCAGTAGAAGGTTACAGCAAATGGCACAAGTCACAGCGACATCACCAGTCGGCAAGACAGAAGCATCGTCTCGGCAACATGAGCAATACACAAGGTTACTAAACTGCCAATTGGCTAGACAGAAGGTAAGTCACACAGACTCTGCTCTTTCAGAGTTTACAGCCTATGGGATTGAGGCACATATTCCAACATAGACACCTTCTACTTACTACTTCCAATATTCTAACACATTAAAGCATGCACTGCGTTTCACACTTCACAACTTTTCACTTCACATCATACACCTAATTACAAAATTCTTCATCAACTCAACACATTTATATCATCCTAAACCATGAAAACAAATGACAATGTTAGCTATGCACCTCAACCATGCAAATTTAGATTAGGTCAGAACTAAGTATTCCTATGGTGGAAAGGAATGAAAGTGGACCAAACCACACCTTAAATTGGACCCAAACCATACATTTACACCATGTTACGCTTAAACACTTAAGTGTTTATACAATTAGTGTAAACATCCAAGGTCGGTTGAACCTATGTAAACACCATTAAACATTTAAGTACACACTTCCTTTGATCCAAAAAATACTTTTGGAAAACATACATCACTTGAACACAATCTATAATATTCCATAAACACCTTGAAATCCAACAAGTGCCTTCAAGAGTTTTCACTTGAAGAACATACTCATCTTGTACACCCAATTAACTTTCCACACACTACAACACCCGAATCCAACCTTGTGGAGCACCAAAATTTGAAAAAATTTGACTGAAGATAGACTTGATCAATATAAGAATACCCTCAAATCTGTAAGATTAGAAACCAAATAGCATAGAAATGCGGAGCAAAAACATTTCTCCTAGACACTAATACAATACACTATTCACATACTAGTGAATACAACTTTCTTTGCACAATGATCCAGAACCTAAAACTCTATAAATAACACCTCTAAACATGTTATATCAACATATCCAAACCACATAAGCATAAATTCAACACAAAATAAATGAAGAGAAAAACCAAAACACTACTCTACTACACTAAACACCTCTCAACCACACTATTTTCTCTTTTATTTAAAGTTTCTCAAAAGCACTTGGAAACAAGGCACCTCAACCACATTATCATCATTTGGAACACCTTATTAACATAACAAAACAAAATGCAACATATAAAATCAACCACACACATGCTCATAAAAGAAACACTAGAGGTTGACACCAACAATGCTACTAACGACAACATAATACAACTAATCAAACCATCAACAAGATTGACATCAATGCAACAACAACATAGATCTATTGACATCAATGACAACACAAAAGGCACATACTTGAAACAATCTCCCCCTTTCTCATTGATGGAAACACATGATGTGAAAACCCACCAACAATAATAATAACTTTGATTACCAAAGCACATATTGCACCACAGTGCACACTGCTCCCCTTACACAAGCATCAACTTTTCCCAACACTTTCTCTTTCTCATGACTTAACTCTCTCTCTCCTTTTTCACTTTACTCTCTCTCTCTTTGACATCAATGGAAAATGGTGACACACTCTCTCTCCTTTTGATATCAATCATGCATACTTTTTCTCTCCCCAAAAGGTAACACCTATAAGGGACAACTACTCTGCAACTACTTTTTCTTTTTACTACACTCTATTCTCTTCATACCTTCTCTAAACACTCCCCCTTAGGAGTACACACCATACTGCATCAACCAACAACTACTACACATACCATGCACTGACAACACTTACTCCCCCTAACTACAACAACCAATAATGACACTACCTACTCCACTTGAGAGGTAGCCACCAACATTACTCTAGAACAAGGAATGAATCTTGAGATCCACTAGGTTGATGCATATTCTTATGCATCTAGTTGAAACAAGAAGGGCTAATAACCCCTAACTTCTCTTGGAGATATTCAAAAGTATCTTGAGGAAGAGCCTCCGTGAAGATATCTACAACTTGATCCTTAGTAGGTACATACTCAAACTTTATCTCATTCTTGGCAATCTTCTCTCTCAAAAAGCGATATTGTATTGAAATATGTTTTGTCCTTGAATGCATTACTGAATTCTTTGAAATATTAACAACACTTTTATTATCAAATAAGATACAAATAGATTCATCATATACCACTATGATATATTTCAAGGTTTTCTTCATCCATATCACTTTTGTGCAATATGATGTTACAACAATATATTATACTTTTGTAGTATATAATGGAACTGAATACTGCTTCTTTCTTATCCATGACACCAACCTACTTTCAAGAAAGAATGCACCACCACTTCTACTCTTTATGTCATCCACACAACCTACCCTATCTGCATCTGTATAAGAACTTAGATAGAAATTAGTATCCTTTGGATACCACAAGCCATGTTCCGGAGTGCATTTCAAGTATTTTAATATACTTTTCACTAGTGCCACATATGACTCTTTGGGACCTTCTTGAAATCTATCCACAAGACAAACTACATGCATGATATTATGTCTAGCGGTAGTTAGATATAGCGATCCTCCAATCATTGATATGTACTTGCTTTGATCAATCTTAGTAAATTCACCATTCTTGCTCCACTTCCAACCAGTAACCACAAGGGTAAAAACCGGTTTAGAGTCTTCCATTCCAAACTTCTTCAACGTTTCCTTGACATACTTAGATTGTGAAATAAATATCCCTTCCTTTGACTAATTTATTTTTTTTCCAAGGAATAAATTCATCTCCCCAAACATAGACATTTCAAATTATTTTTGCATATCTTTTGTAAATCTCTTGCCCATTTATTCATTACCTCCAAAGATTATGTCATCAGCATACACAACTACAATCAAGATTTCATCTTTCTCCACCTATTTCTACATCTTGCAACAAGTACCTATCCAATATTGCATACTAAGCTCTAGGAGCTTACTTGAGTCCATATAATTCCTTCTTCAATCTACAAATCATATTAGGATTATCTGATAACTATTCAATCCTTCTAATTGTTCAATGTAAACTTCTTCTAATTCACCATTCAAGAATGCAAACTTCACATCCATCAGATGCACTTTGAAATATGTGTGTGCTACAAAGGCTAAAAAAGTCCTAATTGCTTCCATCCTTTCCACCAGAGCAAATGTCTCCTCAAAATATATTCCTTCTACTTGTGGTTAAGCTTTACACACAAGCCTTTCCTTACTCCTAACAACTTCTCCATTCTCATTCAATTTATTCTAGAACACCCACTTAGTTCCAATCATATTCTTTTTTTTGTCTTGGTACAAGTTCCCAAGTCTGATTCTTCTCAATCTGCATCAGTTCTTATTCCATAGACTTGGTCCAATACTCATCTTTGCATGACTCAATCACTTTTTTAGGTTCAACTTTGGAAAGTAAACATAAGTTTACATGTTCTTCTATCATAGCATCCTTTCTTCTTGTCAATACACCTTTTCTTTTTTTCACCAATGATCTAATATTCAAAATTATTCTTTTGTTCATACTTAGGAGTCTTAGGGATCCTTTTCAGAGCTTCTTCCTCTTCAATTTGTACTTCATTTCCCTTACCTTTATCTTGTTCTTCTTCTTTCCAAGAAGACTCGTCTAATTCATATCCATCTATCATCACTAAACTTTTATGTAGATCTCCATCCACTTTGACACTTGCACTTTCAACAATCCTTCTTATCCTCTTATTGTAGCACCAATAAGCATTGCTTTTTGTAGAATATCCAAGGAAGATACCTTCATCATATCTTGCATCAAAATTTCCCAAGCTCTCTTCATCTCTCTTGATATAGCATTTTCTTAAAAACACTCTAAAATATTTAATAGCAGTTGTCCTTCCATACCATAATGTAGTGCAGAAAAATAAATACTCCTTTCCATTTTCAATTTTTTTGGGCCTTTCTAATTAAAATCAACTTAATTATGCCTTAAAGATCCCTATTTTACATTTACAAGCCTAATAAATTACATTTTCCAAAGGGGAAACCTAACAATAATTAAGGCCAACACATAACACTTTACTTTGAGCAATGTGTGTTCCAAGAATAGGGACCTAGGACCCATTCACCCATGACCCTAGGCCTTTAAACCTGAATTTAAATTATGTTTTTTCTGGTATTTTAATGTTTCTAAATTAAAAATTTGATGTTGGCTTGTAATGTTTAATTTTTGAGAAATTAAGAATACATACCTATAAATACAAGGTCTTTTTATCAAACTAATCCTATCATTTTGAAGTGAACACAAGTATAGAAAATTTTATGATCAAAGGAATTGAAGAGTAGATTTATCAATAATTTATTGCAGCAATCAATATCTCAAGCACCATGTCAAAGTCTTAAGCATCATGCATTTTTTTGGAGCTAACATTGTGATGTAGGTTTCAAAGATCAAGTCAAGCATTCAAGGCATATCTCAAGTATCAAGATCCACATCCATTGAAGCCATTTCATGCAAGATCAAGATCAATATTTCATACTTCCAAAGGTTTATTCAAGGGTTTGGTGAGTTGCAACATTGCATTGTTCATTCATCATTCCTTTCACATTTCAATATTTCAATTCAAGGTTTAATTACCCAAGCATATTTTGACCAAGGAAAACCCCCATTCACCAAAAATAAACAATTTTTCCCTCGTGTTTAAGTTGCAATATTAGGTTGAAGAAGGATTGAAGAGCTCTTGAAAAAAAATTGGAAAATTTGTAAAAGTTACAAAAGTTGTCAAAGTTGTCAATTCACAAAAAATCACCTACATATTTGATTTCAAACTTTCTGACACTAGAACCCAGATCAAACAGAAGCTATATACTAACATCAAAGGCTCTCAAAAGTTTTTTGAAATCCCTGAGCAAAAACCCATTCACCCATGGGCAAATGAATCCCAGTTTGCCTCCTGAAATTTCCTTTTGGTGATTGGTACACAGTGTCTAACCTTTCTTATCTCTATAAAAAAAATTATTTTTCTATTAATATTGACCTTTAAATTCTTGTTTCAAGTTTGAATGGGCATAATTGAGTATATTTTCTATTTTTAGTTTTTCCCCCAAAAGTGTTGCTGGGGTTGAAATGCTCATCCTCAATCACAAGGAAAATAGTAGATTCCCTCATTGGGTTGTCTCACCTAAGGGTTGTAATTCAATTCTTTGTGTGGATCTCATTTCCTAATGAAAATAGGAAGATAGGTCCATCATACCCCCATTTTCCCCATTTCAAATTGACCAAAAACAAAAAAAAAACACCTATTTTTCCTTTATTTCACATAACTCATAAGGAGTCTTTCAACTATTTTCTTTTGTTTATGCTTTGTTAAGTATGTAAATTGCAATATGAATTGCTTCTCTCCAATAGAATTCTGGTAGGTTTGCTTCTTTCATCATAGTTCTTGTTGCTTCTTGAATAGTCATATTCTTCCTTTCAACCACTCCATTCTACTGAGGATTACTAGGGGCTAGCAAATGCCTCTTTATTCCTTGATCTTCACAAAAAAGGTTAAACTCATTGGAGGTGAACTCTCCACCACTGTCAGATCTCAAAAAATTTATTTTCATATTCATTTCATTTTCAACCATGGCTTTGAATACCTTGAGATTATATAAAGCTTCTTATTTTTATTTAAGAAGAGTAATCCAAGTCATTCTAGAATAATCATCAATTAATAGCACAAAATACCTATCACCTTGGAAACTTCTTGTTCTTGTAGGTCCACAAAGGTCTATATGCACCAACTCCAAAGGATCGATAGAAGATTGTTCTCTGACTTTGAAACTCCTTCTAGCTTGATTTCCTATCTAACATTCCTTACAAACAAAATTGATAGGCTTTGTGATCTTTGGAAAATCTCTCACAGCTTGAATTGAACCTATCCTCACTAGGATATCAAAAAATTTGTGACATATTCTTCTATGCCATAGCCAACTTTCATTAATATGAGTCATAAAAAACATACCATTAGAACCTTTAAGTTGATAAAAATTTCCATCTATCCTTCTTACTGTTGCAATCACACTTCTAGAGCCTTTTTTGATCTTGCAACCATTGTCCTAAAACACAAGATTATATCCTTTGTTACACATCTATCCTATGCTCAAAAGGTTATGTCATAGACCCTTAACATAAAGAACATCATCTATATTATTCCTACCATCAAAACTGATTGAACCTTTTCCACATATCTTAGTAAATGTATCATCACCAAACTTAACTAAACAACCTTCAAACTTTTAAAGATTAAAAAACTTACTCTTATCACCTATCATGTGATTTTGGCATCAATTTTCAATGATCCAATTGTTTTTCTCTTTCCTAGCATGAAGAGAAGTCGCCATTTCTCCTATTCCTAGAGTACTTTCCTTCATGCGTCTCTCAGAGTTATCAGAATTAGTTCTAGCATTTAGAATTATGAACAAGCATTCATCATCTTCATCATAAGGGTAATCAAATCCATCATTAGATATATTGGCATATTCTCTAACATAATATATTTTCTTAAATGATTTACCTTTATTATCCTTAGGTCTATATTTTGAAGCTTTGATAGGAAATCTTGAAGCATAGTGACTGATATTTCCACAAGTAAAGAATTTCAAACGTAACTTACCTCTATATTTTTTGGTGTCCTTTTTAAATTTCCTCATAAAGTTTTCTTCCAACTCATCAAATTCATCTAGATCAAATTCCTCATTCTTCTCTGCTTTTATAAATTTGAAAGTAGTCTCTTTCTTTGAATCACTTGAACCGAAATCTCTTAAATCAAAAGTTGTTAAAGTATCAAGCAACTAATCTCTAGAATAACTATTTAGATTTTGAAATTCTTCAATAGCAGAAACCTTTTGACTATAGGATTTAGTAAGAGTTATTAGTACCTTCTTTACCACCTCATCATCATCAAGAGTTCCACCAAGACCTCTGATGGAATTGAAAAATTCATCCACTTTTTGCATGTAGCTAGTAATGTCTTCATCCTCTGTCGTCCACATGGTTTCAAACCTAATCTTTAGATTATGCATCTTAGCTACTTTACCTTGTCATCCCCTTCATAAATACTTTCCAACTTTTTCCAGATCTGATTAGAAATTTTAAGATTCATAACTTTCACAAGTTCAGTATTAGAAAGATCACTCACAAGAGAATAACTTATTTTACCATATTTTCATAGGCCTTGATCTCATCAATATCAATTCTAAAACTATTTCTAGGCATAGTATATTTAGATTTGACAAACTTCCAAATTCCAAACACTAGCGAAACAAGGAAACCTTCTATTTTAATCTTCTAGAATGCATAATCAAATCCATCTAATAAAGAAGCCTCCTTCTTGTGTTCAATCCTAGATCTAACTCAAGCGGTCAAGCTTTCTTCCAAGGAACCTTGCTCTAATACCAATTTTTAAATGCACAAGACAATTGAGAAGCGTGTGAATTAGTTTTACATTAAAACCCTCTTTAACATTCAGACCTGCGTTAGTCCTTGACAACCACTTAAATCCTTATCATGCATTAGAAGAATGTAAACATAAGAAATAGTAATGCAAACATATCCAAACACATAAGAACACTAGATTTTCATGGAAAACCCAAGAATGGAAAAAATACGGTGAGAATTAGCTCACAATATAAAGTAATTGCAACATCAAATACAATAGGCTCACTATCAGAGGGATCACTCACTTCTAGATTAGAAAGAAAAAGAAAGAAGGATGTTACAATGAGAAAATCATCTTAGAGCAACAAAAAGATCCACCGTAGCATCACTAGTACATTTGTAGCTTCTTTGAAGAATCTAGACACCTTCTGCTCACTACTTATATTCTAACACATTAAAGTACACACTGCATTTTTCACCTTCACACTTCACAACTCTACACTTCGCATCACACACCTAATTACACAATTCTCCATCGACTCAACACTTATTTATACCATCCTTAACCTTGAAAAAAATTGATAAGGTCAACTATGCACCTCAACCATGCAAATTTAAATTAGGTTGACACTAAGCATTCCAATGGTGGAAAGGAATGAAAGCAAACCCCAACACACCTTAACTTGGTACCAAACTGTACATATACACTACACCATGCTTCCACAAACACTGAAGCATTTCCACAATTAGTGTAAACACTTGAGGTCAACCAAACCTCTATAAACACCATTAAACATTTAAGTACACACTTGCTTTGACCCAAAGACGACTTGTAGAAAATATACATCACCTAAAAAAAATATAGAATATTCCATAAACACCTTGAAATCTAACAAATTCCTTTGCAATAGCTTTCACCTAAAGAACATACTCATCATGTACACCAAGTTAACTTTCCACACAATGCCACACATGAACCCAACCTTACGAAGCACCAAGCTTCAAAAAACTTAGACTAAAGATAGATATGATTAATATAAGCACACCCTTATATCCAAAATATTAGAAACCAAACAATGAAGAAATACAAAGAAAAAACATTTCTCCCAATCACCACTGCAATGCACTGTTCACATACTAGTGAACACAAATTTGTTTGCACAATAATCCAGAACCTGAAACTCTCAATATAACACCTCTAAATAACTTGGATCAACATATTTGAACCATATAAGTAGATCTTAAATAAAAAAGAAATATAGAGAAAAACTAGAACACTACTTTGCTACACTAAACACCTTCTTAACACAACCAAACCAAATGAAACATAGCAACTCAACCACACACATGATCATCAAAGTATTATTCATGTTGACACTAGCAATACTACTAATGACAACATAATGCAACTAATCAAAGCATCAACAAGATTGAAACCAATGCAACAACAACATAGATCTATTGACATCATTGACAACACAAAATGAACATACTTGCAACAACCTCTTCTCTCCTACAACAAATATTGTGTAGAGTTCAAGACCTTTATAGTTACAAAATATCCTCTTTTGTAAAAATTCTCCTAGGGTTTTCTTGAGACACCGTCTAGCTTTTGAGGTTGTACGATCATCTCTTTAGCAATCTCTTCACCTTCATTTAGCAAAAAAAATTATTCATTTTTGTTAGAATTGGCTATGGATGCCAAGATCTATGGACCAAATGGAAAGCACAAAAGAGAGAGAGAGAATAAAATATGACAAGAATCGACTGTATTCAATGTCATTTATATGATAATGATTATGATTGATTACAATGAGAAAGACCCCTTGGTTATATAGCCAAGGTGAGAACATAGAAGGGCATAAGATTATGACAAGTGTCATAATCTTATGACATGAGATAACTAGGAAAACCTACCACTCCACAAAAGGTGGAGAGATAATCACATGATGTGTCCACAAAAGGTGGAAGTGATGAGGTAATGACATGTCAAGTCCACCAAAAGTGGAAAATCTCCAACAACCTCCTATGTGGTCCCTAAGTAAACTTAACTAAGGTGTAATCATGACCTAGGACAAGGTACAAGACATTTAATTACACCAACACCCCCCCTTAAGTGCAACTTAGGGAGAATGTACACAAAAGAAAACAATGCAAGATGGGTCCTGGCTACTAGGCCATGTTAGGTACCCATGTACACACAATGCAATCAATGCAATCTCTCACAACTAGAGAAAAGGAGAAAACCCAGTGGGACAAAAATCCTCCCCAAAAGAGAGATGAAATACAAAAAGTGAAATACTCTCAATGAAGAATGAGAAGGTAAAAACCCCATGTGAGGAAAAATACCTCCCCATAAGAGAGAAGTAGAAGAGAGACAAGGTAGCCCCCCCTCAATGTTGAGTCTCCTGCAATGATGGTAGAAGCTTGACATTGAATGCTAAAGATGATCCAATTGCGCTAAACAATGTTCCTCCCCTTAGGAAGAAACAAAACCAAGGATGTATGCAGGATATCATGAAGATGGATGATGGATGATGGTGTCTATGAAGCATGCTCAAGTGTCTCCATGTCGATGCAGAAAGATGAAGCACTTCAAATAGGGGTTCTAGGCCACACTGCTAAAGAGGAAAATCCAACATCTAGTAGAGACCGATGTAGAACATAATCCAAAGACAAAGATATCTCCTCTGAAGACAAAGAAGCCTCCTCCAAATGTTGTCCAAAAGTATCCACACTCACGCCAATCTGTGAAGAATGATCATGTAGAGAATGAACAAGAGGGTTGAGGTGTTCCCTCACAACAACTGAAGAAGGTGCATCTTCATCAAAGAGAAGATGAATGCTATCAATGGTGTCCTCCAAATCTACAAGATGTGACTCCACAAACAAGTTTGAAATACTTGTGAGGAAGTCATCCAAAGTAGCCATATCTGGAAGACAATCAGGATCCTGCTGCACTGAATCACAAGGAGTCAAAACTATTGAATCACAAGTATCCTCAGGTACAACAATAGATGGAGGAGATAGAATGCATGGTTCAAGGACCGGATCTGATGTGAATATGCCCAAGTTCAAAATGCCAAATGTCTCCTCTGAATCATGGTTCATGTGATCAACAGTCGAAGGGAAATTGTCACCATTAGAAGCAAATTGTGCAAAGGAATACAACCGAGATGAATGATCAACCACCCCAGTAGCAATGATATCTCTAGTCTCCAAGTCTCGAATGATCACAAAATTAGGTGTGAACTCCACAGTTCTCCCATCTCCACCATGTGTAACCTAATATATGGAAAGTAGATTGTTCGTCAAATGAGGAACACACAAGACATCTTGAAAAGTGTTCTCCCCAATGCTAATAAATCCCTTCCCTGTTACACTCATATATGTATTGTTTCCCATCAAGATAGGAGACATCGAACAAGGCTGAAATGAAGAGAAGATAGTCTGTGAAGATGCCATATGATGAGATGCTCTTGAATCTAGAAGCCATCTCCCTGATCCTGGACTTGAATGAGCACAAAGAGCTTGTCCTTTATATCCTGATGTTTGACCTTTGTCCTTTTTAGACTGTTTTGAAGTAGAAGGAGAAGAAGATGATTCAGACATTCTAGAAGGCAAATCAATGTGATTCTTTTTGAGAAGATTTTTCAACTTATCAATATCCTTCTTATAACAATAATGTTCTTCATGTCCATCCTTCTTGCAATATGCACAAAAAGGTCTCTCCTTCTTAGATGATTTCTCTTTTGAAGATGAATCTTTATGTTCTTCTATGGAATTTGATGCGGCTTGTGTGTTCTTCTTAGGCTTGTTCTTTGTCTTTTCTTTGCCGCTTGAAGACTTCTCATCCTTTGCAACCAAGGCATGTGATTTTGAAGACTTCAAAGTACCCATTTGAATAAGATTATCTTGCTCCCTAGTGAGTTGCATAGAAAAATATTCAAAGGAAGGCATCTTAAACTCACTCCCAAAGGCATTATTTGTAGCATAGAAAGTAGACACCAACACTGAATATTCAGGTCCTAGCTTTGAAAGAAAACTTAAGATCAATTGTGTATCTGATTTCTCAATTTTACAATTCTTCAATTGTGTTCTTAGTGACTTGAATTTGGTGATGAAGTCTTGTATGTTGTCAAAATTGCATGGATTGAGACTAATTAATTCATTCTCCAACAAATGTCCTTGAATTTCATCTGTTTTCCCAAATAATTCTGACAATGTAGTCCACATAGCCATAGGTGTATCCAACTGCTCAATGTGAAACAACAACTTAGGAGAGACATACAAGCACAAATAGCCAATGGCTTCTTCACAACTATTCAACCACTTATTCTTTTTAACTTCATCATTTTGTGGTTCACCATCAAGCCCATGAACTATCCTATACAATCTTTTTACTCTTAGCAATTTGTTCATTTATGATTTCCATTTAGGATAGTTGTAAGGTGTTAGAAGAGGAATTGTAGATGGCTCCATGATGAAACAAGAACACAAATCAAGAGGAATGCAACCACAACCACAAGAAGAATCTCCCCAAAATTCACTCAATCAAAAGACCCCCCCAGCAATATATGAGCTTGGCACTTTATGAGTAGTGTGTTTACAATTGCCACTTGCCAAAAACAGCTAAGTGGTCTTGATCTTGGTACATGCAAATGCCCAAAATAGGTCACAGAATAAAGTACAATTTTTGGTACAAAATGAGATCAATCTGATCATACCACTGATAAGTACAGGAAAAATCATGCACTTTCAAAAAAAATTGCACCCAAAAAAGTTACCGTAGGAGCAAGATATGAGCTCCCTAAGTTCCCAAAATGAGGACGAAGCAGCAACACCTATGAGATTCTGAAATTTATGGAAAAACCAAGCACCAAAATCAAAAACTGATTGCACCAGTGCATAGAGCATGAATAATTAGCCTAAATAAAAAAAAAAAATTGCTCAAAAAAAGGAGTCAAAATGAGCGATACATCAAGCTTCAAAGTTCGCCTTCAAAAATCAAAATGCAAACTTTGAGGGGGGAGAAAATTTCAAAACTGTGCTGACGTATTGCTAACGTCAGTAATCTGGGAGCTTAAATTTGACGGTTTCCCGCCCGTCAAAAAAGAATATGCCCTTTAGTTAACAGAATATGCTACGTTCGGCGGTAGTGGAATCTTCAGTAGAATAAAAAAAGATGCTGTCAAAATATTCTTTCGGGAATATTCGGCGGAATCTTTTGTCCGTCTACTAGATTTCTAAGAGTTGACTGCTAGTATTTGAAGTTTTCCGGCCCGATGCAAAGATTTTTTTGGCTTTTGAGTTTTCCAGTGGGTGAATGTCCGGCCACATGCCGGTGTGGGGCCACGGCCGTAAGGCCACACTGCCGGCTGCAGGTCTGCGCGTACCTACAGTACTCTGTACTGCAGTCTGCGTATGCAGACTTTAAATCTGCCCCTTTTTTTTATATTTAATTTTTACAATAAAAAATTGCAAATGAATTTGATATAAAAACTGTGAAATTATTTAAAATAAATTTTGTAAAATTATTTCGCAGAAAATAACAATTTTTTTTAATAAATCGTACCATCAATATTTATGACGCCCTGGGGGCCGTACGGCTCTCGGGCAAAAAAAAATTTCCTCACCAAATGACTTGCTCCAAATCAGACGATTTGACAGTCAATCTTAGGGTTTTTGGCCCTTCTGGATGTAATGGCAAGGTCGGATTTGACCCAAAATGCTCCAAAATTGTAGCTACCTTATGGATCTGGCAACCACACTTCAGCTTCAAACCCTCATATATTTGGCCTCGTATGTCTAATTTAGATGAAACAAAAGGCAAAATCGACTATCTTGAACCTTTTGGATGCAATGGTGAGCTCAAATTTGCACCAAAAAGCTCAGATATGAACCTGCAACAAAGAGCCACGAACGAAACCTCCTCAGATATTGGATCGCTCTTCAAAATAAGACTCTCCAATTTCATCCAACCTGCTTTAATACCATGTTAGAATTGGCTATGGATGCCAAGATCTATGGACCAAATGGAAAGCACAAAAAAGAGAGAGAATAAAATATGACGAGAATAGACTGTATTCAATGTCATTGATATGATAATGATTATGATTGATTACAATGAGAAAGACCCCTTGGTTATATAGCCAAGGTGAGAACATAGAAGGGCATAAGATTATGACAAGTGTCATAATCTTATGACATGAGACAACTAGGAAAACCTATCACTCCACAAAAGGTGGAGAGATAATCACATGATGTGTCCACAAAAGGTGGAAGTGATGAGGTAATGACATGTCAAGTCCACCAAAAGTGGAAAATCTCCAACAACCTCCTATGTGGTCCCTAAGTAAACTTAACTAAGGTGTAATCATGACCTAGGACAAGGTACAAGACATTTAATTACACCAACAATTGTCAACTTTTTCTACAAATATTTTCTATTTCCACTTCCTCTTTTTTTGTAGCTTCTTTCTTTTTCAATCAGCCTCTTTTTCTAGCATTATTTTTTTATAGGAAATTATCGTCCTTTGACAACACAAACTTATACACATTTATAAATTATTTACCTCTTAGCTTCTCTCTTCTTTCTCTATGAGAAAACCTTGCTTTGACAATTTTTATAATCTTGTTTTCCTTAAATTATCCTTTGATTTCCTTTTCCTAAGGAATATTTTCTCTTCATGCACTCTTTCACATATAACCTTGCTCTAATATTTTATCACCTAATCATTATTCAGTTTAATTTCAACACCTCCTAGTGAATGACATAGATCAAGGTATCAAATTCAAAACTCAACCAATCAACTCTTTACCAGAGCATTTACACTTCAAACAAGTTGATTTTCTACACAAATTCCCATTTTTCCTTGTAGCACAGCAAACACCCCTTTCTTGACATAATTTTCAAACCAGACCTCAAACCAAAAACCTAATCACCATATTGGATACCCTTTTTATAGTTTCAAAATATATCAAAAATTAAGATAGGGTTGTTTTGGAACATAACCCTCAAAATTTTGTTGCTTCACTTGAATAAGGCCTAATTAGGCATGTTTTGATAGGTCACTATTGGTTCTACCCTCTCTAATCCTAAATTATTCATTCTAGATAACCTAACATGTTATATGGGTTCTATACATGCAAATTTTATCAACTATAATAGTTTCCAAACACCTTTTCTATAAAACCCTACTCCTATGCAACTTTATATGCCTAAAACAAGAGGTTTTTACCCTAGGGCATCATCCAATCCACCCAAATCCTCAACCCCTGCTCTTGAAAAATTCACAAAATCAAAACACATCCTAATTACCCCCATTCCACCAATTTTTAGGCCATTTCACCAATGGAATGGCTCAAAACTTCATTTCATTCTCTCAAAGCACCAAAACTTAGGGTTTTAGAACAATATGGAGTAAATTGCTTCTAAAATAGTCAAAACTGAATGTAATTCAATGAAACCAAGTTTTTTTGAAATTATATTCAATTCCACATCAAATACAATAAATTTTAGACCACTTACAAGTTTTAAAATTCCATACAACCTCCTATAGTAGCAAATTACAATAGGAAAATGCAAAAAAAAAAGCTTTATTGATGTTCAACTTGTCAAAAATCACCACCAAAACATTGGTTCGACCATTACATGGCTTATTTAAGATTTTCCAACCAAAACCAACCAACTACAACTAATTTTCAAATCCCTTAACCATTCAACTTCCTCCAAATGCAAAAATGCAAAGTTGCATAGCAACTTTTAGCAAATTGGAGCAACTTTTACAATTCAACTACAACTGACCCAAAAACATCACAATGACATTAAACATGGTCTAAATATACCTTATTCAATCAAAAAAATGACTCAAACACCAAGAACAGAACATTAGACTCTTTCATGTATCATGGGGGCTTGTGGTGCCTTGCACCATACTCCCTGGGAAAAATTGTCTCAAGTCCCCTTGAGGACACTATTGCAACAATAGAATCCTTCTTTTTCATGTCATTCTATAACCTCCAAGTGATATCTTCATTATGAAATCCCTTCCAATGAACCAAGTACTAAAAATAGGCATTTTCTTTTGGCTTTGACAAGTTCTCCACTTGAGATTGTTGCTCTTCACTTGATGAATGAATTATGATTCCTCCCTCATCTGGAAATGTTATCAAATTTTTTTCTTCACCTGCAACCTCAAATCCTTCTTCTTTGCAATGCACTTCCTTCTTGTTCACTTCTGTGGTATTCTTGAACTTTCTCTTTTTCCCTTGTAGCTTACCCTTGATCTCTTCACCTCTACTTTTCACTTCTTCCATCCAATGCTCTGCCCCTATGATGGTTGCTCTCTCAAGCTTATTAACCTTTGATTTCACAGAAATAGAATGACCACTATCCTTTTTTCAAAGCAATGAATAAAACACCCATTCTATCATCATATCAACATACCCCTTAAGCCAATCTTGAATCCCAAGAATCAATTCATCTTTGACCTTCAAAAAATTAGATTTTGACACCAACGCAATATCATTTCCCTCCAAAATTTGATTACTCTTCATGTGTGTTGTCATACTACTGTCAATTTTTGAATTGGTTGCAAGGTTCATTTGTTCTTCTTTATCTACCTTTAATAAATCTTTTCTTCCTACAATCATCACATTGACTACCTTAGTTTGTCCTTTATCATCTTCTATCAATGGTGTCAAAGTAAAGGAGATTCCATCTTTTTCTATCTCATATGTATTTCTTCTACCATCATACACAGCATGCCTATAAAATTTCCAAGGTCTCCCTAGCAGCAAATGACACACATCCATAGGCAATACATCACATAAAACCCTATCTTTGTACCCTCCTATATGGAACTCCACCCAAGTTTACTTATTCACCAAAAAAATTGACCCTCATTCAACCAAGAAACTTTATAAGGAGTAGCATGTGGTATTCTAGGCAACTTAAGTCCCTCAACCATCTCAATGGAAACTATGTTATCCATACTTCCCAAATCAATCACAACTTTACATACCTTATCCATTCACTTACAAATTTTTTTTAAGAGTGTCCTTCTTTGTGATGGCTCCTTCTCCGTTGATGCTTTGATGGGAGTTCTCCTTACCATTAGTGATTCTCCAACTTCAGGAGCAACATGTTGTTATGGAGAGTTTACGCTCTCAATATCCTCTTCTTGCACCAATTCAGCTTTTCTTTTACCTCCATGTGAACTAGAGGATTGACCTTCATTGAACTTCCATGCTTGGTGTCCAAATTTATTTCATTGATAGCACCTTGCTATGAATCCTTGTGAGCCTCTTCCTTGTCCTCCAAATCTGCCTCTAAAGCTTGATCTACCACCTCTAAATCCACCTCTCTGATCAACAACTTATTCTTGTGCTTTCCTTGTGTCTTCTTGACTTTCATAGGACTGACTTGGGTTAGAAAATTCCCATCTTCCTCTATTATTATTGCCTCTTCCCCTAGTTTGTTTATCTTGTCTCCTCTTTAGCTTTTCTTATGCCCATATTATCATTTAATAACATTCCTCAACTATTCTTGTATTTTCCAAAGTTAACTCATCTTGAATGTTGAACCTTAACCCACTGAGATACCTAGCCACCTTCTCCACATCATCCTCCATGTAAACTTCCCTTATACTCAACTTATAAAATTCTTCAGTATAGGCTTTGACATCCATTTCTTTTTGTTTCAAACCTTGAAGTTTCTTATACATTTGAATTACATAATCAAATGGTAAGAACTTACCCTTAAACTTAGCCACCATTTTTTCCCAAGAAACAATTTTTGACTTACCTTTCTTCCTCCTTTCAGATTGCTCATAATCCCACCGTAATAAAGCATGACCCTTCAACTTTGGTTTTGCTATCTTCACCTTTTGTTCTTCAGGTACATCCTCACACTCAAAATAATTGTCAAGTGTTGCAATCCAATTTAAAATTTCTTCATCATTCAAATTACCTCCATACTTAGGTACATCAATCTTCACCTTGTTTTTATCTTCCTTAACTACTCTTAGTAGCTTGGCCATCCTCTGATCATCAGGATCCAATTCATCTTCCTCTTCTTCCTCATTCTCCTCGTCCCCTTCTTCTTCGGGGTCACTCTCATCACCTAGAACCAAACCTCTTCTCTAACTAGTTTCAACAACCTCAAGCCTTACTACCACCATGTATCTTGGAGTTATTTCAACCTTCTAATCTTCCTTGCAGTCTTTTTATTCATATCATTCATTTCCCTTGTCATATTGTTATTCTTTGGAGCCATCTTGTTCACCTTTTCACTTCACACTTTCCCTTTATAGACCTACCTATGCTATGATACCAATTTGATGTAGAGTAGGGTATAAAATTCAAAACTCAACCAATCAACTCTTTACCAAAGCATTTACACTTCAAACAAGTTAATTTTCTATACAAATTGCCATTTTACCTTGTAGCATAGCAAACACCCCTTTTTTTAACATAATTTGCAAAAATTACCCTAAACCCAGAACCTAATCACCATTTAGGATACCCTTTTTTAATTTTGAAAACATATCAAAAATTAAGATATGGTTGTTTTGGAACATAACCCTCAAAATTTTGTTGCTACACTTGAATAAGGCCTAATTAGGCTTGTTTTGATAGGTCACTATTGGTTCTACCCTCTCCAATCCTAAATTATTCATTCCAAAGAACCTAACATGTCATATGTGGTCTTTACATGCAAATTCTATCAACTATAATGGTTTCCAAACAAATTTTCTATAAAACCCTACTCCTATGCAACTTTCTATGCCCAAAACAAGAGGTTTTTCAGCCTATGGCATCAACCAATCTGCCCAAATTCTCAACCCCTGCTCTTGCAAAATTCACAAACTCAAAACACATCCTAATTAATCCCATTCCACCGGTTCTTAGGCCATTACACTAGTGGAATGGCTCAAAACTTCATTTTATTCTCTCAAAGCACCAAAACCTAGGGTTTCAGAACAATATGGAGTAAATTGCTTCTAAAATACTTAAAACTAAATTAAATTCAATGAGACCAAGTTTATTGGAAATTATATTTAATTCAAAATCAACTCCAATAAATTTGAGACCACTTACAAAATTTACAAGGTCGTACAACCTCCTGTAGCAGTAAATTACAATAGGAAAATGCAGAAAACAAAGTTTTATTGATGTTCAATTTTTCAAAAGTCACCACCAGAACCTTGGATTGACCATTACATGGATTATTTAAGATTTTCCAAATGAAACCAACTGACTACAACTACTTTTGAAATCCCTTAACCATTCAACTTCCTCCAAATGCAAAAATGCAAAGTTGCATAGCAACTTTTTGCAACTTTTAGCAAATTGGAGCAACTTTTACAATTTGACTACAACCGGCCCAAAATTCATCACAATGACATTAAACATGGTCTAAATAGGCTTTATTCAATAAAAAAATGACTCTAACACCAAGAACACAACATTAGACTCTTTCATGTATCATGGGGTCCTATGGTGCCATGCACCAGTGAACAACCTACTTTGATACTACTTGATGCAATCATGACTAAGGGGTCTTATCGAACCACCCAACCATGCACCCAAAACAAGACATCCACACATGAATTCAACATCATTCATTTAAATTTCATTAAATAAAAAAAATGGAGATAAAAATACATGTATCACAATTAACAAGTTACATATTGACCTTATTCATTCTACTCCTTCCCAAACGACCCCTAAAAAATGAAGAAAACAATTCCTTTTTATCCGTCGTAGCCAAGGAAATTGAATAAGATTTGGTCTTGGAAATCACAACCACCAATTCATTAAATAAATATCATGGTATAGTAGCAAGCTAAAAATCCACATATGTAGATGCAAATGTAATATCCACAAAAAAATAGATCAAATAAGAAACCACGCCTCAAGATCAATAGGCCACTAAAACTACGCAATCTTACTTCGTGATATCATCATCCCATTAAATTCGGCTTACATCATGCTAATTCTATTAAAATTCTTATTTATCTAAATCAAATAATTAAACTTGATAATGTTTAATGCACTTGGTTCTACCTATAATGTTTAGATGGCCATGAGAAATCTACAACTTCAATTGGCTAAGAAAATTCTTACATGAAGTAGATGGATAAGAAATTCTCACAAAGTTAGATGACCCCAAAGTTACCATGAGCCAACAAGAAGAGGAAGTTCCACAAACAATCATCAAGTGGAAGTTCCATAATTTTAGAATTGGCTATGAAAATAACCACCCAAGATCTAGAGACTGAATGGAAAGCACAAAGAGATCAATATACAATACTCAATATTACAATAGAATTGAATATCCAAGAACTAATTTACAAATGAGAACCTCTTGGTTATATAGCCAAGGTGATACATAGGATTAGACAAGATCATGAAAAGTGTCTTAATCCTATGAAATGACACAACTAACTTGACCTAAAATTTGAAAAGAAAAGATCTAGACATGGCAACTAGGTCTTCTAGAAATAATATTAGGACCTAAGAAAAATTAACATGTAAATAAGTCCCCTAGTAAGAATTAGCTAGGTGCAAGAATTTTATTCACACCAACACCCCCCTTAAGTGTAACATAGGGAGTAGATTATTATGAAAATTATGCAAAGATGCAAGAATGGGTCCTAACTACTAGACCATGTTAGCTAATCATGTTCAAATGCAAATGCAATCTCTCACAAATGGAGAAAAAGGAGAAAACCTAGTGGGAAAAAACTCCTCCCCAAAAGAGAGATGAAAACAAAGTACTCTCGATGATGCATGAGAGGAACAAAACCCTATGTGAAGAAAAAGACCAACCTATACGACATAATAAGATAGACCATACAACCCCCCTCAATGGCGAGTCTCCTACAATGGTAGAAGCTAACCATTGAATGTTGAAGATGATCCAATCTCACCTGACAACATTCCTACCCTGATGAAGAAACAAAACTAAGATGACATGCATGATGTCTTTCCATTCCTAAAAGGAAGATGTGGGAAGAAGAATGATATGTGATTCTCTAAACTATTCTTAAGTGTCTCTATGTCAATTTTGAAAGCTAACACACTCCAAACAAGCATTTTAGGCCACACAACTAAAGATGTCAAACTAGATTCTCCTAGAGATAGATGTAGAACACAATCCAAGGAAAAATATGCCTCCTCTAAAGACAAAGAAGCATCCTTAAAATTTTATCCAAAAGTATCCACACTCATGTCAAACTACAAAGGATGATCATGTAGAGAAATAACAAGAGGGTCAATGTGGTCCCTCACAACAACTAAAGAAGGATTGTCTCCATAAAAGAGAATATGTATGCAATCAATAGTGTCCCCCAAATCTGAAATGTGAGACTCAAAAAATAACCCACCAATGTTTGTCAAGTATGCATTTCAAGTAGATGTAATTGCAATACAATGTAGATCCTACTGCACTGAATCACAAGAAGCCATATCTATAGCAACACAAGCATTATCAAATGCAATAGTAGATGGATGAGATGAAATGAAAGGCTCAAGAACATGATTCAATGTGAGAACACCCAATTTGAAGTAGCTAAAAGTCTCATCAAAATCATGGTTTTCACTAGAAGTGTGATCAATAGATGAAGAAATAAAGTCATCATCAAAAGAAAATTTAAAAAGGTGTATAATTGAGATGAATGATCAACCATCCCAGTAGCAAGAATCTCTCTACTCTCCAAGTCTCGAATGATGACTAAATCTAGAGTGAACTCCACAATCCTCTCATCTCCACCATGTGTAATTTGATAGATGGAAATAAGATTATTTTACAAATGAGGTACACACAAAACATCATTGAAAGATCCCTCCCAAATATCAATAGATCCCTTCCCAATTACACTCATGTATGTATTATTTTCCATAAAAATAGGAGACATAATACAAGGCTCAAAAGAAGATTCCATGTCATGAGATACTCCTAAATCTAGAGGGAATCTCCCTAATCCAAGCCCTATAGAAGCACAAAGAGATTTTCTTGTGTTACTGATGTAGTAATAAAACTAGCATGACCTTTTTCCTTATTAGATTGTTTAGAAGAAGAAGTTGGATAAGACATTTTGGAAGGTAGACAACTAAGAGGTGGGTGAATCAATTGTCATAGAAATTATACAAATTAAACTTATTCTCAGATCTAATATATAAACATGAAAGCATAAACCATCACCACATCAAAACACACATAACACCAAGTTTTTTTATGTGGAAACCCTGTTAGGGGAAAAACCACGGTGGAGGTTAATCCACAAGATTATACCCTATTAACATAATAAAAGAATTATAAATGGGGAATGCACATGCATTCAAGCACACTGCCTAGAGCTCATTGCTCAAATACAAAAAGGCTTACTACCCAAAAAGAAGACACATTGTCTTACATTCACATTTGGATTACATCTAGAAGATTTTGAACTGAGAAAATAGCATCTTCTAATGCCTAATTATAGTTCTGGTTAAGCACATAAACACTTTCATCTACTCACTCTTCTTCACACTTTACTTCTACCTTTGAAATATTAGAATATTATTTGCACATAGCACTCAACATACATCACACACCATGCCTTCAAATGGTATAAACAATTGATCATATATATATGCAATTGAGGATAACATCAACTACATGTCAACCCAACAAAATATAAAATGTGTACAAATTTTTGGCCCAAATAAATAAACAATTATCAATGTGCACCAAACAATGTCAGCCAAAACATAGTAAGGACCCAAAAAAAATGTCTTGAATATGAAACACCTTAAACAATTATGCCTCAAAGATCCGCAACACGCAACAATCACCCTATCGACCATGATCATGAAAAACATGAACTCACAAAAGAAAATCACCAATCGTGAACACAACAATCAATGCGAACAAACAACACAAATAAAGCATAATCTAGAAACATCCACAAGTATCATGAATCACCATAGAAGCATCCATAACAAATCAAATTACTAGAATCACCTCATCTTCTTTCAGGAACACCAACTAAAGCAACAAAACAATTGTCAGAACACATATACTCATAACTTAATCAAGTCTTCATGTGAAGCTCTAAATCTTCATGTGGATAAACTAGATATACTTTTCAACAAACCCTTTAATTCACAACCTCTTATCATCATTATACTGAGCTAGCCACAATGTTGAACTTCCCTGCACCACCAACAACTTGCAACTTATTTTATTACAATTTTCTCAATATGCTTGACATATACAACCTTAAAGACATTAATGCCAATAGTGTTGACATCAATGAAAACCACATATCAACAATATCCAACAATCTTCCCCTTTGGCATTGATGGCAACACATGATGTGAAAAACATCATCAACGCAACTTTCTCTTAGCACTTTCTCCCCCTTAGATTTTGACTCTTTTCTCCTTAACTCTTTCACAGTTTTTCACATGACTCTTCTCCCCCTTTGACATCAATGACAAAGATACACATTATCTTTCTCCACACAAGCTCTGAACCACATTTTTGAACTAACTACTCCCCTCAAATTTTAACCACCACAACATCAATCTAGATCACAAGATATGACTATGAAATGCACATACTGATGCAAGTCAATGCATCTTAATTCTAATTAGGAGACGTAATCACCCCTAGCTTCCCTCTGAGATACTCAAAAGTATCCTTAGGCAAGGGCTTGGTAAATATATCTACAATTTGTTCCTTAGTGGGCACATACTCCAATCTGACTTCCTTTTCACTCACCTTCTCTCTCAAAAATTGAAGCTTGATAGATATATGCTTGGTTTTTTAATGTAGCACCAAATTCTTAGAAATGTTAATTTCACTTGAATTATCACAAAATATAGAAATATGTTCATCATACATAACTCTGATTTCTTTCAACATCTGCTTCATCCACAATACTTGAGTACAATTGTTAGCAATGACAATGTATTATGCATCTGCAGTAGATAAAGAAATGGCATTTTTCTTCTTACTTAACCATGAAATCAACTTCTTTCCCAAGAAAAATGCACCACCACTAGTACTCTTTTTTTCATTCACATCTCCTTCCCAATCAGTATCAGTAAAGGCACTCAAAGTAAGGTCATCTTCTTTAGGATACCATAGGCCAAAATCAACTGTCCCCTTCAAGTGCCTAAAAATCCTCTTCACAATTGTCACGTGAGATTCCTAGGATCAACTTGAAATCTTTCAACAATGAATACGATATTCATGATATCAGGTCTAGTTTGAGTCAAATAAAGAAATCTTCCAATCATGGATCTATATCTAGTCTAATTTATTTTAGGAGAATCATCATCTTGTGTTAACTTACATCCAGTCACCATAGGTGTACAAACTAGCTTTGAATCTTCCATACCAAACTTCTTTAGCTATTATTTCACATACTTGGACTAAGATATAAAGATCCCTCTATCTAGCTAAGTAATTTGCAATCCCAAAAATAATTTCATTTCTCCAATCATAGACATCTCAAACTCACTCTACATCTCATTAGCAAACTTCATGCACAAACTATCATCTCCTCCAAAAATGATATCATCAACAAAGACTTCAACAATCAATTTTTTATCATGATCAATCTTGAAATATAAATTACTATCAACAATACCTTTATTGAATCCAAGCTTCAACAAATACTTGTCCAATCTGGCATACCATGCTCTTGAGGCTTGCTTAAGTTCATACAATGCTTTCTTCAATTGGAAAACCATATCTCCCTAATCAGTCAATTGAAATCCATGAAGCTGCTCAATATACACTTCTTCCAATTCACCATTTAGAAATGCTTACTTGACATCCATTTGATAAACCTTGAAGTTTTTGTAAGCAACATAAGAAAGAAATAGTCTTGCAGCTTCAATCCTAGCAACAAGAGAAAAAGTTTCTTCAAATTCAATTCCTTCCATATGAGAATATCCTTTACACACAAGTCTTGCTTTGTTTCTAACAATTTCACTTTGCTCATTTAGTTTGTTCTGAAAGACCCATTTAGTTCCAATTACATTTTTGTCCTTAGGTCTAGGAACAAGAATCCATGTATCATTCTTCTCAATTTGTAGTAGTTCTTCTTTCATTGCTTCCACCCAATGTTCATCTTTGCATGATTCATTGACACTATTAGGCTTAGTCTTTGAGATCAAACAATATTATGCAATTCTTCTCCTTGTTTGAACACCTTTGTTCTTATCACCAATAATCTAATCTTCTGAATGATTTAGTCTTACATACCTTGGAGTCTTACGGTGTTCTTAAACTTCAGGCTCTTCTGATCTCACTTCTGCACTTTCACTAGTTTCTCCCTCTTGATTTTCCTAATTCACTGGAATGATTTGAACTTGATTTGGAGTCTGAACTTTCTTTCCTTTATTTAAATTGTCATTCTAATCGTCTAAATCATATCCACAGGTTCTAGATGGTCTAACTGTCTCTTCATCAACCTTGACATTAGCACTTTCAACTACTTTCCTCAATCTCTTATTGTAGCACCGATAGGCTTTACTTTTAGTAGAATAACCAAGAAATATTCCTTCATCACTTCTAGCATCAAAATTTCCTATATCTTTATCTCTTTTGATATAGCATTTACTCCCAAAGATTTTGAAGTATCTAATAGTAGGCTTATGATCAAACCATAGCTCATAAGGAGTCTTATTGATATCACCTTTGACATGTACCTGGTTGAGAGTGTAAAAAGCAGTACTCACAACTTCTCTCCAGTAGATATGCGGAACATTTCCTTCCAACATCATGGTCCTAGAAGCCTCTTGAATTGTCCTATTCTTTCTTTTCACAACTCCATTTTACTGAGGGGTCTGTGGGGCAAATAATTGTCTCTTTATCCCGTGCTCTTCACAAAATGAATTAAACTCACCATAAGTGAATTCACCACCTCTATCTGATCTCAAACATTTAATCTTCAAACCTATCTCAGTCTCAACCATAGCCTTAAAAATCTTGAATTTCTCTAGAGCTTCATAATTTTATCTTAAGAAAGTAACCCACATCAATCCAAAATAATCATCAATAAGTAACATGAAATACATATCTCCTTGTAAACTTTTGACTCTAGAAGGATCACACAAGTCAGTATGCACAAGCTCCAACACTTCATTTGAACAATGTTGTTTTCTCTAGAATGAAACTCCAGTTTGCTTTCCTAGCTAGCATTCCTTGCATATAGTAGGTTTTATCAACTTAGGAAGATCACTCACTGCTTGAGTAGAACTTATCTTGATAATATTATCAAAGTTTACATGACACATTCTCCTATGTGTCAATCAACTTTCATCAACTTGAGCAATCAGACAACTTTTACTAGCATCACTTAAGTGAAAGATATTACCTTTTGTTTTTGTACTAGATGCAATCACATTTTCGGAACTCCCCAATATTCTACACTTTCCATTCTTGAATTGAAGATTGTATCCCTTGTCAACCATCTATCCAACACTTAAGAGATTATGCTTCAAACCTTCCACATATAGAACATCATTAGTATTATGCTTACCATCAAGAGAAATGGATCCTCTACCATGGATTACACTAGCTTTGTCATCACCAAATCTTACAACACCACCATCATAATTTTCCAAGCTAACAAATTTACTTTTATCACCTGTCATGTGATGAGAGCATCCATTGTCAATCACCCATTCATCTTTTTCTTCAACTTTGATAGCTAGAGCTTTCTCCACATTTGTGCAACTAGCAGATTCGGTAAGTAATGGATCATTTTCATTGATACAAATAAACACCCATTCATCCTCACTTAAATTCCCTTTATCAGATTAATCATTTGTCACACTTTCATCAACAACATAATAACACTTTCTTTGGAATCTAGGCTTGTTAGTTCTTGGCCTAGGAACTCTTTCCAGACACCTTGAGGTAAAATGACCTATCTTATTACAAGAAAAAAATTTAAGAGGAAATTTCCCTTTATATTTACCTTCTCCTCTAGCTACCCTCTTGATAATAAGTGCTTCAAGCTCATCTAGTTTTCTCTCTTCTTCTTCAATCTCTCTCATTTCTTTCTCATACATGGACATTTTTCTAGAAGAAATTTCTCCCAAATCATATCTCTGCTTATCTTTTCTGGAGATAGTAGCTTTGAATGCAGATTTTGTCTTCGGAAGAGATTCACCAAACTCGCTTAATTCAAAAGTAGTAAGCTTACCAATCAACATGTCTCTAGTTACAATTGTCATAATATGGATCTCCTCAATATTAGTAGCTTTGTGTTTGTATGCAATAGGAAAGGATCTGAGCAATTTAGCAACAATCTCTGATTCTTCCAATGTTCCACCAACACATCTGATACTACACACAAGTTTATTCACTCTCTACATAAAAGAAGTGATGTTCTCATCTTCACCCATTCTCAACATTTCATATTTCCCTTTTAGGATTTGCAGCTTAGCAATCTTCACATGGGTATCACCTTCATACAAAGTTTCCAACTTTTTCCATATCTCATAAGTAGTCTTCAGCTCCATTAAATTTTTCCTCTCGGAATTAGTCAGAGCACTCAACAATGCTTCCTTAGCCCTAATATTGTACTCAGCTTCCTTAATATCACTTGCAATAGAAGGACCATTATGTGGGATTATATACCTATTCTTTGTAATTGTCCAATAAGGTTCACCAATGCATCTCAGATGACACTCCATTCAAGTCTTCCATAGAGAATAATTAGTTCCATCAAATCTCTAACTATCCTTCTTATATGTCACCATCTCAGATCACCTCAAGCTATTAAACTTCTTCCAAGGAACTTGGCTCTGGTACCAATTGTTAGCAACATAAGGGTAGACAACTGAGACGGGGGATGAATCAGTTGTCACATAAAATATACAAATTAAACTTATTCTCAGATTTGATATATAAACATGAAAGCATAAACCATCACCACATCAAAACACACATAACACCAAGATTTTTTTATGTGGAAACCCTATTAGGGGAAAAAACATGGTGGAGGTTAATCCACGAGATTATACCCTATTAAAAGTATAAAAGAATTATAAATGGGGAATGCACATGCATTCAGACACACTTCCTAAAGCTCACTGCTCAAATACAAAAAGGACTATTGCTCAAAGGAAGACACATTGTCTTACAGTCACATTCGGATTCCATCCAAAATATTTTGAATTGAAAAAATAGCATCTTTTAATGCCTGGTTACAATTCTGATTAAGCACATAAACACTTTCTTTTGCTCACTCTTCTTCACACTTTACTTTTTCCTTCAGAATATTAGAACATTATTCGCGCACAACACTCAACATACATCACACACCACACCTTCAAATGGTATAAACAATTGATCATATATATTCGCAACTAAGGATAACATCAACTACATGTCGACCCAACAAAATATAAAATGTGTACAAACTGTCGGCCCAAATCAATAAAAAATTATAAATGCGCAACAAACAATGTCAGCCAAAACATAGTAAGGACCCAAAACAACATGTCTCGAACATGAAACACCTTAAACAATTATGCCTCGAAGATCCAAAACACGCTACAATCACCCTGTCGTCCATGATCATGAAAAACATGAACTCACAAAATAAAATCACCAATCACAAACACAATGATCAATGCAAACCAACAACATAGATAGAGCATGAACTAGAATCATCCACAATCATCATGAATCACCATAGAAGCATCCAAAACAAATCAAATTACTAGAATCGCCTCATCTTCTTTCAGGAACACCAACTAAAGCAATAGAACAACTATCAGAACATAGATACTCATAACTCAATCAAATCTTCATGAAAACCTTTGAAACTTCGTGTGGATAAACTAGATATACTTTTCAGCAAACCCTTTAATCCACAACCTCTTATCATCAATATATTGAGCTAGCCACCATGCTGAACTTCACTACACCAATGACAACCTGCAACTTATTTTATTACAATTTTCTCAATATCCTCGAAATATACAACCTTAAAGACATTAATGCCAATAGTGTTGACATCAATGAAAACCACATATCAGCAATATCCAAAATGTTCATCATGTCCAAGTTTCTTAAAATATATGAACAAATTGGCTTCTCCTTCTTAGATGATTTCTCTATGGAAGAAGATTTGTTCTTTGGTTGATCTGAATGTGGATTATTCTTTGATTTATTTTGTTTTCTTATTAGTATGTTTTGATTATTTCACTTGACTATCTAACAATGCTTGAGATTCCAATGACTTGATGAGACTCGTTGATATAATCTTTTGTTTATCATGTATTAACATCTTAGAAAATGTTGCAAATGAAGGTGTAGTATATGTAGACCCCATATTCAATCTATGAGTATGAAAGCTAGAAACAAAAGCAACATAATCAGGACCATGTTTGTTCAATGTATTGTAGACCAATTGAATGTCCTTATCAATTCCACATGCTTTACATTTCTCTCTCAGATTATTAACCTTAGTGATGTAGTCCTCGATGTTGTCAAAGTTCTTAGGATCAAGGCCCATTAGTTCATTATCAATTTGATAGCCTCTTACTTCATCTATAGTACCATACAATGTTTTCAATTTTTTCCAAGCTTCATGAGAATTCTTACATGATTCAATTTCAAACAATAGATCTTGAGAAACTAGGCTACGAAGACATCTGAGAGCTTTAGTGTGTTCAATCATCCATTTTATCTTGGTCTCACTATCTTAAGGTTTATGTACCTTATTCTCAACATATAGAGAGTGACCTTGATTCATTAGTGCACTACATGCATGTTAATTCCAATTTGAATAGTTATATGATATTAGCAAAGGAACCTTAGAATGATCCATAGAAAAGAAAAGCACAAGAAAACATATCAAAAGAATGCGCCAAGAGACCCCCCAAATCACTCAATTGAGAATCCCCTAGCGATATATGATTTAACACTTTATATTTAGTGCATTTATAGATGCGAATTTCCAAAACAATGAAGTGGACTTGATCTTAGTGCTTACAGTGCCAAAATTGGCCACAAGGTCAAAGTAATACTTTTACATAGATTGAGATCAATCTAATCACACCACTACAAAGTACACAAAAAACTATGCACTTATAAAAAAATCACCCAAATAGGTTACCATAGGAGCAAGAATGTAACCTTGAAAGTTCCCAAAATGAGAATGATTCAACAACATCTATGAGAATCTGCAATTTTTGGAAAACCCAAACACCAAAATTAAAAACCAACTACACTGCTATGAAGAGCACAAACTTCTGTCTGGAATAAATAAAAAAAGTTCTCACAAAAAGGAGGTCGGATTATTGAGTTATCGTTGTTTAAAAATTTCCCTCCAAAACCAAAATACAAATGGAGAGGAGACCAAAAATTCTTAAAAAGTTGTTGATGTAGTGATGATGTTAGCAGTTTGCTGGATTAAATTTGATGTCCTCCTTCCTATCACATGGGTATATGCCTTTCCTTGAACAGAATATTCCTTGATCAATGGATGAGAATTTTCACCAAAATCTTAGTGAATATATCGTTAATGGCTGAGGGAATCTATGGAATATTCCTTTTCTTGTCAATTAATTTAAAAAGTCATTGGTTTATAAATGGCGCCCACAATTGTAGCGAGGCCTCTACCTGCTCCATGTGATGGGGAAGGAACTACCCCAAGTACCCTATGGGTACACCTATAGGTCTATATACTTGCAGTTCCATAGATTTTTTTAATTTTTTTTATTATAATTTTTTTGAAAATTTTAATTAAAAATTTAAAAAATTATAAATTTGTCACCTCATTGAATTTTTGTGAGTTGGCCATTTTTTTTATGCTTGCAATAATGACAGTTGTACCGATGATCAAGGAGGGAAATTTTTTTCCTCAAGATTCAAGTGAAAGTGTCCAATTTTGGTGAATTGACATTTGATCTTGGAGTTTTTTGACCTTTTAGACATGATGGAAAGGTCAAATTTGACCCAAAATTCTCCAAATTTGTAGCTACCTCCTAGTTCTAGCAACCACTTTTCAGCTTCAAATCCTCATAGATTTGGCCTCATATGTCTAATTTGGACAAAAAAGGGAAAAACTAACTTTCTCAAACACTTTAAACTCAATGGTGAGCTCAATTTTACACCAACAAGCTCCAAAACAAACCTAAAATACAAAGCCACAAGGAAGAATGTCCCGAAAATTTAGTATTTCTATCAAAAAAAAATTCTCCATATCATCATACGATGTAAGAGAAGAGAATACTCAACTTTTCAAGATCTACCAAGATTTTTCTCCAAATAGAATAACCAAAGGAACCCAACTTGCTCTGATACCATGTTAGAATTGGATATGGAAATAGCCACCTAAGATCTAGAGGCCAAATGGAAAGCACAAATAGATCAATATGCAATGCTCAAGATAGCAATGAAATTGAGTATCCGAGAATTGATTTACAAATGAGAACCCCTTGGTTATATAGTCAAGGTACTACATAAGATTGATCAAGATTATGACTTGAGTGTCTTAATCCTATGACATGAGACAACTAACTTGACATAAAAGTAAAAAAGACAAGATCTAGACATGACAACTAAGTCTTCTAGAAAAAGTTTTGAGACCTAAGTAAAAAAGTAACATGTGAATAAGTCCCCTAGTAAGAATTAGCTAGGTATAAGACTATTATTCACACCAACACAGAAGAAGTGGAAGTTTTACAAACTAGTTCACTAGCAAGTTCCCATAAATAGCTAGATCACATGGAAAGCCTCAAACTCCATACATTTTTTCCTTTGTGCAGATGTTGCTTATTGAATTGAACCTTTTGATTTACACACTTGTCTAGTTCAATAACATTTTCCCATAGATCCACTTGGCCACAAGATACTCACAAACTCTAGTAAGGGATGAATTTCCCATAAAGTCATATAAGTAAAAGATTCTTGTAAATATGGAAAAGGTAATCTAAATTGGTCATAAAGAATAAAACTTATCTAGTTCAACACCAAAATCTTGCAAGTCAATTGTAGTTGAGAAGTTTGCAAAGCTAGTAACTAACTAAAAGACTTGCAAGACCATATCTTCATCAATTTTCATCGTTTCTTCACCAAATTTTAACTACATATGCCCATTAAGTCTTTCTACAAAGTGGAGCCCTTTTCTAAAATTGGATCCAAAAAATCTCTAGAAGCAACAACCCCAATAACTAATGGAAACACACCAAAACTACACTGAAAATATAAAGAAAACGTGATTTTTGGGTGATTCAGTATTTCTTGTGGACTTGAATGCTTCTACATCATAAATTCTCCAAAATTCTAATTAGTATTAAGAGAGATCAAAAATCTAGAATCTACATGAATGCATGCATACAACTTAGGAAAATGAATATTTATAAACTAAGGGAGAGGGAGATGGAAAATATGACCAATAAAGTAATCTAAAATAAAAGTGTAAGAGAAACATGTACTAAGAGAATAAGAACCTACACTAACACTATGGACATCAAGATTGGAAGGGTCTCAGTCTTCATACTCTTCTTGTAATGAAGGAAACTATTCATATTTATGAAAATTTTATTATTAAAAGCATATGGAAAGCCTAGGAAGCTAATAAACCCTAGCTCTTATAAGATGAAAGTGGCTTCCATAAGGGATCATATCCATCAATAGTCTCCTTGGTAGTCTCTTATTATTTCTTGTCAAGACTACCCACATGCTAATGCTCCATGGATTAATGAATTGAAATACTATAATAGGGTTATTAAGACTCTATTTGTTGTTTTTTCTTTAAAGAATAGTAGGGATTTTCTCTCCCAATTTAAGGCCAAATTGAAATTCAAGCTCTCTAGTTAGGATTTTGAGACTTGTAACTAGATTATTATTGATTCAACTACTCTTAATATTCTTCACAAAATTGTTGAACAAGAAAACTAAGAGGGGGGGTGAATCAGTTGTAGAAAATTTAAACTTTAAAACATTCACCGGAACTTATATCAATTACAAATCTTTAACTTTGCTAAAATGATTAAACATTAAGTGCAAGTGCATAAACAAAAAACCATCACACATATGTGTAACACTAGATTTATGTGGAAAACCAATGAGGGAAAAACCACGATGAGGATTAACTCACACTATAGAGAATATACAAACCAATTACAAAGGCTCACTGCCAAAACAAGGACTCACTATTCAGATCAAGACTCACTGTCCAACAGGGTTAACCACTTGGAGGGCTCACTGCCACAAAGATACAAAGAAGATAGAAGAGATAAGTTATAGAGAGAAGAAAATCTCAATGCAATATAGATTTCCACCATAATTTACTCAACCACTTGCATACATGCATGAATTATAGAGCACACCTTCAGCTCACTACATCCAAAAACTCAACATTTAGACTTCACATTGATCTGCCACACTCGCATCACACACACACGGATTTGCATCTATTTCACATCTATCTATTCTATTTTTTTGCACTTATCTCTTGTACTTCTTTCACCACTAACTCATCATGTATTTATATCATCTTCAACTTTGAAACATATCCGAAGTCGTCCATCCATCATTAAATTCAAATTACGTTGGTGCCAAAACATCCTGGGGTGGAATTAGAATGAGGGCGACCCAAACAAACACTTGATGATGACCCAAGTAGGTCCCAACATGCTTCATCTAAAACTTTGAAGGTAGTGTTCAGCACAAGGTCGACCAAACCAGTGTAAAACACATAGAACAATTAAGCACACATAACCCTTAGCACAATCAAATCCTTCCAAATACCAAAATTATCTTCAACACAATCATAACAACTTAACTATAGAACCGCAAGTCATAAGAATTAACCAAAAAGAAATCTGGACCAACAACATTTCTCCCAGACCTCAGCCAGAAGCATAGAAAACCACAGTTCACAACTGGTGAACATAACTCACACTATATAATGAATCAGAAGCCAAAAATCTGGATATAGCAACTTCCAACAACCATGATCAACATATCTGAATTACAAAAACATAGAAGCAAATCCCAGAGCAACCACTAAACACCTATAACCTTTCAAGTCATTACAATTTTCTCAATATCCTCAACATATATAGACAATAACCTACACCCATGGCATCAATGACAACAACAACCAATTGATAACCAATTGACCAGTTGACATCAATGAAAACACCTTCATTCTTGCAACAATTAAGGGTTAGATGTATCATACTTTGGTGAAGGATTAGAAATGGTACCCGAACACACCATTTCACAACTCTAGACCTTGCAAGGGATGTTCCTAGCTTTCTCTACATCCTCACATTGTGCCTAAGTTGAATCACATATGGCTTCTCTATCCTTTGAGATCTTAGCAATATAAATTTCAAATTATTTTGTTAGTTATTCTTGAATTGAAGCTTGCTTATTTTCCTAGTGCAATATTTCCATTGGCATCAAATTAACCCATCTATCAATTTTTAATCATCATTTCCGTTATGTGGATAACAAAAAGTTCTCAAACACCTATTCTATTTTTTTTCCTGGAGCTCAAGAAACTTGGAATTAGATTCATTACTCTTTCAAGCCTTTTAGAATTAAGCCTTCCTCATGGAAGATGGTTTTATTAGAAGATTGACCCATAATTCTTTCTAAATTCACCCAAATTTGGCATGCTTTTACAGTAAAGATTCTTTTTAGTATTTGAAAAAATAAAAATTATATTGTTTTAGCTAGTTGTTCTATTGATACACATTTCCCACTTTTTACCAAAGCTATGAGTTGTTCCCATATTCTTATGCCACATTAAGTACAAGCTAATCATAGTGCACTTGAAGTGGCACATCTAAAAAAAATTAGATCGCTAGGGTAACACCTCATGTACAATTGCTAGGGTACCACTAACTCCAACCTTTAGTAGGGGCCAACCTCTATCTTGTGGATGTCAATATGGATGTAGTCAAACTACTCAAGGGTCATGATTCTTTGTCATGTGCTTCCCAATCATCTCCAAGAAGAAATATGCATCAATCTATTCATGGTTAATCTTGACCATCTTTCCTACTTTCAACCTCCTCTTTACCTCAAGACCAAGGGGCTCCTATTTGGGCAAAATTCAGAAAATTCTCTTACCTTACTTCAACCATCTCACCTCTTTGTGACACTTAACTTATTGAAGAAGAAAATAAAAAGGTATTATCATTAGATAGGAGCTTGTACGTGATGACCAAAACCCCACAAATATATGGAAAAATCAGATGATTATGATCTTCCTCCACCCTCTAATGTATAGCTCTCATTGCTAAACAATTTTTGTATTATCTGTATTTGTCGGTTCAAGACTTTAAATTGTGACTTCTTTCAACTATAATTTTTGTGTATATATATATATATATATATATATATAGTATTATCTTAGTATATAAATAATACAAAACATATATTCATTAAACAAAATCAATTGAAAATAAATTCAAGAAAAGCACACTCTCAATACAAAATCACTCCATTTAGACAATTATTAGATCATAAAAGTCATTGTAATTAAAATAGTCCCAAAACATAAAGGAGAGGGGAATGGGTATGCAATTTTTTTATTTTATTTTTAATTTATAGGTGTCTATATCTATTTTAATAAAAGGCAAAATTGCACATATTCACAAAAAAAGGATGGGAGGTAAAAAGGCAACGTGAGAGTCACATTGGCAGAGCCCACAAGCATAAAGTCACATGGACCACACCCAAAGAGTAGAAAACATTACAACAATAACATAAAAAACTGCTAGAGAGCCATGACAGTGCTAGCAGAAGGAGGCGGGTCCTTGTCATCCGGCTTACCCCTACAATTTTCACGGTTAGAAATATTACAACAATTCAAAGGGTGGAGTATTGAGATTGGTATCTTTGAGGGAACATGTAAAAGTGAAAAAATTATTGTTTGCCGGGTGTCTATCATACACGTCAATCACTCTCCTCACACCTCATTCTATTGTTACAGAAATTGTTTCTGGCCGGTCATGCTTTTTTCAATTCTTTTCTCTCTCTTCAAACGTCAACTCTTACCTTCTGCCAAAAGAAAAGAAAAAAATCTAGTCTTCTGAATCATCATATTCCTCTCCATCAGTGATGAATAATGCAGTTTTAATATCGACAAGACCCTCAGTCTGATCAAGGAATCTCTTTTGTATCAAATTTTATACCAGAGCACCAGATTTTATATTTCTGCTTCAACAAGAAAGGTGGATGGAGAGGAGTCGTTTCACCATAAATTTTGATTTTCCATCATTATAACAGATGTCACGTGTAAAGTTGGCCATCAAATCTTATCAATGTCGGTGACATTTGCTTTATGCTGACAAAATATTTATCCTCAATATCAAAATTGCAGACAAGTTGATTAGAAATCAACACTATCCAGACCAATTTGAGTTGACATCAAAGCTTAATGAGCAGAGATCTAAATGTGCCCCCAGACACAAAATCAAATCAAATCAACCCGGACACATTATATTGGAGTTTCTTCCTGCAACTGGATTAGACCATTATTATTTTCTATACTGAGAGATGATAGATGAGACGTCAGAAGCTTATCGTTGAAGGTTTGGATTAGGTCATAATGAATGTAAGCGTTGTACGGTCTAATTGCAGTGAGAAATCGGAAATGGCCCGTGAAGGCCGAAGTTCCAAAGTTGATACGCTTTCTCATCAATTCCACGTCGATCAGGACAAATTTATACCAAATTCTTAGGGCAACGACTATCCAGCACTTTTGACCATATTAGTTCATTGAAATTTAAAAGATTTTATTTAATTAATTATTAATTAGGTGAAATGTGCATTCAAAGGGTTCGATAGAGTACGTAAAGTATTGGATAGACAATACGTATGTCTTCTATTTTGAAAATTTAGTACATGGAGATCTTCTTATGATCAACGAGATTTCTTATTGGTTTTTCATTATTTTGTGTGTTTGTTTTTAGAGATGAGCCAAAAATTATTTTTATTTAACTTTATTTTAAAGAATGTGGTTTGCACTTCCATACTTTTGATCTTATCTTTGCTTGTCTAAAATTATTCTCACATAATTATTATCAACCCACATTTCCATGTAACCAATCTCTAGCTCAAGATTCCACATTCCGTATCTTGGGTTAATCTTATAATAGCAGGACCAATCTTGCAGTGTAGAACTAGCACAAAATTCAATTTTTAAAAATTAAAAATTATTAACTCTTGTCCTTTCCTAGTAGCCATTCGAAGTTCACTTGTACTCAATATTTAAACACATTTGTTTGAACATTTAAACATTAAATGCATGTAGTTTTCACAGTCCATGATAATGTATATATTGAGATTTTTGGCTTCAAACTATGTGAGATTTTTAGCATCGACGTTTCGAATCAAACTCCATGATCCATCATCAAGATAAAGCAGTAAGATCATGGAGTTTGCTTTATCCTAATGATGGATCATAGAGTTTGATCTGAAACGTTGATGCTAAAAATGTCACACAGTTTGAAGTCAGAAATCTCATTATATACATTTAAACATTATCAAGCAATCTTAGATTATTTGCACTATAAAGAGCATTCATTCATAAAAAATAATTTCATTTTGGAGCACTAAAATGAATCAAGATTTACACCGTAATCATATTAGACCATTCATTGGATGCTTAAATATATTGTTTAAGACCACTCACCAAATACCATAAAGCTAGTAAAACTAGGGGGTCAATTGGTGAGAATTCCACCCTCACAATTTAATAGCTTCTCTTAATTTTTTTTAATACCTTCAATCCTTTGTTTTAATAGAAAACACATAGTACAATGTTGCAAAAGTACACAAACATATATGCCAATCTCGTATATTTTATAACATTTTTGTACATCAAAATTTTCTACAAACATAAGGTTGATCCCACATAGTCCAAATCTAATCTATATAAGATTCTATGACTTATATTTTTTAGACAGCAAATACATTCAAGATATTATTTTCTAAGCATGAGTGAACCAATTGTACATGCAATCAACACCCAATTTTTCATCAAAATTCTAACTAAATACTCTATTTTTCTTTATTTAAATTTTAAAATAATATTTATGACACTTATTATTCCTAACTATCATTAATTAAATATACATTAATTTATTCCTTTATTATTTACATTACTTTAAAGAATCTAGATTTGCACTAAGATATATTTTTCTTGTACAATTAGACAAAATAATTATTCTAATAGAATTTTAACCCATTAAATTTAACTTAGGATGGTGGTGAATTTAAACTAAAAGAACTTTAACCTTTTTATGACTCATTATAGGTTTTATTATTTATCCAAAATTTCTTGAATCATTGATACATAGTAACAAATAATTATTCTAAAGAAAATTTAACCTATTTTTTCTTATAAAATTTAGGCTAGGTATTAAGGATTGTAAAAAAATATGAAAGTTTAGATGCCAATAATTTAAAGTTATATAAGTTAAATTATAATAGAATTAGTTTAACTTTCTTTAGCACCATATAATTAGAAAAAAATATTAAAAACCTACACTAATTTTTATTCATCATAAAACTTTACATTTCTTATATATAGCTAAATACATGCAACCATTCAAGTCTCTCACATCTATAAAAAGTAAAATAACTAACCCTATTAACTTCTATAACAAAAATTGAAAGATTAAAAAATGATTAAAAAGGAGCTTCACCCCTATTTAAAAATTGGGTTCATCATTCAGACCTTCCCAAGGCATACCCTTATTATAACACTCAAAATTTTCCACCATAAGATTAATATGAAACTAGAAATGAAGGAAATTACCCAACATCTCTAGAATTTTGAAAACATTAGCCTACTTCTTCAAAATAGAATAGAACTTGTGTTTAACCACAGTCAACATGCATTTCAACCAAATCTTAGAGACCATGTGTATCCTCATGAAGCATGCATGTGGTAGCCACCATCAAGCATATGGGAACACATGAAGGGGATAATGCTATGTAAAATATATTTTCACTACCTAATGATAGACTAGGATCAAGAAAATTCTTCCTCATTGTGTCACAAACCTTGTCATTATATCATCCCCATCTACTTGCTTTGCTACCTCACATAGTCACAACATTCAAATCTACACCTTGGGATTCACGAGTTGATGTGCAATGTAATAATTAGAGAACCATGTTTCAGCGCTTCTTGCACTAACTTCACTACACCAAGGATATTCTATATTTCATCTTCCACCTTTTTCATCAACTTCATCTTTCCTTTTCCTCTACCACTTTGATCACTTTTACCATCTTCTATCACCATTAACACCAAGTATACTTATGTATAGGATATGATCTCTAGGAAATGTAGAGTCTAATAACAAAATAAATTTCTTCTCTTATGCAAGTTGGAAAATAAAGGATCAAATTTCTCTCACACTTTAGCCAACAAATCAAATTAATGATTGAGTAACATAACATCTCAAATATTTTAACACACCACATTAATAGCATTGAAAGATATAAAAAATAATTTAAGTCCTCTTCAGACCATACATTAATGGAACATTTATTAATCGTCAACTCTATTAGGCCATATGATCCCATTATTAGGAAGTAATCTAAAGATTGTAGACCACTAAAAAGGACATCATAATACCTAAAAAATTACTACACCAATTCTTAACTCCATCCTCTTTCTCCCTTAAATTTATTTCCTAATTTATAGCCCAATCTACCATTGCATTCCTAATTCTCTTAATTTGTGGGTAAAATTGATTAGAAGTTCTTATCAATTCCAAGGGGTAGGAAATCACATTCTCTAATAACCATGCCTTAAATCTTCCACCTTTCATACAACTTACAATAATGTAATAAAATATCCTTCCATCCACATTCTAGAGAAATATTGAGTCTTGGAAACAAGGCTCTGGCCTTAGCCAAGTTATTTGCATTTGAGGAAAATCCAAATTTGTAATATAAATTGTTTGGCCCATGGAATACCTAAAATCACATCCTCACCCTACCAAACCATAGCTTTATTTTTCCACACCATCAAATCATCTTAAGAAAACCATTCTCCAATGGGTGCCACTTATACTCTTTAAGATTGGTTTCTTATACACAATAGCACCTTTGTGCAGCCAACACAATCTAGGCCATGCTTCAACCTAACCAAGATATTTCAAGTGCATGTTCCCCAACTAGGAGGCATAACCCCCAACAAGCTCCATTATCAAATAAACTAAATTTTCATATGTGCATTCCTCTATTCTTATTAAATATCTTTGAAATCTTTTTATTTATTTGGAGTCATATGTTCCAAATATTTGACCATGTTAGAAGCTCCCAAATTAGTTTAAGCCTTGGGATATTAAATTTAACTTCCACCTCTTGATGAGCTCTAAGATATTCATAAGAAAATTCTATGGAAAAGTAATTTTATCCTTTTCTTGGGTCTAAACATTCATTGCATATGTGTATGTGATGAATACATTATCATATGACAGTTCTTCATGTTGAACACAAAGAAATGTTGAGAGGGGGGTGAATTAGCATATATTAAAACATTCCCATTTGAAAAAATAGCAAAAAGAAAAACAGAAAACACATGTGGAAAACATCACATGAACTTGTTTTACAAATAAAAAGGCTCAATAGCAAAAAGAAAAACATGCACCACACCATAACACAATCAGGGGATTTTTATGTGGAAAACCTAATGAGGGTAAAAGGTCTTCATTTGACAGTGAGAGTTAAATCATAATATAAAAGTCTGTTGGAAAGTATGCCTCACTACTTAAAAGGTTTTACAAATAAATTTTAAGGCTCACGGCCTATAGACTTGCACACACTAAAGCAGAGAAGTTTGGTGTGACAAGGTGAGGTCTTCAAGGGAAAGATACAAAGGACCTAAGTCTTGGCGAAAGGTTGTGAGTTCGGTACTATGTCTTCCCGACTAGGGGGAGTCTCACCGAAATGAAATGGTCTTGGGGAAAGGAGTTAGCGTCGATGTAACGTCTCACCAAAAGGGGGTGGTCTCGCCGAAAGATTTTGAGTTCGGCATGATGTCTTGCCGACCCGATGAAGTCTCACCAAAGGATTGTGCCTTTGGTGTAGTGTTTTGAGTTCGGGGTGATGTCTCGCTAACCAAGTGAAGTCTCGCCGAAATAAGTTGAACTCGGGGAAAGTTTGTGGCTTCGGCGTGATGTCTTGCCGATGACCGGTGGTCTCGCCAATGGAGGGTGCTCTTGCTATAATGTCCTGTTGTTCGCTATGATGTCTTGCCGACTCATGGTGGTCTTGCCGAAGGTTTGTGGCTTCAGTATAATATCTCGCCGAAGGGGTGAGGTCTCAGCGAATGGTTTTTAACTCTTCGGTGCGACATGGAGAACCGTTGAGACTCTTGCCGAGGAATGTTATAGTTTCGCCGCTAGGTGTTTTGACATCGATAGGACTTGAGAGATCGCTATGATGTCTTGCTGATAGTGATGGTCTAGGCGATAGTGTTGGATATCGATATAACTCTTGCAACTCGATGTGAAGTCTTGCCGACAGTTCTAAGCTATGCCAATTGCTGATTTGGATAATAATCGCATCGGGGAGACACGGCTAGTTTCTCACCAACATGTGATTCTGACTAAGGAACTTTTGACCACCTAAAGATCCTACGTGGTGTATGTTCAACCAATCGAAGGAAGCTAAAGGCGAACTGTGGTAGTTTGATCGGTGTGAAGAAGATCAACAGACTGTATATGACATGAATCTACTCTGAGATCAAAGGCGATGGATCAACTCGGTGAATAATGGTGTTTGGATCTAACATGAAAGTCGGATGCTGTCTCTCAAGGGGGTCAACTTGCAAAAGGATCTAGAGCAAGAAGAAAGCCGAAAGGGAAGAAACTGTGAGTTTCAGTGACAGCTGTGGTGTCTACTGGCAAAGGTAGATCGACATTTATGATGCCGCTCAAGAACATTCAAGGCAGCTCTAACGAGGTTTGAGGGTGGATACGAGGGCCAGAAGTTAATGCGATGGTTGCAAAAGATCTGAAAGGCCATCCCTGGAGCGATCCTTCACCGACATGGACACGGGGATGCACATTGAATGCAACATTAACTTTATTCCAAAAAGATCTCAGGGGCCAGAAGTTAATGTGATGGTTGCAAAAGATCCAAAAGGCTATCCCTAGAGCGATCCTTCACCGACATGAACACGGGGATGCACATTGAATGCAACATTAACTTTATTCCAAAAAGATCTCAGGGGCCAGAAGTTAATGCGATGGTTGCAAAAGATCTGAAAGGCCATCCCTGGAGCGATCCTTCACTGACAAGGACATGGGGATGCACATTGAATGCAACATTAACTTTATTCCAAAAAGATCTCAGGGGCCGACATTCTTTTTGGCACAATTTTGTTGTATATATGGCATTTTTTGGCCTCTTTGTAGAGGAGTTCGGATTATGCATTCTGGAGAGTTAGTGATTTTTCTCAAATCCTTTCTCAGTTGATGTATGCTTTGTAACTCATTTGGAATTTGGAATATAAAATATAGAGATTACCTTGGAAACTAGTGTTAGTGTTCATACTACTTTCATTTTTCTTTCAGATTATGTATGTTTTGAACTGTATTTTTCTAAATCTGCATTTGAACTTTAAAGTTGTGAAATTCATCTTTCCTTCTTAAAATGTATATGCAGATTAAGCCTTTTCATGAATATGCATAAGTTCACAAAATTATGTTGAGTAAATGAAATAACTATCATTAATTTTCCAGGGGTATGTTCATCTATTTTATTTCATGATTCTTGTCAATTCGATGTATCATCATAGGGATTAGTTCCTACCATTTTTGTTTTTCTTTAGTAATCTTCTCCCTTTACCTGACAAAATCAGTAGTTTAGGTGATACTGCTAGCATAGGAAGTCGGCCTTCTCAGGAGGTTCTTTTCCATTTTTTAGGTGACCCACAACCTAGAAAAGTTCCCATATTTCTCTGAAGTATCAAGTTCTGCAATTTGATAAGGGTGCAATTTCAGTAGATAACAATTTTTGGCACGCCCGGTGGGACTCGTTCCACATTATATTGTTGGTTTGGTATGCAACCAGCAAGTTTCAGACTTTGCAAAAGTTATTTTAGCATACTTGACGACTCCGTGAAGAGAAAGAACTTCAGAATCAGTGCTTTTACAGCTTATGAGAAGAGTTCAGACAAGGAGCAACTTAGTTCCTTTTCAATATTTACAGCTTTCCCCACCAAGGAGAAAAGGCAAGGCAACAGAAAGGCCAAGGACAATATTTGTCTATTCTAGAAGAACCAAATCTACTCGTCCATCTGTGAGATCCCATATTGTTGTCTTGTCTTTTGTTTCACCTAGAGTGCAAGTAAACCCACCTCTTGCTATACAGATGGCAAGGAATCAACCATTTGTTATTTTTAATGGAGGCAGTCCATTAAATTTGGCACAACATAATGACATTCCAATGGCAGCTTTGAAAAGTTTTCCAACTTTCACTGGGGAAGATCAGACTACCCTGATTGAACATATACGAGATGTCGCTTCGTTATGCGGAGTCCATCACATAACTCAAGAGGATGTTGCTGTGAGATTGCTAGCTGCTTCACTGAAAGGAAAAGCTTTGCAATGGTATAGGGGTTTAGCAGTAGGCTCAATCGCAACTTGGGATGAATTTGGAGACAAGTTGCATAAACAGTTTCAAGATAAGTTAGATAACTTGTCTTTGGTAGAACAACTTGCAACTATAAAGAGAGCCCCTTAAGACCAAATGATGGATTTCAATTTCCGTTTTCAAAGAACATGGGATAGGATTCCTGCTATGGTGCGGCATTCACCTGAATATGCCTTCCTGTATTATCTTAGAGCTATAAATAGCGATATTTCAGTTTTAATACAGTCAATGGGAGAAGTGTCTTTGCCGGATGCTTATGAAGTAGCAATCAAAGCTGAAAATAGCCTAATACAAGCTGGTAAACTTGCTCCTAGGCCACCAATGCCTATATTTCCAGATATTCATTCGAATATCCCTCTGCAGATACCACCTTTTGCACCTTTGCCACCTGTTCTAGCAGTATCAGCTATTGTTCCAGCTACTGTAACAAAAGAAGCTGTTGTTTCAAGTTCTTCAAATGAGTTACAGGAGATCAAAAGTTTATTGCAGACTTTTGGTAATAAGCTTGTGAGCTTGGAAAAGCAAAAATCATATAACAGGCCTTATCAATAGTAGAATTCAAGTCAGCAACAACAATATCAAGGTAATAGACAGGCTTATCAAGGCAACTACCAAGGCCCAAGACAGAATGTAAACACAAGACCTTTTCAGGCTTATGCTCCAGCACCTGTTAGTGCAGCTAAGGATCTTGTCCCTATTCAAAATAACTTAGCAGAAGATTATGAGTGGTATGACCCTTGCAACCAACCTCACAATCAAGCCACTTGCTCAAATGGACTTATTAATCAAGCACTTATGGTACATAATGCTTCAAGTTCACAGCAGAATGCACTCAATGATGCACCTCTACAACACCAAGATCAGCTTACCAATGAAACTACCCTACTTAACTGGAAAGGCGAAGAATTTTGTGGATTGAATGTAGATAATTCTCTAGTTGCAGATAACACAAGGGCAAAGAAAAGAGCTTTCAAGCTTGATCAAGCAGCTGATAAAGGAAAAGAAACAGCTACATAACCATCTACATCTCAAGTGACTCACATTTTGCAAAGAAATCAGCAACTCCCAGTCAAGGAGAAGCCACACTTGCAAGCTGATCATGCTGGCATAAAGGTACATCATAAAGTAAACCCAATTGCACCCTATAGTATTATTGATAGTATAAAAAAAAGAACATAATGATGTCTATGTGGGATTCATTAGCTATTCCAGGTCAAAAAGATATGTTACAGTCTGCCTTGTCAAACTTAAAAATGTCTGATGAATCTAAGTCTCCAATAGGTCAAGTTAGAACCGTCTTGACAAATAATCCTCAAGAAAATTATAAACAGCCCAGCAAAGAGGCCGAAAAAGAAGTTAAACCTCCTCTATTTTACGTATTTGTAATCATAGGTGATAAGTTAGTTAATAACTGTATGGTAGACAGTGGAGCTAGTAGCTCAGTAATGCCAAAGCAAATTGCTGACAAGCTTGGACTAAAGTATCAGCCTTTAGAGAAAGGAGTGATTCAATTGGATGGTACTTCTGTTAATACATTGGGTGTTATTAAAGATTTGAGTCTTACCCTTCATGCTTGTCCAAGTTTTTTAGTTCATCAGGACATATGTGTCATAGATCTCCCACCTTTCTTTTCTTTGTGCCTCTCAAGAGACTTTACAGCTAAGATAGGTGGTTATGTGTCAGCTGATTGGTCACATATGTTGTTTAGAACAAGATATGGAACTAAGGTTACCATTAAATCTAAAAAGTTGGCTAAAGATCACATTGAGCCGTATAACTCAAGTCCTATCAACATTGTTCCTATTGCTGCAGACACAAATTGTGTCATTTTTATTGACAGTGAACTGGCTGCCGCTCAAGAACTTTAAGCAGAAGTTATTCCTAATGTGCTGCTACATGAATGGGAAGCTGAAAATGTGTTGGACAATCCTATAGCTTTTATTCAAGATGTCGGTATGGGTAATTATGTGATGCTTGAACCTGATGCAGAGATTCCAAACCTTGAAAAGGGTACAGATCAGTTGATGCAATAGCGAAGTGAACTTTGGGGAAAAAAATTGATGGTTCCAGAAGCAAGAATGGAGCAGGTGGAGGTGCAATGCTGGTTTCTCCACAGGGTGATAAGTACTTTTCAGCCTTTCATTTTTTTTTTGCATGTTCTAACAATAGTGTTGAGTATGAAGGACTCATTCAAGGCCTTGAGTGGGAAAGGAAAAGAAGAATTGACTGTTTGAAAGTCTATGGAGACAGTGAATTGATAGTTAACCAGGTTAGAGGACTGAATGTTGCCAAGAATGATGCTTTGAAGTCATACAGAAACAAAGTTTGGAACATAATTGAAGAGTTTAACGCTTTCAACCTAAATTTCTATTCCAAGAAATTAGAATAAGTATGCTGATAGACTTGCAGCAATTGGAGCACAGTTTGATATCCCAGGCGATATCAAAAAGCATAAAATACAACAGTATGTCAAGGTGGTTATCAGGCCATCAATTCCTAATAACAACATTAACTGGCAGGTATTTGAAAGTGATGAGCAGATATTAACCTTTCTGCTCCGAGAAGATCAATTCTCTGTAGTGAACCAGGAAAGGATTAAACAACAGTATGATGATCAAGTAATACAGCTGAAGACAAATAAACTTCCCAAAGGGCTGGTTACCTTGGAATGCATATTCAATTCTGATGATCAGCTTAAGAAGAGCAAAGTTGACATTCAAGTCAAACAAGATCATTATGAGGAAGTTGAAATTTTTAAAGGTAAGCTTCTCAAATTAGGTAAAAAAATTTTAGCTGAAGATAAGAAAGCTTTCATTGCTTTATGCCAAGAGTATCATGATGTTTTTTCTTGGCAACATTCTGATTTGAAAGGGTTTGATCCTCATATTGCACAACATACAATTGAGTTAGAACCTGGAGCCAAGCCTGTTAGACAAAAACAGAGACCCTTGAACCCCAAGCTCGAACCTTTAATGATCAAAGAGTTGACCAAGTTAGTCGAGGGGGTATTGTGTTTCCAATTAAACACACATCCTAGGTTTCTAACCTTGTTCCGGTTAGAAAAAAGAACGGTGAGGTAAGATTATGTGTAGATTTTAGAGACCTTAACAGAGCGTTTTTGAAAGATCATTATCCCTTACCGTCTATGGAACAAATTCTCCAAGCTGTTGCTGGTTCAGAGAAATTTTCTCTTCTGGATGGATATTCTGGTTATAACCAGATTCTAGTCAAAGAGCAGGATAAAACATCATTTACAACAAAATGGGGCACTATGGCCTACAAGAGAATGCCTTTTGGTTTATCTAACGCTGGTGCCACCTTTCAACGTGCCATGGATATGGCATTTTAGAGTTTAATTCAAAAAAAATTGCTAGTTTACTTAGATGACATAACTGTATATTCAAAGAATGCAGATGAACACTTGTCACATCTAAAGCAAGTTTTTGAAAAATGCAGAGAGTATGGAATATCTTTCAATCTGAAAAAGAGTATTTTTGCAATTCATGAAGGTAAACTGTTAGGTCACATAGTATCAAAAGACGGAGTTACCATTGATCCTGAAAGAGTTAAAGCTATACTCGAACTGCCATTACCTCATCACAAGAAAGGATTACAGAGCTTTTTAGGGAGAATCAACTTTTTAAGAAGATTCATTCTTGATGTTGCAAATTTACTATAGCCTTTGACGGCCATGCTTAAAAAGAATGCAGTTTTTAGTTGGTCAAGAGAAGCAAAACGTAGCTTTGAAAAAATCAAGGAAGCTTTAGCAACAACCCCAACATTGGTAAATCCAGATTTCTCTAAAGACTTCTTTTTGTATGCTTTTGGAAGCATTAGTTCAATTTCTGCTATGCTTATTCAAAAAAATAGTGATAATTTAGACAAACCAATAGCTTTCTTTAGTCAAGGACTTGTTGATTATGAACAAAAATATACATTTGTTGAGAAACATGTTCTTGCTATGATCAGAAGTCTAAAGAAGTTTAAACCTTTAGTTTCAAACAATAAAATTCATATTTTGGTTGCACACCCAAGTGTAAAGGAATTTATGTTGAACAAAGATCTAAGTGAGAAAAGAGTAGGGTGGATCACAAAAGTAATGAAATTTGATGTTGACATCAACATCACAAAACTTGTTAGGGGTAGAGGACTTTGTGAGCAACTTGCCTCAACCCCTAAAGATGTACATAAATCAGAAACTGGTGTTGTTTTAGCTAATACTGATGAGCCTCAAAATGTTCAAGCTGCTACACCTGCATCAGTTGCAGGTTGGGTTCATGAAATGACCCACTTTCTTCGTACTGGTGAATGTCCACCAGGTCTAGATAGAGAAAAATGAAGATACTTCAAATTACAATAAATTCCTTATGTCCTCATTGATAGTATTATTTTCAGGAAAGATTTGAATGGTGTCTTATTAAGGTGTATTGATGTTGATTAAACAAAGCAGGTACTTCATGAGTTTCATGATGGAGTTTCGGGAGGTCATTTTGCTCCAAGAACAACTGCTTGGAAAATCATGAGAGATGGTTCCTACTGGCCCAGCTTGTTTAAAGATGCATATGCATGGTCAAGGAAGTGTATTAAGTGTGTTTTATTTGTAGGAAAGGAAAAGTTACATGCTATGCCTTTACATCCAGTTCAAGTAGAGCAACCCTTCATGAGATGGGGGATTGACTTTATCGGACTAATTAATCCACCTTCCAGTGTTGGTCACAAGTGGGTACTCACTGCCACAGACTATTTTACATGATGGACAAAGGTAGTAGCTTTGAAAGAAGCAAATGAATCTTCAGTTTTGAGCTTTTATGAAGATATAATCACTAGATTTGGAGTCCCTGACTCCATCATTTCAGATAATGCTCTTGCTTTTGTTGGGTTGAGAGTTACAAGTTGGGCTGTTAAACATAGAATTCATCTAAATACTTCCTCCAATTATTACCCACGGTGTAATGGTTTAGTTGAAAGTACAAATAAAAATCTGATCATAATTATTAAAAGGACCATGGAGGAGAATCAAAGGGTTTGGCATACCACATTAAAATCTACGCTTTGGGCAGATAGGATAACCCCTAAGAGATTAGTTGGTAATTCTTCGTATGTACTCATTTATGGTAAAGAGGCTAGATTACCTCTGTCTATGGAGCTTCCAACTATAGACATTGTTCACCAGTTGGAGATGTATGAAGAACAGGACCCGATGTCCGGAGATATGCAGAGCTCATGGAGCTTGAAGAATCAAAAGATAAAGCAATGAAAACTTTGGAGTATCATCAGCTCCAAACAAAGAGAACATTTGATAAGAAAGCTACATCCAAAAAATTTAAAGAAGGTGATATTGTTCTCAAGTGGGATGTGCTAGAGAGTGGACTAGGCAAACACACAAAGTTTGATCATTTCTGGGCAGGTCCATTTACTATTATTGAATGCAAAGAGCATAATGCATTCCAGTTATCAAACATGGATGGAGAAAAGTTACCAATCCCAGTTAATGGGATTCTCCTCAAACATTGTTTTGAGGTATGATTTGTCATTGTACATGCTTTAGGTTAGATTTCATGGTTTCAATAAGTGTTGTCGCACTTTAGTTTAGTTGTCGTTTCATTCTCTAGGTGATGTCTTAGCATAGTAAATAGTTTCACTTTAGTTTTTCCTATTTTCAATAAGTTTCTAGGTGTCCTGACCTGTTCTAATGAGTTACAAATGAATTACAGCCATGTACAAAACTGCTCTAGGTCTATTTCTAAGTTTTCCACTACATGAATCCATGCCCAATGGATAGGCCTAGGCTACTAGTTTGCAAGTTTAGCAGACAAACATCCAGCTGAGGTCACTAGAAATGTTACCCAATTTTCACCTACGGGCTCAATTAGGGGAAATTTATATTTTAAATTCGACACGTGGATTAAATATGGCTCCCATAAGGGTTGAGCCCAGTGTGCAAGTATTCAGTTTTCATTGGGAAGGTCTTCATCTAATGCATTTGAGAACTAATGGAGGCATTGTTTGAGGGTTAAATCATACATCTAATGCTATTTCACAAGGAATTATGTTGGAAAGTATGCCTCAGTCGGATCTGGCATAAAACTCCTCAAAGAAGAAGTCGTTGAGACTAGCTGAATGTCTTGCCGCCTAGCTGTTGTGCTATATTCATTTGAAATACCCTAGGCGCCCAGATATTTTGATCGCCATGAGTTTTTATATATCTCTTTGTCATGGAGAAGTCTGGCCGAATGGTGGAAGTCTCAGCGAAAAGATTTGCTTTGGGGAGATGTCTCTCCGACTGATAGAAGTCTCGCCGAAATGGCCGACGTCAGGGAGAAGTTTGGCCGACTCAGGGGAGTCTCGCTGAAGGAGGTGTAGTCGGGGAGAAGTCTGGCAGAAACGGAATGGTCTCGCCGAAAGAGAGGTTAGTTCGGTGTGATGTCTCGCCGAAAGATTGGGGCTCACTTTAACGTCTTGCCGAAAGGCGGTAGTCTAGCCAAAATATTTTAGATCGGTATAACATCTTGCTGACTGATGGAGGTCTCGGCGAAAGGTTGTGAGTTCGGTATGATGTCTTTCCAACTAGGGGGAGTCTCACCGAAACAGAATGGTCTCGAGGAAAGGAGTTAGTGTTGGTGTAATGTCTCACCGAAAGGGGGTGGTCTTGCCGAAAGATTTTGAGTTCGGCATGATGTCTTGCTGACCCAATGAAGTCTCGCCAAAGGATTTTGCCTTCGGTGTAGTGTTTTGACTTCGAGGTGATGTATCGCCAACCAAGTGAAGTCTCGCCGAAAGAATTTGCACTTGGGGAAAGTCTATGGCTTCGGCGTGATGTCTTGCCAATGACCGGTGGTCTCACCGACGGAGGGTGCTCTCACTATAATTTCCTATCGTTCGCTATGATGTCTTGCCGACTCATGGTGGTCTCGCCGAAGGTTTGTGGCTTTGGTATAATATCTCGCCGATGGGGTGAGGTCTCAGTGAATGGTTTTTAACTCTTTGATGCGACATGGAGGACCACTGAGACTCTTGCCGAGGAATGTTATAGTCTCACCACTAGGTGTTTTGACATCAGTAGGACTTGAGAGATCGCTATGATCTCTTTCCGATAGCAATGGTCTGGGCGATAGTGTTGGATATTCATATAACTCTTGCAGCTTGATGTGAAGTCTTGCCGACAGTTCTAAGCTATGCCAATTGCTGCTATGGAGAATAATCGCATCGGGGAGACACGGCTAGTGTCTCACCGACATGCGATTTTGTCTGAAGAACTTTTGACTGCCTGAAGATCCTACGTGGTGTCTGTTCAACCAATCGAAGGAAGCTAAAGGTGAAGTGTGGCAGTTTGACCAGTGCGAAGAAGATCAACAGACTGTATATGACATGGATCTACTCTAAGATCAAAGGCAATGGATCAGCTCGGTGAACAATGGTGTTCGAATCTAACATGATAGTCGGATGCTGTCTCTCAGGGGGGTCAACTTGCAGAAGGATCTAGAGCAAGAAGAAAGCCGAAAGGAAAGAAATTGTGAGTCTCAGTGACAACTGTGGTGTCTACTAGCAAAGGTAGATCGACATTTATGATGTCGCTCAAGAACATTCAAGGCAGCTCTAACGAGGTTCGAGGGTGGACACGAGGGCTAGAAGTTAATGCGATGGTTGCAATAGATCTGAAAGGCCATCCCTGGAGTGATCCTTCACTGACATGGACACAGGGATGCACATTGAATGCGACATTAACTTTATTCCAAAAAGATCTCAGGGGCCAGAAGTTAATGCGATGGTTGCAAAAGATCTGAAAGGCCATCCCTGGAGCGATCCTTCACCGACATGGACACGGGGATGCACATTGAATGCAGCATTAACTTTATTCCAAAAAGATCTCAGGGGCCAGCATTCTTTTTGGCATAGTTTTATTGTATATATGGAATTTTTTGGCCTCTTTGTAGAGGAGTTCGAATTATGCATTCTGGAGAGTTAGTGATTTTTCTCAAATCCTTTCTCAGCTGATGTATGCTTTGTAACTCATTTGGAATTTGGAATATAAAATACAGAGATTACCTTGGAAACCAGTGTTAGTGTTCATACTACTTTCATTTTTCTTTCGGATTATGTAAGTTTTGAACTGTGTTTTTCTAAATCTGCATTTGAACTTTAAAGTTGTGAAATTCATCTTTCCTTCTTAAAATGTATATGCAAATTAATCCTTTTCATGAATATGCATAAGTTCACAAAATTATGTTGAGTAAATGAAATAACTATCATTAGTTTTCCATGGGTATGTTCATCTATTTTATTTCATGATTCCTGTCAGTTCGGTGTATCACCATAGGGATTACTTCCTACCATTTATGTTTTGCTTTAGTAATCTTCTCCCTTTACCTAACAAAATCAGTAGTTTAGGTGATACTGCTAGCATAGGAAGTCAGCCTTCTCCGGAGGTTATTTTCCATTTTTTAGGTGACCCACAACCTGGAAAAGTTTCCATGTTTCTTTGAAGTATCAATTTCTGCAACTTGATAAGGGTGTAATTTCAATAGATAACACTTACTTAAGTTTTAACTTAGGCACATAGTTTTCATTTAATAGGGTAATTAGTTTTTTATTCCCATATTCCCGTATTGGGTGGTTGCACACCCGTTTGGCATTTTGTCATGGCTTTATAAGCCTATAAAATTATGTATATTAATCATCTCATATTCAACATACATTTCTCTTCGGTGAAAGAGCATTGGCTTCTCTTGTTTCTGAAGGTGTTTGTGAAATTGGTATTTCTTGGGAATGTGTTGCTCTATCATGGTATCAGAGCCTCCCAATTTGCAGTATCTTCCCTAAGAGTTTTTGTCAGAGAGTTGGCTGGAGATCATTTTTTATTCAGCATATGAAAATTTTTAAATTTTCAAAATTTCCTTTTCTCTAGATTATTTCCTTGTGCTAGCTATGAATTGTTGAGGGTAACTTCTCTCATATTGAAGGGCACAATTCTCTGCAGTTTTGAAATCTGTTTCAATCTCTGGAGGCATGTCTTGATTGGAGAGGCAATGAATCTAATTGGTGGCTGGCATTTTTTTTTCTGATTCTGGCAACGAATTTCAGTGGAGGAGGCCTCAATTTCTTTGGAGGCTCAATTGGCATTTGAAGGCCAGCGAAATTCTTCTAAAGGCCGCAGATTTCAATTTGAAGGCATTTTTTCTCATTGTTGGGAATAGATCTCCTAACTGTTGAGGCATTCATCCTCTCTTTGGAGGCATGATTCACCCTAAAGGTAGCTGCAAGCAGATTCAAAACGATTCCTTTCTATTTCGAAATCTTCTCAGGCTCGAATTTCCTTTGGGGTGCGCAGATTTTTGGAGGTGGAGGCCCGATTTCCTCTATGTTGAGCCATTTTGTGGATGCTTCTAGTTTGATTGCATACATTTATTTTCTAAAATTTATATTCTATAAAGTTTAGAATGGAATATTTAATTGAGGGCTTCTATGGTGTGGGCCCGAGCCTTTCTTGAAGTTGTCTTTCATGGAACTTAGTCGCACATTGGCAGCGTCAAAGGAATTTTTAGTATTTATAGATCATTGCACTTGCTAATGTTGTTGTGAGCAAAGGATCACGTGGAGTTATTGTGGAAGCTCGCACGTTCAATCTACTATGTTGTGGACCCCTTGTGCCTTGTGGAATTTCTGACTCAGTGCCTCTTGGAGTGTCTACCCAGTGGACCCTAATTGGATTGCGAGATAAGGTGCTTAATTTTTCGTTCAATTTTTTCCCAAAAATTAGTTTTTTCTTGGATATATTCTTTTTTTGCAAAGTGGTGAAAAATAATATTTAGAGGTTGCCTTATTGGAGTTTTTTTTAGTTTTCTAGTGCAATTTTAACATGGATCCCCCTCCAACCATTGAATTATTAACTCCCCACAATTACCACACCTAAAAAATGAAAATGCGGAGATTGCTTCAATCCCAGGGTCTGTGGTCCACTCTAAATGCTACCCAACCTTCTCTCACCAAAGAATATGAAATATTTTCCCTTCAAAATAAATTTGACCAAGCTATGGGGTTGATGAAGTTAAATGTTTCAGATAGTCTTCTTTTTCATGTTGATGAGTTGGGTACATCTACAAAATTATGGGATAAGTTAGAAAACCTATTTGGTCAGGTTAGTGAGATCTGTGCATTACAACTGGAGGTTGAGTTAAACTCCTTTGTCCCTAAAGCATCTCCTACTATTGATGACTTTCGAGTAAAATTCAAAGCAGTAAGGTCACAACTAGCAGGATGTGGAACTTGACCAAAACCGATAAGGAGTCTATCTTCTTGATATTGTCAAAATTGAGAGGTCCTTTTGTTGTGTTTTCCTCTACCTTTTACTCCATAATGGATTCATTAGGTAGTGCATTATATATGTCCTCTTTTGAGACCTTCTATGACCGATTAACAAGGGAGCAAGCCAAACTTTCCCAGTTGGAGGGGGTTCATACAAGTCATGCATTGGTCGCGCATGGCTCTCAGAGTAAGGGGAAGAAGAATCCTAAACCTAAAATAGAGTCAAATGAGACCACCACCACTACAAAAGAAGAAAAGCCAAAGAAGGAGAAAGTTATTTGTGTATACTATAAAAAGAAGGGGCATGATGAGGATCATTGTTACACAAGGAAGATAGATGAGCTCTCCCACCTTCTTCGAAAAAACAATATCCCACTGCCATATTTTGTGACTCCTTCTACAGCCTCTACATCTTCATTTGCTCCATCCACCAAGCCAACACAGTCTAGTAGTGCAGGCATTGCAAATAGTAAAGAAGATAAGCACTACATGGGTAAGGGACATGCACTAGTCACTTCTGTAGTTGATTCTCAATGTGATAGATGGTTGCTGGATTCTGGTGCATCTCACCACATGAGTTTTTCACCCTATCCTTTCATGGGTTTTCACCCCACTGAAACTTCCAAAATCTTGTTGGGGAATAATAAGTTGTTGGATGTTCAGGGGATAGGCAATGTTGACGATGTTTAGGGGATAGGCACTGTTGACGTAGGTGATGGTTGCTTTTGGGATGTACTATGCATTCCAGAGTTACACATGAATCTTCTATCTATATACCAGATAACACATGGTGAAGTTCCTAAGACTGTGGATTTTACAACCGATTATGTGTTTATCAGAGAAGCTGATTCTGGTAAACTCATTGTTGTTGGTAATGTTGATCATGAGTCTCGATTGTATAGCTTCTCTCACTTTGTTAAGGAGGATGACTATGTACCTCGCACACCCTTGGCCAGTGTTGATAGTAATATTGGTCATCTGCATTTTGGGGTACTTTAGACTCATGATGATACTATTCGTGTTGATTCAAAGATTGATCCTTTAGCACAACAGGCTATCTTTGATCCCTTAGATCTTGTTTTGTTGGATGAGTACTTAGCAAGCATCTCTGATTTGTTTGTAGAGACTCACCTTGTAGATTTGGGAGATTCACTTGAGGGGATTTCTCTCCCCTTTGATGACAGTTGCAACATGCCAGTTGATTCTCTCAGATTGTTTTTGGAGGTTGATTTGGTTGTGTCTTCTTTTTATCTGTCACATTGCTTGATTGTATTTGATCATGTGATGGATTTTTTTGTTTGGATACTTTCTTCCCCTTCTCAGTTGGATGTGGAGTGGTTTCTTCATCATCTGGTGGACTTGTTTCTTCCTAAGGGAAGAGGTGTTGCTTGCAGGCACTGGATCATCTTTTGTTTTTAGGCATACTTCATCAGCATTGGAGCTTCTTCATTATGGGGGAGATAAGATATCTCTTTCTTTCCCTCCTCAAGGGGGGTCATTGATTGTATATATATGATGTATGTATTATTTGGGGGGTGTGATTGAGTCCTCCATCCATGCATCATTTTTGTTTCATTTTCTCTCTTTTGGGGAGGGGTTTTTCTCCTTTTCTCTGCTTGTGAGGGATTTATTTTTTTGCATTGTAAATGGGTACCTAACATGGTTGTGTAGTTGGGACCCATATTGCATCTTCATTCATTCTCCCTAAGTTGCACTTAAGGGGGGTGTTAGAGTAAATGCATATTTACTTACTTAAGTTTTAACTTAGGCACATAGTTTGCATTTAATAGGGTAATTGATTTGTTATTCTCATATTCCCTTATTGGGTGGTTGCACACCCGTTTGGAATTTTTTCATGGCTTTATAATCCTGTAACATTGTGTATATTAATCATCTCATATTCAACATGCATTTCTCTTCGATGAAAGAGCGTTGTCTTCTCTCGTTTCTGAAGGTGTATGTGAAATTGGTATTTCCTGGGAATGTGTTGCTCTATTAGTTGTAGATGAGGCATATGACTTATGATGACATTGTAGTTCCCTTTTCACATATTTACATCTTCATACAGATTTCACACACTTCATGTTTAACATTCTACTTAATCTACATCCACCACATCCATCGTACTTCACAAATGATTTTTCCTTCTATAAATATCCTCCACAACAATACGAAACTTCTAATTAGGTTGCCTCCAAGATGACCCTTAGATGTAACAAATGATATTACATAGGTCAGGTCCAAAACATATTCAAGATGAAAGAACTTTGGTTACAGATCAATACACATGATATTTTTGGCCTTAGAGCATTACCATACATTCTCCAAAATAATATTAATTGATCAAGATCAATCGCAAAGAATGAAAAAAGTCATGTTTTCCCAAGTAGTATCAATAACATCAACACTCTCATTGTTTGAATTCACACAATTGGGGAGATATAAAAATAATTATTTAAACCAAGGTATAGGAATTTTAGAACATGCACAATATTTATTCAACCTTTTCCTTAAGTATCTAATCATAAAATGCTAGCGCGGGAGGAGAAACCCACTAAAAGTACAGGAACAAAGCATTCTAGATAGATTGTAGCTAATTGTCATTCAAAACTATACTTGCAGACCACTACATCACTTGATACTACTAAGTAGTATGCTATTAGCATTGCAGATCATATTTACAAAACCACAAGAACATCCCTTCACTTCTGAAAGAATGCAAAACATTCCACCTAGCTTCCATCATTGCTTTCCTCTGTCAGGGTTCATACTAGAACACTATTACTTGTAATTTTTAATATAGAAAGTGTTAAGACATGATTCGTGGGATGTGGCACCTTTACAAAACAATAATATTTCCTTTAGAAATGCAAGACAAAATAGTTCTATATGAATCATCAGATCATGACTCTACCTTGTGAGTGGGGTGATCCCACAATACTGGTTTACAATTTTTGGCCAAATTGGACACTAAACTAATTTTTTTTAACTAAATCTTCACTTTCAGGCACCTATAGCGGCTAAACCGTGAGGAATTTGAAGATGATGCAAACTAGTGATTTGTGACATTTTGTCTATAGATTCAAAAATTTTGGAATCATATTGCACTTCTTTTTCCATCTCCTTTGAAAACTAGTTTTTATCAATAAATACCATTTTTAAGGAGTGATGCTCATTGTATACAACATAACTTTTTTACTATAAAGGATAAAATTCTATTTTTTTCAAATTTAGATTTGTAACTACAATATCTAACCAATTCATTTGGTTTTATAGTGTTTTATTGAATATTTTTTCCTTAATCAAGTTTTGAAGTCAAACTAATTACAATTCAGACATAGACAGACCATATACAACATAACTTTTTTTGTATGTATCAAAATTCTTTTTTTTTACTAGATCAAGGACATTAATACCTAGCCTACACATATTTTTTAGAATTTTATTTTGATAATCTATTATTTTCCACATGTGCAGAACAAAGAGCTTGATTTTCGATGAAAAACCTATGTTTAATCAAACTAAAAAAACAAACACATAATAAAACCAAAAAAATTTAAAATTATATTTGATGGATAGCTCGTTCCGAGGACTACCATCATCCAGTTGGGTCTGTGAAGTCTCCTCCATTTTCATCCTCAACCTGAGCTTCAAAGGGAAAAATTCTATAGAAATTTAGTGCCAGAGGTGGACAAGGGGGGACAAGGAGGGAAAAGGGGGGTTCAAATGAACCTAGGTTCAAGTGAACCCCTGTTGGAGGTTCACTCGAACCTAGGTTTGATCGAACCCCCTCTTTTCCATTATGTTCATCATTAAAAAAATGCAGAAAAATGAGCCACTTCATTTAATATGGTTTTCTCGAACTAGGGTCCATTCGAACACCCCAGTTTTTGTGAACCCCTAAAAAGCAAAAAAAAAAAGCATCATAGGGGTGTTTTTGCAAGTTTCCTTCCTCACTGGAATTGTAAACCAGTTTTGTGGGTTTACCCAGTGCTTTAGCACAACTTTTGCAACATATCTTTGTGTGTGGTACATCAACCTATTATTATGTTAATGTAGAAATATTATGAACACAACAAAACATGAGTATCAACCTCCACAACATACTTGGTTGACAAACTATCATTATTCTTCCTTGTACAACCCTGTAGACTTTCTCCAACTGATATCACAACATGACAACTATCTCCGAAGTGTGTACACACTTTAGCATCATATCTAACATCAATGAAAACCCATATTGGGTTGACATCAATGACAACACCTATTTCCAACAATCTCCCCCTTTGTCATTGATGGCAACACACACATGCTTCTCTCCCCCTGTGATGTCAAGGATAAAGGGCATAAATATCAACATTTCAAAAAATGTATGAACTCCCCCTTACTATATACTCCCCCTTACTATAGTGTAGGAAAAACTATCCATTTTTCACACATAATTTGGAATAAATAATTAATAATAAAATGAGCTTAATGATGCCTTAATTTAGTGTTGTGATATGAATTTTACATATTCACATTAAGTTTAGGGTCTTTTAATTAAAATAGACTTAATTATGCCTTATTTATGGTGGTGTTGTTGTCAAACAGATTGCACCCGAACACTTGAATGATTAAATTCAGCAATTTGTTGAAACATTGGATCAAACTCAGGTTGTGGGTGACCTATAATGAGATTCAACCTTCAAATTCTACGCCGGCTTCCTATATGATTCTTAAATTAATAACTGGTAACTTGCTGGAAAAGGGATAGAAATGTATGATGAATAAATGTAAAACTGTAAACTAGTGGTGATGCACCTAATTGACAAATATTTGCAATTATGATTCACAATAAACTTCTCAGTACTTCAATCTGCACAACCTGATTCGATAATCTAATCACTTGAATGCTTTAGAAAGAGGCTTTATTTTAATGCAATATTGAGAGAAAACATGGTTTTCATGACTAAATTGATTAATCAATACATTCACAATGTATAACCAGTGAATTTAAATTAAACTGCATACAGATACTTATGAAGGAGACAAAAAAATTAAAGGTTTCCAAACTGAAAACACAATAATCCTTCGATCAAATCCTACTCAATAACGATGCCTGAAATCTTGAAGGAAAAACTTTGAAAATGTTGGAAAATAAAGGAATCTTCTGCTAAATAACACAATTTGAACCTGTAAACCTATTGCTGTATTAATCTGAATATAAAAGTTGAGTTACATGATAATTCACTTTGCAGAGTGCAAAGGCTGAAAAACAAGAACTAGAGGAAAATGAATAATTTCCTCAATATATACAAGAGGCATACACAAGCAGCCAATAATAGAAGTGGAAAAGAGAACTGAAGTAAAATGATAACTCCAAGGTTGAAATCTGAGTAGAACTATAAACCCTGATAAAAATAGCTCTGAAAACAAGTAAACTGCACTCTCTGCTTTGAAAACTCCACCTCTCCATGCGCATGATAAAAAAAAATTGTGAACTAAAGCGAAACTGAAGAAGGAGGCCTATCTGCATGATATGATCAACTGAAACTGAACTCCACTTGTGCATGATAAAAAAAAATAGTATTTTCGACATTTCTTTCCATGCATATTCTAAAAAAAGCAATTCACATCTCCAACTGGAAGCTATAGTCATAAGGTTATCTTCACTTAACATTTATGTTTGCACTTTGAGATAGTTAAATAAATTAAATGATTTATATTTTATCATTTAATTTTTCAACTTTACAATATGTAATGCAAGGCATAAATATTAAGATTTATATCAAATGGAATTTTGACCTTATAAAACACAAGCCCATGCATAATTGTGAAATCCGCCACCACACTAGCATATTTTTTCAAAGTCTAAATCATGACCACCCTTGAGGATTGTATCATTGAGCCGACCACATGATTAAGCTTTTTGACTTCAAAAGTCTTGGACCACGGAAGGTAATAAAATAAAATGATTAACTTAAAAAATCATTTGCAAAAGCATCCTAAAATAGTCGAACCCTAATCAAAACTCTAATTTACACTTTGACTACTTCGAAGAAGCTTCATGAAGAAGCTCTCTCAACTGGCCACCGACCTGGTTAGGGTTTGGAGAGCTCGAACCTCTGTAACTCAGCTTCAAATGTTGAAACTCCTTAGGAAAACATTGGTGAGCCTCATCCTTTTGCTGTATGGACAAAAAATGATGGTATTTTTTATTTATCTTAAGCATATTCAAGTTATGACTGCGGCCTCAACTCCATTCTAATGTATCTTTGTTTGTTCATTTTGACTGTTGATATTCCCTATCTCCTTTGGCACTGCCATGAGTGACCTCGACCTTTGCTTCAGAAACTCTGTCAACTACTTGGTCGTGGCATGGGTTCTTCTACAGGCACATAAGGCAAGTTCATTCTTCAATCTCATATTTTCTTCTTACTGGGTAATTGTATCATGAAGAAAATCTAAGCACCTTTACGGTCTTCGTGCTTTGTTGTTCTTGGTCGCCATTAGTGGTTGACTTGAAGCTCACTGCTCTGGGTTTCTTCTACAATTTTCTGATATACTTGTTTTCTTCATGGCTATGGCTAGGTCTGTAGATCATCTTGCCTTTATAATATAAATGAGATTTCATGGAAGAATGGAAGTGAAATAAGAACTATCTCTATCAACTATCATTTTTCCTTGTCACTTTATCTCCTCTATTTTTTGATGCTCTGTTGACATTGTATTATCATCTACAACACTATACATTATGCTCGATTTGAGCCTGACCCACAACAAACAATGATGGGAACCTGGTTTTTAGTCCATTGTTCCTTGAAAATATGAAACCCTTTTGCATATCATGGCTGTGACTGTATTTTCGATGGATATTTATGACTGTGATTATGAACTGAACTGCCATAATTTCAAAAGATCTTATTAGACTAGCATGATCTTTGATTTCTTGCACATTTCTGCTAATAAGCTCAAACAGAGCTTACAGCTGTTAGACATTGTTCCTTTCTCATACTGTATGTGTCTCACAGGATTCTACGATGTCTTCTTTTAAGACTGTTATATACTTTTGAAGTTATGAACACTTGAATGCATGAATACTCTATTTCTCTTCAATGTAAAGAGGCTCTATACTTCATTTAGATGTAATGTGAAAATTTAAAGCAGAGCTGAACAAAATATTAATGAAATTGATGAGTTCTTCACACTATTTTGTTGAATCTCTTTGAAATAAGGCTGCTTGTATGATTATATCCTTTAGTTTTAGCAGCTCTCTTAATGATTTTTATCAATTTAATGAACTCACGTATGTAACTTGAGAGTGTGTCCTCCTTGATATGTCGAGCTCAACCCTTGTGGGAGCCCTTTTTACTCCACATATCTGATAAGATGATCACAAACATAATAAACTTGTTCCTGCACAATGAACAAACGTGTTAGCAAAATAAAAGAAGCTGAAAGCTTTCCTCTTGAGTTTTATGCCTTTGAAATCTGAAATCATCTGATGGATTCTTGATCAAATGTATACTATATCTCTGTTGGTAGCATAAGCATATGATAGGATTTGATTCACGTTGCTCTAACCACACTTCTATCAACCTTGCAGGTGCATCAGAGCTTCAAGCTGGAGCTGGAGCTAGATCCACAACTGAAGACCTCGACTTGTCAATGATTCGTCATTCCAGGCAATGACGAATCACTTTCTACCCTATGCCTTCTTTATTCTCAGTTGTATAGTCTACTTTACTTCATGCACCCCTTATCTGATTATGAAAATCAAATTGAGTTACTCCCATGGCTTGTGTGGGATTCTGGTTTGTCCAATATGAATAAAACAACATTCTTTTATGCAAATTTATGAGTTCTTCTATTAAAAACATTTGCATAATCAAATTTTGAAATTCAATGAATACTTTTAGCAGAAATTTTGCACCTTTTTGTGATGAATGCAATTCAGCTCTAACTATTTTGAGCTGTCGCTAAAAATAGGTAACAGGTGTAAGGTGCACCTTTACACTTTCACACTAATCTAGGGCTTTGTTAATTAATTGAGGTTAATTTTCCTTAATTGGCCCCTTTAATTCATGTCCAAGCCTAATAAAATACAATTTCTAAGGGATAAAACCCAACATTCATAAATGTCATTACACAGCACTTAACTTTGGAATATGTGTGTCCTAGGTAGGTGACCTAGGACCCATTTTCCATAGGGTGAAAGGGTCCTCACTTAGTCCTAGGACCCTATTTTTGTATAATATTTCACATTGTCCGATGTGTGTACTAGGTAAGTGACCTAGGACCCATTCACCCTATGGCGAATGGGTCCTCACTTAGACCTAGGACCCCTCTTTTAGATATGTTTTTGGTGGTATTTTAATTATTTTAAATCCATAATTCAATGTCAGCTTTTTACATTTGAATTTCAAGAATTAATGTTAAGATATGTATAAATACAAGGCTATCTCACTTAGTTTGACCTAAGCAACTTTATGAGCAAATCCTAATAGCAAGTTTATGAGATCAAGAGAATTATCAAGAGCATTTCAAGATAATTTCTAAGGCATTCAAGGGAAAATCATAGAAGATTATTGCAACAATCAAGATTCCATTGTCATGTCAAAGATTTATTGCATCATGCATGTTGTTTGAGCTAATGTTTTGATGCAGTGTTCAAGATCTATTCAAGCATATCAAAGGCATTTTGTCACATCAAGTTTCATGATCAAGATCTACATTCATTGAGGCCACTTCATGCTAGATTGCATATTTATCCAAGTTTCAAATAGGGATTGGTGAGTTGTGGCATTGCATTTGTTCTTTCATCATTCCTTTCATGCTTTTATTCATTTCAAGTTTTAATTTCCAAAATGAGGTTTGACCAAGGCAAACCCCTATTCCCTAACAAACAACATTTTTCTCTCTTTGATACATGTTATTGCAGGTTTTAGGTTGAAGATCATTTGGCGAACAAAATTGAAGAAAGTTGAAAATTTGTCAAAGATGCAAGAAAAGTTGTCAAATCATGGAAACTAATCTACAAGTTTTATTTTTGGCTTTGCGACAGTGAACATCTAGATTTTGGGAGTGCAGACATAGAAGAATAGAACCCAGAAACTAATTTTTTGGAGCCCTAGCCAGGACCCTTTCACCATAGGGTGAATGAGTCCTTAGTGAGGTTTGAAAAAGCAACTATAGTGACAAGTACACAACATTTTACCCTTTCCAGATCTGTATTTTGATAACTGGTATGTTATATTTCATATTTGTCTTCTATAACACATATTTTGAATGAAACTAGAGAAATAAAATGCATCATAGCAATTCATCTTTGACTCACCACCTCTATATTTCTATGTTTTGCTTACTTATATGAATTTTAAAACCAAAACTCCCCCGAAGATGGAGATGCTTCAAAAACTGGTGCTATGTACAAGACAAAAACCAAAAATATACTACAATACTTTGCAAAGACCAAAATTGTCTAGATCATACCTTTGTACCCTCCTTAAAAGGTAGAATTTTCTTGTGAATTTATCTAAGTTGTGCCAAGGTTGCAACCTAGTCTTCTTTTGCTAAAGAAAGAATGTTATTTGACATTCACACTGCATGTACAATTCCTTAGCTTCCTCCATATTACCTAGACTCTTCATTTTCTTATCGACAATTTCTACATTCAGAAGCAACCTTGATAGAGAAACATGTGTCAAGCTTACTACTTCCCTCAACTGTCCAAACTATTTCCTTAACTTCTCTCTCTAGTTCTGAGCAATGTTAGCTAAAAATAAAGATTTTTTGTTTGAGCTCTTATTGATCCATTCATGTCTCTTGATAAATTATATAATTCAACCAATTTAGTAATTTGTGACTCAATGGAGTCAATCTAATCTTTGATTTTTTTGGTGGAGCTTGGCCACCTTAGGAAAAACTGATATAGAGTAATCACTTCATTTATACATTCTTTAAACATCTTCAAGTTTTCTTGTAGTTCATTATATGCACAAGTATACTGGTCATATGCTTCTGTCATTCTTTTATCACTCAATTTTCTTATGGCCTCTTGTTTTGCCTTTTTTCTCCAGGTGAGAGGAATGATCCTTAAAAGAATCCATCAAAATCCTTAGTTTCTATTCTAGAGGCAAGGAAACATCAATATTTACTTCCAATAATCCTTCTTGAATGATATTTACAGCATCATCAACTAATTCAAGGTGAGTGCAGGGTCATGGGGGTCCAAAAAGTGGCGATATGAACAAAAATGGCTGACAACTTTTTTTAATCCAAATTTGATGAAATGAAAAGGGTTTATCAAGAAAATTGTCATCTTTCCAAAAATACAAGATACACCTTATTTGGAATTAAATAAATAATTTATTCATTATTGATTTTATACATACATTCTAACTAAAGTCTTGATTGATAGGCTGATTGAAAAAATCTATAATTCTTAAACATTTTCACATTTTTTGAATCCGAAAGATGCATCACATTCTATGCTTCCCATACTATAGGATAAAAAAATAAAAAATTGAATTTCATAAATTTTAGACCAAGTTATGGTGGTTAGACAAACAAGTTTTAATATTTTTTAAAAGTTTTATTAAAAAATTCATAACTAATTATTTACTTGCATAAAAATTACAAAAAAAATATGGCAAAACCGGGCACATGTCCTCTACTTATATTGAATTTTTCAAACAAATATATTATGTTTTTCTTGTACTTAGGTTGGTTAGACATACACCTGATTTTTATTTTTTCTTGAAAAATTTAGTACTACTACATTGAAATTTCAAATTTTCACCAAAGAGATTTACTTTTTTCCAAAAAAGGAATATTATATTAGAAACTACATTCAATTTGCTACAAATTTTGTGCTTACATTATTTTCAAATTATGTTAATAACTTATTCAATTTTTTATGTCAAGTTGATTAAGTCTATTTTTCTGAATTATCATTGCCACTTAAGGGCCTAGTTTGGGCCCCCATGATCCTACACTGACCCTTCACTTTTCTTTATATGTTCTTGCAAAATTTCCTTCCTTGTGGACGTATGTAGAATATCATCAAGTTGTAATTTGTGAAGGGGAGACATATTAGATAGATATACTTGGCCTTCATGAGTGGGGATATACAAAAGTTGAGGAGTTATTACCAGTTGGAACTGCACCTACAAAGACAATAGTTCTTTGAGAGAGACTGAAGATGAGGAAATTTTATCCTTACCCATGGAAGCATCTTGCTTCTCAACAACCTTCTCCTTTGTATCCTAAATAATCTTAGAAAATTTATCTGCATTCATTTGTTCATTACTTTTAGAGTTCTCTAGAGGAGGGACAACAACCTTACTTTGTTCAGTGCCTTGTGTACCAAATTTCACTAGAGGAGCAATCTCCTCATTTTTCTTTTCATCATCAATAACCATATTACCTTCAAATGATAGATCAATGTATTGAGTGGACACATCAAGAATATCTTGTAGGATAGTGTCATTTGAAGAAGCATGATCCATGCTCATCTTCATCTTCTCAGTGATCTTGGTTGTCTTCTCTTCAGATCCTTTTTCTTCTTCCTTTTCTATCTCCATTCTAGAGATAATTTGTACTTTTTGTACACTTGAGATGCCTGTATCTTCTATATTTTTATTTTTCAGAGGGATGCACCATCGACATTACCTTGCATCTCATCAATGATTTTCTTTGTAGTGACTTCAGTTTCATTTTAAATTTTATTTTGTATATCCCCATCCAGGCTCATTAAAAGATCTATTCTTCTCTTGGTTTGGAGCTCTTCTACTTGTCTTATGACAATCTTTTTTTTCTCTTCCTGGGAGACAGAAATCCTAGATATATCAATTTCCTTTTGTTTCATTTCTTCATCAACCTTGATGGCTTCATCTCTTCTATGTCTTAGTGCCTCAACAAGGCTATCCAAAGCTTTGTTGACAATGTCATTGAAATAAATGTTTTGCATCAACATATACTCAATGACAACTATTTCAACTCTCCTTTTCTTTCCTAAAGGAACATTCGGATGTAGCATCATTGTCCCATTTATTAAATCACTCTCCACAATTCCATTTAGTATTGCACCAAAGTCTGGGGGGTCATGTGTGATTGAAGGAGCCTTCTCATTCTTTTCTTTAGCAATTCCTTTTCCTTTATTTTTCTATAGGGATATCTCTTCTTCTTTTCTTTAACTTGCACATTTCTTTCTTTTCTCTAAGATAAAAGATTTTACTTCTTCTTCTTCAATTTCCTCAATATCATCTGACTCTTCCTCATTTTTTTTTCTCTTTTTACCTTTCTTTTAGGCTTGGCATGTCTAACTTGAGTGTCCTTTTTCTCCAGAGTAATTTGAGATGTAGCTTTTCTTTTACTGTTGGTTGTTTGAGAAGATTCAAAAGGTAGTGGAGCAATTGTAACAATAGGAGAGGTTCTACCTAATCTTATTGGACTAGGAATCACTTCTGGAAGAGCATATTTGACATTGGAAGCCATCGTAGGAGCATCCAATGTACCCAATATCTTATGAAGCTCTTCTTTGATTTTAATTTTTAAATAACGCAAAGCACCAGTTTCCTTCAACACTTTGTCAACTTTCTTTCCATTGGTTTCTTCTCTCTCTTTTTGGTAGATTTCATCCATAATTTCTTTGTACGTACCAAATATTTTTATTTTAGGATCTTTAGGTTTTGAGAAAAGAATATCTATGTAACTTTGTTAAAAACCATCCTTAACCTCATAAGGTAGTTCAGATATCTAGATAGTTCTATGTTCTATTGACTCCATAAAATAAGGATCCTTTTTTTACCATAAAGGTTATCTCATTTTCATATTTTTAGACCAGACTAGGTGGTATACTATATCTCCCCTACAACTCTTGTTGCAATTTTTTAAAGAAATCCTAGTGCATGGTAGAATATGATTATTCATCTAGAAACCCATCCATATGCTTCTTGATTTGTGTAGCTACCAGAGTGAATTTATCCCACATTTTTCCTTTAAAGCCAGGTAATTCATTTAGGAAGAAAAAAGGAAATACATATGATCAAGGAACCAAACCTGAAGTTATATTTGGTCTTTTTTGATCTTTTTAGGTTTTCCATCAGCTATTCTCTCAATAGCTCACATAGGTCAACATTGGAATTTTCTTTCACCATTTGATGAGTGGTATGAATTGTTGTGGAAGTAGCAGACCCTTCCCTATTTGTGAAATGGATTCTATATGCAATACCCATTGTAGCATACCAGGCACTGAGATTTATCATATCTTTTACCATTAGGGCTCTCTTATCAAACTTCACACCAGTGAGTTCCATAATAGTTTCACACTTTATAGATTTCCATACTGAGGTTAGTCTAGAGGCACATAGATCGGTACTTTCCCTAATAGAATTCTTGGTGATCAAGTAGGGTTTGTCTAACCAAATGAAATTGACATGAATATGGCTCAAGTTGGTTCTTACCCATTCCACATTTTTGCAGAAGTTTGGAAAGTCTTTCCAGATGTCCAATCCTTTTGCAGCGATGTTCCCATACTATGGCTTGTAATCTCCATTCTCATTTAGTAGCTCATGTTGGACCCTTTCAAAAGAAGAGGTATGATTAATTTCATTTAGTTGAGCATGGATATAAATTCTTATGTCTTCCCAATACACCACGTCCACTAGAATATTTGAAAATGCCTCATCTTTGTCTACCTCCATTGCTTTGAATGGGAATTTCTTGTATTTGGGTCTTGGTCTCTTAGTAACAACAATCATAGTTGGTGTAACCATGCTACCGCTGACTGATACTAGGGTTCTATATGAGCAAAACCAAAAAAAATACCTGAAAAACTGTTGTTAGGGTTTCCTCGCAACACATGTAGAGAGTCTTCTTTTCTCCTTCCTTAACACTTGCATAAAATGAGATTAGTTCAATTAATTTAGGAACAAAATATCTTTTACACCAACCCTAGTTATTTTGTAATAATTTCACTTATTTGATTTTGACACTTAGAAGCTTTCTACGCCCTGAGATATTACAGAGACCAAGGATCCTTCAAGACACTTATGCAAAAGATGTGATTGCTCTAGAGGCCTAACCAATCAATTTAATATTGCTAGTTACCATTATGATGAAGATTTTAGCATCTCATACATTTTAGGGGTTTGATAGAAAATACAATTGCAACTCCCTCTAAATCAATACTATTATTCCTTAGTTACTAGAGGACTCATCTATACCATGTTGAGGTATAAAATCATTCTTCATTTCATTTTCTTTGTTCTTTTGCTGAAATTTCAAGCTTCTTTAGGGGAGCAAAAGATCAAGTACACTCTTTCCCTTACATAATCTAGCAATGTGTCCTAATTTGTTGCAATTTTAGCAAATGATACTTGCTTGTGGAGAAAAATTGCTTCTTTTCACATTAGACCTGCAATCAACAGCCTTATGACCAAACTTGTTTCTTGTGTAGCATTAGTCATATAAGGATTGAGAGGTCATAGCATTGTTTCTTATCACTTTACTTCTGCATTCATTAGCCTTGTGGCCAAAATTGTTGCAAGCATAACACTGACCATGAAATGATTGAGTTTTCATAGACTTGTACCTTGAATTCCTAAAGAGGTTCTAAATCAATTTTCTTCTGCATTCAATCACCTTATGACCAAAATTATTACAAGCATATCATTTACCATCAAGAACCTAGTAGGAGCAATTTGTTCGGGAGCAAGCTTTCTATAGTTCTTTTTGCTCTGAACATGAATGAATCCTTCTCCCTTTATGCTATCATGAATTTTCTTTGAATTTTTTGGAGGATGTCTCCTTAGGCTCTTTAGGGCAAGCATTCTCCTCTTTTATTTTGGATTGTCCTTCAACTTTGAACTTATCATACAAATTTTCTAATGCTTTGAACAATCTGGAGAATCAGAAAAGGTTTACAAAGATCTAATAAACTCTTCATATTGCATATGTGTTTTGTGAGATCTGAGTGATTACAAAATTTATGGTTATACTAGTAGCATTTTTTACTATTTTAATGTGTCCAGAAGGCTCGATAAAGTCGGATTTGGCTTTTGTTTCATCCAAATTGGAGATCATTTGATAAAGTTGCAAACAAGGGTTTGAAGCTCAGATTTGGTGAATAGATTTTTATTGAAGCATTTTCGGCACAAACAGACCTTTCCATTACATTCAGAAAGCCCAAAAAACCCTATTCTCATATAAAAAAATTCTATTTTAGACAAATTTTATTTTTGGCAAAATTTTCTTTTGCTAGGAGGGTCATCACTGCAAACTAAATTTAGCTATTTTTTAAAAAAATCATAACTTTTTGCCACAGTGTCCATTTTCTGCAAACAAGATATCATCAGAAAGCTATAGATGAGCACTTTCCATCCAAAGAGGTATTGACAAGAATTTTTTCCATTTTCTGCTAGATATTGCAAGTTGAAGCTATTTGGTGCAAATTTCTTCAAAAGGCCATAACTTTCGCCCCGATGCTCCAATTTTTAGAAACAAGTAGGCGTTGGAAAGGTCTTGGAGACCACTACACAACCATAAGGATAATTTTTCTATATTTTTTATTATATTATTTTTGTATTAGAATTTGTAATTTTAGCTATTTTGAGCCTATTGAGCATTGTATCATGGAAAAGGATTTGTAAATGCATTAAAATTATAAAGTGACAACCTTATAATATTTGGGGGTGATCTTTAATACCAGTGAAAAGTGTGGGATTGTATTGGTGTTCTTTTTTGGTGATTCATTTGAGGAGCTATCATGGGTTTTTTTATTCATCCTTTTATGGTAATTCTGAAAAAGGATATTATGAGTCTTGGAAAAAAGGTATCCTGACACATCTCAGGTGACCTAATGTTTTTCCATATCTTTATAGACTCATACCTGAACTAGACACAGCTTGGAAGCAATCAGTTTGGGGTAATAATAATGATCACATTGTAAGATTAATTGGTACATATATTGGTGTTGATATTCCTATGGATATTCTTGTGGAGATCTCAGATATTGAGTGCCCACACACATTTTGGACCAAAATTTGGGAAATCTTTGGAGACCATCATATCTCTCCATTCCTAGATGATCTTGCTATAGATTATTTAATTCCCCTTGATGATGTTGATAATATATCCTTTGATGATGATACTTTAGAGGAGCTTAAGTATATAATAATTTTCTTGAATGTCTAGTTGACAAAGAGACTTCTCTTCCTACTTTTTCTCCTATTCAGATCACATTTATTATTGCAATTGATGATGTTTGCATAGCTATAGATATGGCTTCTTGTGATTTAGTGTAGCAGGATATTCATTGTCATTCAGATTTGGCTACTTTGGATGACTTCTCAATAGACATTTCAGACTTGTTTGTGGAGCCTCATATTTTAGATTTGGGAGACACCATTGATTGCATTCATATTCTCTTTGATAGAGATGATCCTTCTTTAGTTGTTGTGAGGGAACACTTTGAACCTCTTGTTCATTCTCTACATGATTATCCTTTGCAATTTGACATGAGTGTGTATTCTTTTGGACAAAATTTGGAGGAGGCTTCTTTGTCTTCAGAGGAGATATCATTGTCTTTGCATTATGCTCTACATTCATCTCTAATAGATTTTGGATTGTCCTCTTCAGTAGTGTGGCCTAGAACACTTGTTTGGATTGTGTCAGCTTTTGGCATCGACATGGAGACACTTGAGCATGCTTCAAATACATCATAGATAATTTATATTCCCTCATCTTCCTTTCAAGATTAGGAAGAACTCTTGCATACATTCATGGTTTTGTTTCTTCCTAAGGGGAGGAGCATTGTTAAGCAAGATTGGATCATCTTCAACATTCAATGTCAAGCTTCTACCATTGCAAGAGACTCACCATTGAGGGGGGGTTGCCTTATCTCTCTTATTCTTTCTCTTATGGGGGAGTCTTTTTCCTCACATGGGGTTTTGGCCTTCTCTTGTATCATTGAGTGTTTTTTGTATTTCATCTCTCTTTTAGGGAGGAGTTTTTTCCCACTGGGTTTTTCTCCTTTTCTCCGTTTGTGAGAGATTTATTTGCATTTGTGCATGGGTACCTAATATGGCCTCATTTTCCAAGACCCATCATCTTTTCCATCCTCCTAAGCTATGCTTAAGGGGGGTGTTGGTGTAGGTTTTTATTTGATGAGTGGATTAATTTATTTTCCCTTAGTCCTAGGTTTTTCTTGGGTATGTGCAAGATCATGATGGACCAAAAGTGGCGATAATGTGTAGGGTATGTGGTGATGACTTGTTTTTACCCAAAATTAATGAAACGAAAAGGGTTTTAAAAGGAGATTCTCAGCTTTCCACCAATATAAATTATGCTTTACTTTGAATTTAATAAATAATTATTATTCATTTTCTATTTGAATTATGACTAAATTCTTGATTGATAGGCTGATTGAAAAACATCTATAACTTTCAAACGGTATCACATTTTTTGAATCTGAAACATGCGTCACATTCTATGCTTCCATACTATAGGATTTTTAAAAAAATGAATTTCATGAAGTTTAGACCAAGTTAAGGTGGTTAGAGAGACGAGTTTTTATATTTTTTAAAAGTTGTAATAAAAAAATTATAATTCATTATTTACTTGGAAAAAATTACAAAAAAATATGCATCACATCCAGACATGAGTCCTCTACTTATATCTAAAATATTATAAAAAAATATTATCATTTTATTATGGTTAGGGTGGTCAGACAGACACCTACTTCTTATTTTTTCCCGAAATTTAAGTACTCTGCATTGAAATTTTAAATTTTTACCAAATAGATTTATTTATTTTTAAATAAACTGAGTAGTTTAGAAACTACATTCAATTTTCTACAGATTCTATTCTTACATATTTTTGAAATAATATAGATAACTTATTCAAATTTTTACGTCAAGTTGCCTAACTCTAATTTTTTTCCATTTAAGGGCATGTTTTTTCTATGATGATCCTGCACATACCCTCCTACACTTAATTAAGATTGCTTAGAATAATAAAGTGAGTTTATTACTAGGAAATAAGTGTGTGGTGGATTCCACTTTTGGTGGTCCATCTCCACTTTTTTTGGTTGATTCCTATTGATTGGATTTTCCACCTACCTCCTCTCCTAAGTTCTATATAAACCCACTACCTAACTTGTATTTGCATCTTTGATTCGTGCATTCATTCATGTATTGATTTAGCTTGGAAGCTCTTAATGTAATATTGTCACATCAAAATTGCATAATCTATCAGAGTCCTAGTTTGCATTCTTATTTATGTTTTTCCAATTTATGTAACTTTGATTTTCTCTTAAAAAGTTCCTTGGGTTATTCAATCTATTTCAGATTTCTAACAAAAAAAGGTACCTATTCTATTTTTACAATGGGTACCCATTTTAAAATGGGTACCTATTCTATTTTAGAATGGGTGGGTACCCATTTTAAAACGAGTACCTATTCTATTTTTAGAATGGGTACCCATTTTAAAGTTGGCACTCATTCTATAAAAAATTGAAATACCAACCCACCTTTTGAATTTTTTAGGCTTGGTAAAAGTATGGTAACCCAACCCTTAGGCTTGCACCCACAAGTACAAGGCCATGCCATTGCCAAGAGAAGAAACTAACTTTGGCAATATGGTTGATGAATTTTTTTCTAGACTTTTTTATGAAATTAAAACTCATTATAGATTATGATTCCTAGCTTTCAAATATGTAATTATTTTATGATTGGATTATTTTTTAATTTTTAATTAAGTTATGAGGAAACTAGTCCATAAACTTGAAATGCCAGGTTTTCATATTTTTTGAATAACTTTGATTTTTTAATTTTCTTGTGACAAAATATATGGCATCAATCTACACACAATTATTTACAACAAAAAAAAATGATTAGTTTAGCTCAAATTATGGTGGTTGTACACAAGGGGTTTTCAAAAATAACAATTATGGTCAATAATATTTAATAAAAAAATGTTTGTGAAAAATTGTAAAAAATATCCTCATCAATCTTCAATATAATATGTGCATCTTTCTCCAAAAGGAATTATAGAAAAAAAATTATTTAGGTCAAATTATGGTGGTTGTACACGTGCATGGTATGGTCCTAAAAAGTGGCTTTTAAAAAGTATTTTTTATACATGCCTACTAAAATTAATTTATATCATCTCAGTATTAGACTAAATTACATATTTGAAAACTAGACTCAAAATACTACATTTCCTAGTAGTACTGGACTTTTTAAATATTCTATGTGTAAGTGCTTCAATTTTTCAATCCAACTATAACATATTTTGAAAATTATGAAAAACACTTCCACTTTTTTAACATTTTATGGATCCAACTTCTTGCATCCACCCTTTCATGTAATCTTGTTCTAAAACATGTAAAGTTTGAAAGGATGAAGTTTGAGCATGTTACATTTTTTAAGCATGGATTTAAGAGCCCAATATACAAGTCAAATATTTGTACTCATAAATCCAAGCCTAAGGATTATAATTTAATTGGTTTAAATATAAATCATATATGTTATAATGCAATTAATCCATAAGGTACTTGTATTATGACTTAAAATACTTTTTTGGCTACTTTCCCCCCCTTATTTCCATGCAATGCCTATGATGAGTCATATATTTAAGCCTAATTGCTCTAGGTGTAACATAGGTGACTAAGAGGAACTACACCAATATCAACACTTTTTAAAAATTATATGCATGCATTTATATCACTACAAGGATACGGACATGTGCATAAATGCACAATGCACACATGAGACTTGAGTTTGCACACGAGCTTTGTGAGCATCATATATATCTTTGAGTAAAAAAATAAAATTCAAAAATACTACACTTTTTGGATGTCTATTGGGAATGTGATCAATCAAGCCCAAAAATACCAATATGTTCTTCTAGAACACCCAATTAATTAGATCTTTTTATGAATCCAAACTAACTAGACCAAAAAATTAAAGCCTTGGGTGAGTTAACTCCTTTCAAATGGGGACATTTTGTTCCACCTAAGTTTGTGTGCTAAAAATTACATCACCAAGTTTTTCAATGTATAAGGAATTATACTCACATTAAGATAAGGTCTAGGATGATTTTAGATATCTTAGCAATGCCTTGAAATAGGGTGCATGCATCTAAACTTAGTAGAAAATAAAGATTGATTAAACTGATAATTTACACAATTAGTAGAATTATTTTTACCATGGGTATTGTGAATTTACCTTCTAATGAAAGTTGTGACTTTTTCTTTTATGCGAGATTTTCGAAATCAACTATTGGGAAAGCAACAAAATCATTATTATGTGAATAACATAGAATGTGAAGAATGTGAAGAGTTTAAATGTTTCATCTCAACTTTTTCATGTTTAATCTTTCGTATTGGTATATTAGCAATATGTGGGAAATTCATATATTCACTCTAAACCATGTTTGGAGGATTCACTTTCATGGTAACTTTCATTCTATGTTCATTCTTTTATATGTAGGTGTAAGAATAGGAGTGGTGTTCATGGTATATAGGCATGTTGTAAGTATGAGGAACTAATGTGAGCCATTGAGAAGGATCCATTTTAAATTCATAGAGGCTTTGTAAACATATTTATTAGACTATGGATAGTGGAATGAGGAGAGAAATGTTTACTCTTAGTAGATCCTTTACCTTTTTGATGTTTCTTCAAGGTAATTGTCTTATCTTAATTTGTCTGAATGTTCTCTTTTGTATTATTTACTTATAGTTCATAATACATCTTATGTTTTCTGAATGATATGAATATGATACACTATTTAACATCTCTTAGAAGTGAAAATATAATTATTATGAAGATGTTTATGGGATCAACAAATATGAATAAATAAACTAATGAAAATTAGAAAAATTATCAATCACTTTACAAATCAATTAATATAAGAAAAGATATTCACAAAAAATATATATGTAATGATAAATTTTTAAAATAAAAAATACTAAAAACTCTTTTATTATATTTACTATAAAATTATTTTATAGAGGTGCATCATGTGGGAAAACCCTTCTCATAACACAAGGAGAAAGAAAAAGAAATCCAATTTTGGTGTTATTGAATTCAATTACTTAGTCTTTAATTAAATTGATTATTTAACTTTTTATCTTCTTATTCTTTAAGAGGACTTAAAAAGAGAAGAGAAAACCTAAACCAAAAGAATCATATGGAAAAATTGCCAATGCAGTGGCCCTCCCTAGTGAAGTAGTGAAGAAAAAGATTAGCCAAGCTCCAATTGTCACTTGATCTCAATTCTATAAAAAGAATCCCAATTTTGATGTTATTGAATTCAATTACTTATAGTCTTTAATTAAATTGATTATTTAACTTCTTATCTTCTTAATTTTTACAAGAACTAAAAAATAAAAGAGAAAACCTAAATAGAAAGAATCATATGGAAAAAATGTCAATGGAGTGGTCCTCCCTAAATAAGCAGTGAAGAAAAAAGATTACCCAAGCTCTAATTGTCACTTGATGTCAATTTTATAAAAAGAACTCTAATTTTGATATTATTTAATTCAATTACTTATAATCTTTAATTAAATTGATTATTTAACTTCTTATCTTCTTATTATTTTTTGCGAGAACAAAAAAAAAAAAAAACGTTAACAGAAAGAATCATATACAAAAATTGTCAATGGAGTGGCCCTCCCTAGTAAACCAGTGAAGAAAAAAGATTTGACAATTAGCCAAACTGTAATTGTCACTTGATGTCAATTCTATATGCTTCATTTTCATGTTGAATTCTATCTTGGGCAGTCGAATTCTCTTGTAGGAAGAATCTGGTTGAAGAAAACAAGAAGAAAAGGACAACGTATGTAAGGATGTGGGTTGTGTGAGTAATGATATTTTTTTTGGTATAAAACGAAGGACAATGTAATCATTCATGAAGTTTCAGAGCTGAGTTAAGCCCAAGATAAAATAATTAGGAAGCGAAGTGATAAAAGAAATATGTAAACAAGTTTGCAATTATACAATTTTTGAAAAGACATTCGTTATAATAGTGTCAAAACCCTGAAAGGAAATTGCTTCTATGATTGTATGAAGAAAGGTATCTCACAGCAGCATTCCTTGACCCAAAACAAAAAGTATTCCATGACGATCAGATTTGAGTTGAAATCATGGTAAAATCAATGTCAGTTGATGGTGACAGTCAAAGCGGGACCACCCTGGTCAATGTAGTCACCCTCAAAACACTAGTTTTCTCCCTGCAATTAGATTGGAGTTAGACTACCTACAAGTAAATTCAACGTACTTATTTTCAATCCTTAAGATGATCATGATAGAGGAGGGCAGAAGTGCCTAGAGATCTGCTAAATGACAGACCCTACGCGAATATGTGACCTACCTATTGCCTTTCTGCCAAAATAGATTTCAACGTTGGTGGGGAAGCTTTTTGGTTCCTCATTGAATGAAGTCCCCACATTCCTCCAAAATGATAATACTAATCTGTAATATTCTGTCAAAGTTCAATGTAAATATGAAAACATTAGCTTAATCCTAAATTCTTCTGTTATTTGTGTATCATAAAGAAGTTTGAAGGCTTTTGTTTCCTTTACAAGCATACAAAAGTTTCTATAAACTTCTTCAAATTTAAGGTTTAATTGGCTTTTGTTATTTATGTTCAATGATGTAATATTGTTATTTTCAGTCGGGGCTTCGTGTTGTATTTCATAACTGGAGTGGTATGCTCTATTTTGTGTTGTTGCTATTGCTATTAGAGTCACTGTTATGCTGGCTGCTTTCTTACAGCTGGATTATTATGTGTAAGTTTAGCTGGGTCTGTATGATGTTGATGGTGCTACGGTTTCTAGTTCTTTTTTCTTTCTCATCCCGTTGTTGGACTGATGTTTATTCTATTGTATCTTTCTTTAAACTTTATTCAATAATAATAATAAAAGTTTCTATAAACATCAATGGTCAACTTAAATAACCATATTTTTAATTAAATAGTCAGAATGGATCATTAAAACTAATGATTTGTATAAGGTTAATCGAACGGATCCACCTCCATCTAATATTCACAAGCCTAATGTTGATGGGGCTTTTAAGGGGAATCGAGGAAAATATGGACCTAGTCCTGTTATTAGGGATCATATTGATAAGGTCATTTCATCTACTTTTAGTGGCCTTGTGCATCTGACTGATGTCTCTTGAAGCCCACTTCGTATCAGACCTAATGGTCATCAATTCATCTAGAAGAGTTTCAACAGGGCCATCTCCTTTCTTTATCAAACTCACCAACAATTTGTTCCATTCTTCCTTTGTCTTCTCTAAAGAATCCAACTCACAAGTTCGCGAGGAGCTTGGAGACTTCTTGGTGGCAATGCAGCCAACAATCTGTTCAAATATTAAAGTATAATCCCATACCTCATGCTGAATTTTGATTAAATTGACCCTATGTTCGGTGAGGATTTCTGATCGAAAGATGATTATATTGATAGCCTTTTTGATGTATTCAGGATCCTCATCTCCTAAATTTCTTGAATCAATCAACATTTCCCTGGGCTTCTTATTGATAGCTTTTAACTTCTTTAGATATTTTCTGTATTTTTCTTCTTTGTCCCACCATTTTTTAATATATTATATTATTTGTTGACCCAATGCCTTTGCTTCATCATCATACTTATATCCTTGGTCAAGGAGTCCTATTTCTTTTCAGAGAATATTAATCCATACATCAAAAATTTGAGATTTTCTCTTCATTTCATTTAGCTCATCAACCTCTTCTTGACTCATCAATATAAGAACCTCTGATGGCATTGGTTGTTCTGTGGTTGATTCAGTGAGCTCCTTCAAAAACCTTTTCATCTGTCCAACTTGTGCTTTTAGCTCATCCTTAACCTGCTTGTCCTTTTCCATTCTAGACTTAGCTGAAGTAGTAGCCAAATCTAGAAGTGACATCTGCTAATTACAGGTTTGCTTTCCCAGATTGACTGTGCTTATCTGATAATCAATAGCCTGCAATTCTCTGTCATATTTGTCTACAACTGGGGTAGCAATTTCTACAATTAAATCCCCCTCAACAATTAGCTTGGTAGAATGTATGGCTCATGGATTCTTTTCAGGCTTTACCTTATCTACCTCCTTAATCATATCATCCCAGCTCACTAGTTGAGCTTGGATCTGCTGCCTTTTTTCTCAATTCAACTTCATTCATGTTGGAATACTTGGTGAAGTTGTTATCTGCTAAGCACTTGGGGGTGTTGGCTTCGAAGGCAGTGGAGGTGTAGAAGTTTCTCCAATTTTTGACACTGATGAAACCTTTTGCTGCTCAAGCTTCTCTTTTTCAGCTTTCTCCTTTTCGCACTTCTCATTTTTCAGCTTTGATGTCAGCAATCTTCTTCAGTTCCATCTCCATTTTATGAGCTTCTTCTTCATCCTTTTTCCTTTGTTCTTCCTCTTCTTCTCTGGCCAACTCCTCAACAACTAGCTTCTTTTCACTCTCCATTATCTCTTGTTGCTCATCTTCTGTGAGGACATGTTCCATCTCCTCTTCCCTCCAGTGGTTTCCTTCTCCTACATTTGCTTCTTCATCTCCAAACTCTTCATCTTCTCCCTCTTCTCTAGTTAGGTCTTCTTAGAGGGGAGTCTCTTCATAATCAAATGAGGGGGGATATTCGGTGATATTTATTACAAGGGGCTCTTCCCCTTCTTTATTTGTTGTTTCTACCATTGAACGTGTTATAGAAGGGGTTTCTTTAGTGTAAACTTCCTCAGTTTGTGGAGTGGTATACTGACCTTCTTGAACTATTTTTTCTCCAAGATACACAATAGAAATGGGATTAGCACCAAAACCTAGAACAACTCCAACAGTAATAGCTTGGTAGGAGACTATAGCCTTTTGAAAGGCTTTTGTTACCTTTTCCATTGTAATTGCTTCTTCTCCTGCTTGTGAAGGTTGCTTCTTAGTCCTCTAATATTTCCTTGGTTTGACAGCTGAAGATGATTCAACCTGGGAATCCTTTCTTTTCCTTGTAGCTCTACCTTGAGGCCGGTTGAGGCATATGTCAATCCACTTTATGCTCTAATCAATAACCACCTCAGAAACCTTGTTTATGTCAAATTGTTCCTTTTCCATCTAGTTGATAGGATCCAACTCTTTTGTTGCAATTTCATCTACCTCATATTCAGGATCAAGGAGGACACCATCATCTAACAACCCTTCAGGTATATTATCTTTAATATTGAAGTCCCTCATCTTAGGGACAGTCAACCTTTCATATCCTCTTTTTCTAACTCCAAATTGATCCTAAGGTTAGCCTAGAAATCTTTGAGGTGATTCTCATGATAGCGGAACAAAGATGCATATAACTCATTCATCTTCCCCTTTGGGTCAAAATTATTTCTTTCCTCATAAAATTTCAAATTGCAGGTCTGGAATTCTTCTGTTGCACCCTTGAAGCTACCACTATTGATTTACATGAATAAAAATATAATTCCATAAGAAATGAATGACACCCTGCTTTGTGTTTGTCTAAGAACTTGGCATTTACCTCTGCTTCTTGTTAGGAGAATTCCATTAAAATCATTTTATTGATGTAGCACCTTGGTAGCTTGAATGGAGCCTTGTCAAAACCAAACAGTCTAATGTAAGTAATTTTGGGGTATTAAATAAACCAACTCCCCCATTCTTCAATAAAATTCATGGCTTCTGGAGTCAATCTGAAGCCAACATCTCGCATCAATCAGTTAATAGCAACATACATGAAAGCAGATGTCATTAACTCTTTTGAAATGTTTTTCCACCTTCTTGAGCTCCAATTGGTCATAATACTTCCAGACTCTATTCTCTCTAGCTGCTTTCCCAAGAACCCCTTATGTGTTCAGGCCTAGAAATTTTCCCATTCTTGCAGCATAGTAGATTATATAAGAACTCATATAGAACACCTTGGTATCCTTCACCTAGGTGAGCTAATTGTGAATGGCATTGAACACCATTTTTCCCCAGTCCAAATACTGTTTTCCATCAAGAACAATTTGAATAAAAGAGAACATCGAGTTCTCAAATGCATTTGATTCCTCTTTCCCAAATGCCCTGGACAATAGTGTGATGACCTCACTTACTTCCATAGAGAAGTTAGACCTCCTAGGTTTGGTGGATAGTTGCTTTATTGACTTCTTTGTTTTCAACCACTTCTTATTTATAAATCTTAGGTTATCATCCACATTTTCCTCATATTGGTGCAATGCCTCAGCTTCTATCATGATTTTGAGGTTAGGATGAGGAGGTAAGTCAAAGAGTAACCTTATCATTCTCAGTGTTAAATCAATTATTTCAGTCCCCCAAGGATCAATACATTTCCTCTAGATTGGGTTGCATACGTGTACAACAGCTAGTATGAATTCAAGATATTGCACAGGTATGGGAAATGAGGCTACATGTTTCAGTCCTTAATTAGAAATCTTCTTAGACCTTTGGCTGGAGCTTCTAAGAAATTATCCTTCACAAACTACTTGAGGTCAATGTGACCAACCAATGTATCAGTTATCTTCATTATCTCTAGCCCAAACTTTGATGGTACTGGATTTCCTTGAAATTTATACTTCATTGTCAAGGCAAGTTGTTTTGGATTCAATCTCTTAGCCTTTTGTCCTTTTTCCACTTCTTGTACCTCTTGCACCTCTTCGGTGCCAATATCCTCTTTTGAAGTAGACATTTAATAGACCTACAACCATTGCATTCATTAGTTAGAACGAGGACTGTAAAGAGTTAGACATTAAATACACTCCATATTAAAACTCTATATCTTGAAATAAGTACTCATTCTCATAATATTTATGTTATTTTTGAAGGTCGGGATCAGGATAGCACTTGGAACATGACCATTAAAAAACTCCCTTAACATTCTATCAGAAATTGTAATCAGGTTGAAACTCATCACTTGAACCTTGTGGAAAGGTTGATCAGAAGTCAGGATCAGGACAACACTCAGAATCAGAACCTTAAAGAAAGTGTATCAGAAGTCGGGATTGGGACAACACTTGGCATATGAACTTTGAAAAGGGAATGGGTTTAAGTTTCACTCCGAAGTCCGATCCCAACCAAAGGTTGGAATTTAGAATCGGGATATAACCTAATCCTGGAACTCATTGTGGTGTCAAGGATCTGGTTTTGATCTGACGTTTGATCCTGAAAGTAATGTGGAAATCAAAATCAGAACAATTAGCATTGGAACCTTCCTCATGGTATTAGGTTAAGGTTTCATTTTGATTGTGATTTCCAAATAAAGTCAAAATTCAGGATCGGGTTGGAACTTGGCACCAGATCAATCATTTCAGACAAGGTGAGGTTATGTTCTGATGTTTGATCCTAACCAAAGTTCAGAAGTTGGAACCAGAACCATATCAAGAACTAGAACCACACAAAGGTGCAAAATTATGGATTAGTTCTAAAACCCGATCCCGCAACCTATGCGGAAGTTGGAATTGGAATATGACTGATCATGGGGATGACAAAGTGATTTTCTAATTTTTATAGAACTCTTCAGGATTCAGGATTGGGACTATTACAAACATCAGAACCCTAATAAAAGACCAACCCAATACTTAATCAAATTTTATGGTCTCGAGGATCAAATGCAAGAAGAGCATAGGATTCAAACTCTATTTTGCAAAGGCCAACATAATTAAATACTTTCAAAAATTTCAAACGAAGCCAACCCAAAAGTATAGAAACCCTAAATGGGCTAGGGCACAATGGGAACAAAGAAATCCGTGAACAAAAAAATGAGATAAAAAAAAAAGTAAAAACAACAAACACCCAAAAGAGGAACGCCACAAATGAACCAAATGGTAAGAAAGGAAAAAATAATAAAACAAGAAAAAACAAACAAAACACGTGAATGAACAAGCAAGAACACGAGCAAGAAACAAGAAAACAAGAAAAAGAAGAATGGAAAATCCCTACCTCAAAAATTGTGATGCCAAAAATGATGATGCCTGATCCAAAATCACCAAATTTCACCTCATGCCCCAAATCCTCTACTCCACTCTAGCTCTTTTCATTGAAAATATAAAGAAATTATGAGCCAAAATTGAAGGGCAGTCGAAATATAAACTAGTTCACATGTGCAAACTAACTACCATTAATGCGAGGTAGTTCGAGCCTCAAGATTGGGGCAACACTCATTAATGAACCATCGCAAAATTCACAAGGTAAGTTAGAATTCAAGGTCGAGAAGGAACCCAGCACAAGAACCTTCAAAGAATGTAAGGTTCCAAACTCATTCTAAAACATGAACTTGACAGGAAGAAACACAAAGGACATGGGAATCAAGATTAGGAAGGAACCAGGAATAGGAACCTTGGAAAGGTTCTTGGTTTCGGTCTGATACTCAATTCTGAAACAAACAAAAGAAAAAGAATCAGAAATCAGAGTCGGGATGGAAGTTGGAATTTGAAACCCCGAAAGGTGCCAAGTGTTGGTTCCATTCCAAAACCTGCTTCTGACAAAACAAGAAGACGAGCAAGTGGAGATTGGAATTGGAATGGACCAAGGAAATTGAACCTTCTTTAAGTGCAAAGTTCAAGTTCCGTTTCGAAACTCGAATTTGACAAAGCAAAACAAAACAAGGAAGAAACACAGGGATCAAAATTGGGACAAACATGAGAACTTCGCACTTGACGAAGGTTCAAGGTGACAATTCCAGTCTGATTCCCAAACCTGAAAAAACAAACAAAAAAAGGCTTGGAAGGAAAAAAGACAACTCCCAAAGCCAAAACAAAAACACCAATGGGAAAAACAACATGGGGGGCCCATTTTGACAAAAAGAAAATGGAGTGGTTATACGAGGTATAAAAAGTGGCGACTTCACTAGGAAAATGGTTTACCCATTTTTAGGATACTGACGGATTCAATCACCCCAGAACCTCTGGTTTATGACTATTTTAACTTGATTATGATTGGTTATAGCAAACAGGGGCGAGTTGAAATCTCAAATTGTGCATCCTTACAAAAAATTTGAATCTGAGTGTGTGTGTTCGTGATACATTCCCCCCTTAAAGGCTTTAACTATCCCAAAATGATTGTATTCCTATTCAAGCTACATGAGGTGGGTCATTTTAGTTGTTGTGAAATGATATCCTAGGCATTGCTCTGCTACCAGCCAAACATCTATAGACCCAACAGAGATACCTCTAGTTCTCTCAAAGCATTTCTCTACTGCTAGCTAGGCATCCATAGCCTCGATAGAGATACTTGAATCACCCTAATATATTGAGTTTGTTTCCAAAATTTCTTCTTTTATCCTTTGTTTAGGTATTGGCTTTCTTGAAGTAATATTTTCTTATCTTTTCTCAATACTTAGACATTGTAATATGAAAATCAGGTTGAGAACTACAGTGGACATCATGACAATGCTAGGACATCGAATTTCACTTAAATCAGGAATACAACAATCCTAATATATTTAGACTCTCAAGGAGATAAATGATTATAATTAATAAGTGACAAATTCATTCGTATTTCACAAGATCACTTAGAATATACCCATTTGTTCTAACCTCTCAAACTGTCATTACTATAGACATAAAACATAAGTTTTAGAATGAAAAAAATTAATAGATATACTTGAAAATACCTAAATCAATTTCTATGCCATAGTATCCCTAGTACACTTTAGATAACTACCCTATATTTCATAATCGTAAAAATAGAAGACACCCCAATAGCAAAAGTAAATAGCGAGAGAAAAAAAACAAATGTAACAACAAAACAATAAAATAGAAAATGCAACTAAACTAACTATATACAAAGGAAGGATCATCAGGCCTTCATGGGACAAAGTAGTGCTTGAGAAACTATCCATTGATGGGCAATGGAATAGATTCTCCCATTAAGGTACTCAATCAAAAAGTGTTTTCACCAAGGATTTCAACAATCTGGTATGGTCCTAACCATAATCTATCAAATTTCTGGTGGTCACCTTTCTTCTCTCTAGAATTATCCCATTGCAGCACAATATCAGATAACCTAAAGGCCTTGATCTTGGATCTCTTGTCAAACCAACACTTGGTCCTACAACTTGATGTTTGGAAAATTGTTGCAAAGCAACATCCCTCTATTCTTCTAAGTTCAGCAAATTATTTAGCCTGTAATCTATCCTATCGTCATTGGTATAAAATTCTTTCATGGATCATAAAATAAGTATTTGGAGATTAATAGGAAAGACAAGGTCCTATCCATAGACTAATTTATATAGTGAATTCCCTAGGACAACTTTAATTCTAGTTCTATCCACCCTCAAGGTGAAATTTAACTATGTATGCTAGTCCCTAGGATTACTTTCTAATAACTTTTTGATTGTCGGGAAATATGGTCAGGCATCTCAAAAAGAAACATTCGAGATTAGTAGTGCCTTTAGTAGAAGACACGTACTACTATGCCATAAAGAAAAATCAGACATAGTTCATTTCCTACATTAATCCTTTTGAGAGAAACTCATGCTTAACTATTTTCAACAACACCATTAACAAATTTAGCAAACAGAACCAACAACCATGAAAGATGAAACAAAAGACATGAACACACAGATATACATGGGGAAAACCCTTTAAGGTAAAAAACCCACACTCCAAAAGCCCAGATCGCCATTGTATTATTCAACAACAAAGTACAGTTACAATACAATATTAGGCTCATGACCTTTATAGGAGATTTACATCTTATTCCATTTTGGAGAATATCCAGCAGAATAACCCATCGTGACCACCTTTCTCAGCGAGAGACATCCCATTCGACTACAAAGCCACATGGCTCGACCACCGACCTCTCAGTCTCTCTATCACACAGCCGCTTGACCTTTTCCTTCTGCAAGAATCATCTCTCTCTTGACTTCCCAACATCTCGGCCAATCCGACAACTCGACCTACTCATCTCAAGTAACATTGGCTTGCACCCAATATCTCAGCCTATCCACACTTGGTAACCTCAGCCTGCTTGCACCTAGTAACCTCGACAAGCACCCAACCTCTCACCTGCACCCAGCCTCTCGGCCTTCCTACCTTGATTGACCAACGCTCTACATCGTTTGACTATTCAACTACCACACCCCATTAGGGTTTCCACCTCGAGCCACATGCCATCATCCAACATCCAATTCTGGCCGTCAAATAAGCAATCGAACAAATCTCCAACATTGAATTTAGGGTTATCCACCTAACACCATGCCACCCAGTTGAAGAGACATTCATTACCATCTCATCGAAGTTCATTGAGCACATTGGTCCACATGCCATCTATCCTCCACATCATCGCCATCTATCAAAATTTGATCACAATCCACCATCCTATCAGGTCCCACATCTGTTGGCTTCCAAGTTGCTATATCGTTGAAAAACCAAACTTCAAAACCTCATGTCAGAGGTTGTGAAGTTCCCAGAACTTGCAACTCACCAACAACATAGGGATCACCCTATCGCCAAAAACTTGAACTTCTAAACCTCATTTCAAAGGTTGCGAAGTTCTCAAAACCTGCAACATGCCGAAAACAAAGGGGTCACTCTATCACTCAAAAAACCTAAAATTTTCAACCTCAAGTCGAAGGTTGAGAAGTTCGCAAAACCCACGACACCCTGAAAACAAAGGGATTAACCTTTGCTTCACAATTGCTAATTCAGGAGGTTATGAAACTTTAGAACCCCACAACTTCAGTTAGAAAAACTTGAAAACCAGCGACTTCACTCACGCCGATGAAGGAGGAAAACACAACTTCTCTAAGAAGTCAATGAAGCCAGTAAATTTGAGTCACACTTCTCAACATTCTCCCACTTGATGAAGATATTACTAGCTCCTTCCAATGCAAACTCAACAATCATAAACAATGCTTCCACACTCCAACCAAGACACCTGCAACAACATCCAAGATGTCCACCAACTCAGGCAACAATTCCAAACATCCACCATAGGAGAAAGGAATGAGCCAAGGCGTATATGCACTAGTCTCAAGAACACAAGCATCAGATCCTATTGATGGCAAGGGATTCAACACTACCACCACTCCACTATGCTCACATGCTATATAGAAGAAACATAACATCAGATTCAAAGACCTCAATCATGAACACAACCATGAAGTAATTCTCCAGAAACAAGATAGAACATCAGCTAGAACAACAACCAGAAAATTAGTTGCTCCCATCCAACTGATCAAACCACACGACTTAAAATAGCACACACAACAAGTGCTACTCCATCCAATCACACATACCTCAAAGGTATCCTCATAAGTAAACTCATGCCACTTACATATCCAACCCATCAACTGCAAATACAAGCTCCATGTTCCAACTCATCAAAGAAGAAAAAACACATTCAAGAACTCCCACTGCATGGGTAATGCCAAACTTGAAAGATCAAGGCATATCAAGTCTACCAACTGCATCATATAACAAGTTTAAACCATATCATGTAGTACTAAGGAATCATCCACAATGATATACACACAACTCTCACCACACCCAACAAAGGACAAAGAGAACACCTCTGCACATCATGAACCTTTAGAAAATCCTCCTACATACACCTCTAAATGCCAACTGTGTTAAGTATGATCTCCTTCACAAAACCCCAAAAGAAAATCCTTAACAACATCCAACTATTCAAACACCAAAATCAAATACAACATATATTTCATGTAATTATATGGATGTAAGCTTCTCCTAGAAGATCAAACTATCTCATTTTCCATTTCAGGAAATATGCCCAAAACATCTCCTATACTCAACATTAATGAATGTAATCACAATGCATAAGGAGATAACCATGCTATCCATCTCTCACAATGAATCCTTCATAATCATCTAATAACAGTTCAAGATCCATATTCATGAAAGAAAGCATAAAAAACCTAAGAGAAACAATGGGAAATACCTCTCAAGTGATAAACTTCTGAGTAGACCAAAAGTGGGGATGAACTTTCTACTGAAATCTCACCAAGAGTAACCATCAACAACACTTCTCTCATAAGAGAAATAAAGCCTCACCTTATTCTTCATGTATCCATGAGCACCTACAACTGATCATCTCATGCTAAACTCCAAATGCATCGCTGCACCATCATGAAGTTCTCAAGCATATGACCAATGCACCCAATACATAAAGAATTATCAGACTATTGGCAAAGCTCCAATCATCTGAACTAGGAACTTGTTATGACATCATGATCTACACATCCCCCTTAGGAGATCCCATGCTCCAGGTGAACATACCATGGTCTCAAGAGCAATGCATCATCTCAAAAATCTAATGCGCAATCAAGAGTATATAATGACATGAAACATAAGAAACTCTAAACCAACATCACCTGTCAAGCACCTCCAACACCTCAACCAACGACTCCAAGAATCCGCCATGGCTACGAGATGTTGCACATCCTCAAATAGTGTCCATGCAAATACGAAAGAACCCTTTTGCAATAATGGGATCTAAAAGCTCCTCCTAGTAACAACTACAATGCTAGAGAAGACCATCCATGAGTAAGTGATGAATCCATGGTCATTGCTAAAGCTCCCACTGAAACCATGATACCGAGCTTTCCAAGCATCATGAACAAACATCTACTAAATAGGAAATCCTTTAGGTCCACACAACAACATGTCTTTCTGAAAACAATACCAAGTGACACCAAGATCTTCAAACCAAGCAGACAACACCATCAGTGTCAAAAGCTTACACAAAACTGTGTATCGAAGCTATTCATGACATTGTGATACACATGCTACAAGTCCCCATAACCGACTATTTAGGTACTCAACACCATCCATCCTCACATCTCAAAGTAGCTACATGAATGCACAAGTGACCACAGACAAGGCCAGGTAACAAGTCTGCACCAACACATAATCAACCTCGTGGATATAGATTGTCCACTTCCGAGTTGTCCCACAACAAACATGTAGGTAAAGATAACCCACAACATTGTACAACCCGTAGATCCATTCAACAGAAAGATGCAAACCCATCATTGAATTGGAAACTGCAAAAATGAGATCTCAAAGAGAATAACAACATAGACAACTTGACTCAAACACCAGATCAAGCTCAAATCCAATTCACCAATCATGTCCACAAATTTAGCACCATAGTCTAGGAACTCAACAAGCAACACCACAAGAATGTTCAGTGAAAAATCACCTACCAACACTTCCATGTAGAGAATACATCACACCTCCTCAAACCATGTTGAACTACAACTATCTCATCTAGTCACACCCCAAAAGCCAGGGTCTAGAAAATAGCTTAACAATAGCTCCACATAACTACAAGTTTTGCTTGACTGTGTAAAACCTGCAAAACCACAGACCCATGCAGCTACAAACCATCCTTAAAAGGAAACAGTAGTTCAAGAACTCCAGGCCCATTTCAAGACAATTCCAAAACCACCAGCATGCACATGCATCCGAGAGAGACATGCTATTTCAGAAGCTTCCAGATCATCTAATGATCAAATCCATAACCTACTTACAATCAGGGTACCATAAGAATGTGCCTTCCAATACCAAGAAAAACACCCAACATAAGCACATTACTCCATGACTGAAAAAACAACCCAAGCTTCTCCATAGCATCAGGGAGCCTCTCACACCGACACAGAATATGGAAGCTCTTGCCGCAACATAGCCACGAAGCAAAAAATTCTACACCATGCATCAAGGTTATACCACTGCCAACTAGGAATCTCATATCACAACATTCCAATATGACCAGTTCTAGTTTCTCCATCTTCACCATCTTCCATGCTATGTGTTGTCTCAGAAGCTTAAACAAAAAAGAAAGAACTTGTACTCATCAAAGGATTAATACATTAGCTAATTCCTCTGGATTTCCTCAAGCCTGACAGAGTAAGAAATCTTCACAGAAGGAATACCCAGAACCAACAACACACTAGGAAGAAACACACCCCAGAAGAAGGCTCTGATAGGTCACTTGTTGGGAAATATGGTCAGGCATCTCAGAAAGAAACATCTGAGATCAGTACCTTCAGTAGAAGACACGTACTACTATGCCATAAAGTGGAATCAGACATAGTTCATTTCCCACATTAATCCTTTTGAGAGAAACTCATGCTTAACCAATTTCAACAACACCATTAACAGATTGAACAAATGGAACCAACAACCATGAAAGATGAAACAAAAGACATGAACACCCAAATATACATGGGGAAAACCCTTTCGAGTAAAAACCCCACACTCCAGAAGCCCAGATCGCCATTGTATTATTCAACAACAAAATATAGTTACAATACAATATCAAGCTCATGGCCTTTACAGGAGATTTACATCTCGTTCCATTCTGGAGAATATGTGGCAACATAACCCAACACAACCACCTCTCTCAACGAGAGACATCTCATTCGGCTACACAGCTACATGGCTCGACCATCGGCCTCTCGGCCTCTCTATCACACATCCGCTCAGCCTTCGCCTTCTGTAAGAATCATCTCTCTCTTGGCTTCCTAGCCTCTCGACCATTCCAACAACTCAGCCTTCTCACCTCGAGTAGCCTCGGCCTGCACCCAGCCTCTCAACTTGTCTGCACCTGGTAACCTTGGCCTGCACCCAACCTCTTAGCCTGCCCACACCTGGTAACCTCGGCCTGCCTGGCTTGATTAACTGACACTCTGCATCCTCTGACTATTCAACTGCAACACCCCATTAAGGTTTCCACCTTGAGCCACATGCCATCATTCAGCATCTATTTCTGGCCGTCAAATAAGCAATCGAACAAATCTCTAGTGTCGAACTTAGGGTTATCCACCTAACACCATGTTGCACAGTCGAAGAGACATTCATTACCATCTCACTAATGTTTACCAAGAACATGGACCCACATGCCATCTATCCTCCACATCATCACCACCTATCGGCCTTCGATCATGATCCACCATCCTATTGAGTCCCACATCCGTTGGCTTCCAAGTCACTATATCGCTAAAAAATCCAACTTCAAAACCTCATGTTGGAGGTTGTGAAGTTCCCAGAACCTGCGATTCGTCGACAACACAGGGATCACTTGGTTGCCCAAAACTTGAAATTTCAAACCTCATGTTAGAGGTTGTGAAGTTCTCAAAACTTGCGACATGTCGACAACAAAGGGATCGCTCTGTCACTTCAAAAATCCGAACTTTCAAACCTCAAGTCAGAGGTTGTGAAGTTCGCAAAACCTATGACATGCCGACAACAAAGGGATTAACCTTCGCTTCACAGTTGCTAAGTTGGGAGTTTATGAAACTTTAGAACCCCACAAGTTCAGTTAGAAAAACTTGAAAACCAAAGACTTAACTTAGGATAATGAAGGAGGAAAACACAACTGCTCTAGGAAGTCGATCAAGCCAGTAAATTTGAGTCACATTTCTCAACATTGATTACTTCCAAAATAAAATTATTGGTAGACTCAGCTACCCCATTGCTTTGTGGATAATAGTTTGAAGAATATTTCAAAAAAATATTATACTCAAAGTCCCACTAAATAAACTATGCAAAAGAAAAGGTTGGGTCATTATCACATACCAGAGTGAAGGGTACCCCAAACCTGGTGATTATATGTTCGTTCAGGAACTTCATGACTATAGCGGTGGTGCAATTTCTATATGCTTGAGCCTTCATCCATCGTGTGCAATAATTAGTCATAGTCAAAATTAATTTATGACTTGTAGATGAGTTAAGATTAATTAGTCCAACAAAATCCAACACCCATTGGGCAAATGACCTTACCTCATACACTAGCTACAATGGCATTGTTGGGTTCTGCTCTCTAGATGTTGATGTCTGACATGTATGGCATGTCCTTACATGTTGTTGAGCATCTCAAAATATGTGTGGCCAATAATACCTTGAACTCAAGATTTGGTGAGCCATAGCATCTATTGAACCATGTATGGTACCATGTTTTCCATGAAATTCTGCAATAACTTGCTTCGCTTATTGTTGGTCTAAACAACGTAAGGACACACCTTCAAAGATTTTTCTATACAAAGCTCCACCCTTAATCATGTAGTGATCACTCTTCAGCCTTAACACTCTCCTCTGTGTTGTGTTCATCCCATCAAGACACTTGTTATTCAATAGTAAGGAGATTAGAGTAGTGTACCAGGGATCTCCAGTGAATGAATGCATCGTATATTGTTGATAGGTGATCTTGGAATCTACATCAACCATTGCTTTGGTAAAGCCTCATCCCCAAACCAACTTCATGGGGTGGATCTCTAAATCTAACTCTTGTAAAATCACCATCCACTTCCCCCTTCTCTCTCCTAGATCACTCTGCATGAGTAGGGACTTCACTGATGGATCTGGGACGATGGCTATAATTTTTTTGTGCAAGATGTAGTGAAAAAACTTCTTGATAGCTCTTACCAAGGAAAAGGCCTGCTTCTCTAATGGTGGATACCTTATCTCAACATTTTTAAATGGGGAACTCATGAAAGCTATTGGTCGTTTGTCCCCTTTTTCCTTTCGTTGTGTCAAAATAGCAACACATGAATGGTCAGATGCAAAAGAATAGATAAAGAAATGATGTAAGTAATCAGGACTACTTAAGATGGGTGCTTCTAAAATGTATTTCTTGATTTGAGAGAAAGTTTCCTTTGCCTCGTTACTCCATTCTATCTTTGCATCCTTTTTCATCATTTCATTTAATGGTTTGACAATCTTTCCAAATCTAGTTATAAACTTTCTCACGAAGTTTATCTTTCCGAAGAAAGATCTCATCTCCTTTTTACTGCTAGGCATAGGTAATTTCAGAATAGATTATACTCTATCATGATCAATGGAAATACCTCTTTCTAAAATTATATGACCCAACAAGTTCCCTTCTGAAACCCTAAATATACATTTCTTCGGGTTCAAGGAAACATCAAATTTTATACACTTTTCCAGAACCTTTGCCAAGTCAGTAACATGGTCTTCTTTGTTCTTAGAAAAGACTATTAAATCGCCCATGTAAATTACAATACATTTACCTATAGAATCCTTGAAAGCTACATCCATTGCACACTGAAAATTTGCTCCAACATTGATGAGGTCGAACGACATTCTCTAGTAAGCAAATGTTCCCCACTTCAGTGTGAAGGAAGTTTTCATTCGATCCTCATAGTTGATTAGTACTTGGTTATATCTTGAATACCGTCTAGGAACAACATCATCTGTGAGTCATTGAAAATTTGTAGTACTTCATCAAGGGAGGGAAGAGGATAATTATCATTTTTCGAAGCTTTGTTTAGATTTTTGAAATCCATGGACAACCTAAGTTCTCCATTCTTTTTGTGCACAGGTACCAGATTTTTGACCCATGTAGAATGCCTAATAGGAAAATTTATTTTGGTTGATAACAATTTTTATACCTCTTTGAGGATAAGGGGTTCAATCAAAGCATTGACTGGTCACTGCTTCTAATGAAATGGCTTTGCTTGAAGCTTCAAAGGAATAGTATGCGTTATCACCGAGGTGTCAAATGTTTTCAAATCCTCATATCCCCATGCAATAGATGTGATGTCTTCCTTCAACACTTTCAGAATCTTGTCACGAATATCTTTTGGACAAGTCTTTCCAATGAAGATATTCCTTTCTAGGCCTGAATCTTCTAGATTGTAAGTTTTGTACTTCCCCCCATTAGCATCTACAAGTAATTTCTCCCGAGCACAAGGATCTGAATAAAAATTCCTCTCCAGTGCCACCATTCCTTTAGGGATGCTATTATATTTTAGGTTGATTATGCCTTCCATTTCAAAATCCTCTGGCTCCTAGTCTCCTTGATCTCTATCTGATTCATCTATTATTTTCCCTTAAAAAAATTATGAACTTTTCAAAAAGGTAAGAATGTGTTGATCATCATCAAAATCCTGAAAGTTCCTGATATTGGCAAGAATAGCTGGGTCTGACACAAACTAAAAAAAAACCTCCTCAATTTGGAATCCTATATAGACTCGAGTGTACAAGCTGCTACTGCTAGTACATCTGCAATCTAGTTATTCTCCCTAGGAATCAACTTAATGTCAAATGCATCAATTCCTCAATTAGGTTCCACACCATATTCAGGCAGGCTACCAATATTTTGTTGTGATAGGTATATTGTCTATGAACCTGCTTTACAATCAATTTCGAGTCTCCCAACACCCCGAGGCCTTATACCTTCTTCCAATGTGCAAACATAAGCCCCCTGGCCAATGCATCATACTTTGTAACATTTTTAGTACACCCAAAATGCAACCTGTAAGAAGAAAAATATGTTTTCCCTTTCAGCTTAGTCAATTCAAATCCAGCTCCACTCCCTAGTTTAGATTTAGAGCCATCAAACTTGAGTGTCCATAAATGGTCTTGGGGTAAAACCTTTTTCTTAAGATAAGTCGTAGGTTGTTTAAGAGGAGTGAATGATGAATTTGACTGGTCTAGGATGTTGATGTCAGGAGATCTCTATACCTGATGGCTATCAGATACTTTGTTTAAATTAAGCACATGTGCAAAAACTATTTCTTGCAAATCCTCATGGTTATCAGTTTTATAAATCACTTTCTCTTTGATTAATTCTTTCAGAATTGGAAGGTGAGAAGGGGCAAGGGTATCTAGCATTTCCTTGGGTTCTTTAATATTAGTTTGTATATTTAGAGATAAGCTGAAAGGCTGATGAGTGGATGACGAAACACTTTCTTGTGCGTTGTTGATTTATGTCAAAATAGGTGTAGCATTAGTTTCAAGTGAAAACTGATTTGGGACTATCATAAAAAAAATTTGGAGTGTTTGATAAGTAACAAAACTAATTTAGAATACGAATACAAGGTTGACAAGTAGCTCAGAATGGTTCTGATAATGGACCCTACACCAATTTGGAACTAGTAAGCTCCACAAATTTGCCTCCTCTCCCAAGACCAACTTTTCTTGATGTAGCTTTTGGATTAACACTTCCTGGTTAATGGAATTCATAGAATCACTATTTTCCAAGGGTTGCAATTGATCATAATTTGGTGTTGAAAAGGTCATAACTTCATTCATTCTATAAACACCTAGTTCCATTTTGAAATAAGCAACCTCATTGGGGTGATCATACTTTGTTATCATGTGTTTTAGGTGAGGTTCACTCTCTATCCTAATCTGACTTGCCATAGCTTTCCATGGAAATCACATGTGTGAGAAGTCCAACGAAAGATAGCCTCCTATGATCTTCGCCCAATCCTTGCTCAACAGCATACCATATATCTCAGGAATGTCAGCAATTTGAATATCCATGTGATTTTGAATCCCTGGGTCTAATCCAATCTACACATGTACATTCTTTAATTCTCCTACAACATTGACTTCAGTTTTATCCAATTGTATGAACTTCTTGTGCTTTTGGATCGAGGTTAGGCCTCATTTCTTACAAATAGAAAATGGCATGACATTACCTGAGGCTCTAGAATCTAGGATACAATCATGTAAGTTCTTTCCAAAAATCCTCAAACTCAACAAGAAAGGTGGTACTTATGTCTTACCTCTATATAAAGTTGTATTCATTTCAGCAGTGGAAGTTACCTTTTCTTTTCCATTCAATTGATCCATGTCAGTAAAATATTTCAACATGAATTTGCGTTGAGCATGGCACCATTTTAGAATATTAAAGAATGATAGGGAAGTCATTTGTTTTTGCATCTCTTTAATCAGATCATACTCCATGTTGTTGTATTGTTGTTTAGGAATAAAATAAGAGTTCCTTCTATTGGGAATTTCAAGTGGCCCTTTGGGTGGAGGGGGATTTCTATCCGCTCTAGGATTTGGGGGTACCATATTGTTAGTTGGAGGACCAGATGTGGTAAACGGTCCTTTGTTTTGGTTCCTCGGAAAATGACCTCCTTTAGCTTAGAAAGCTTGAGCGTCATAAGTATTAGTTATAGGTTCATTTTTTTTTGGATGAATAGGAAGCTATCTATATTAATTCAAATATAAAGATACATGTTCACAAAAAAAGGGTGGGTGGTAGAAAGGAACACCCCAAGAGTCAAAAGGGCAACGCCCAGAAAATCGACAGATCACATGAGCTAAGCCCAAAAGTCCAAAATTACAAAGTAGATAAAAAGGCCATTAAGCGGCTAGAGCAGTGCTAGCAGAGCCAGGAGGGTAATTGTCATCCAAATTTTTCCCCCATACATCAGCGGGGTTTGGAGTGATGTCAGCAGGAGGACCCCAACCATCATCAACATCTTTTTTCTCTTTATCTTCTTCCTTGCGTTGAGGCGAGATTGCAAGCGCCAGATGTGGGAACGTTTTACCAGTGACTAGCCAACCAGAGCCAGAAGCAAGAGGATCATCAGAGGGGCACCCAGAACCACCACTACCACTCCCCGAAGCACCGCCAAAAGGCCACCCCTAGCTAGCCCGCGATGGAGGAGAATGGTTTCGCCAAGGAGTGTGAGAATCTCGCCAAGGCAGGGGTTGTGAATGGGGACGTGCAGAGCCACTCTGTTGCCAGCCCCTAGAGGGCAACCGACCATGGGAAGAGGTGGGTGAAGCGAGGACCTGAGCAATAGTACAAGGGGTGTTACCCTAATGGTCCAGGAGAACCTGGAGGTGAGCAACCTCAAGTGCAACTTTGTTAGCTTGTACTTAAACCTGTAAAAGCACATTAGAGAAAATCATAGCTTTAGCATATAAAGATACATGAATATCCATTTGAGTATGTGAAAAAATGCAAGCATTTTTGTCTTTTCAAATATTGAAGAGAATTTCCACCCTGAAAGTGTGCCAAATCTGGGTGAATTTTGCAGGAAATCTTGGAGAATCTCCTAGCAACACCATATGCCCAGAGAAAGGTTATGGCCGAAAGGACCGAAAAAAGTCATGAATCCAAGTCCAAAGTTGTTGTGCTCTGGGACAAAACTAGAAAAGATGCTTAAAATTCTCATGTTGCCCAAAAAAAGGGAAACGAGGGTCTTGGAACCCCAGGTGAACTAGCTAAGAGCCCACAAGTAAGCCTTGGAAAATAATACACTAGGAAAAGTGGGCAAGCTTCGGGTCAACACTTTCAGACCAAGTGGCAACAAATATTTTACGCCAGACATGAGCGAGAGATTGAAGAAGCCACCTCTAGTTCAAACTCTGAATCATAAGAAAATGTGGTGAGAGCCACCTATAACCAAGGCGAGGCTTGTAGTTCCTGAAATGGGTGTCTGGATACCACTTCCAGTCTTTCCACCAAGGTTTGGTCCCATGAATTCCAACCTTATGAAGCATTTTAGCAAGAATGGAATTCACTAGACCATCATAAGTAGCACGGTCCTGGTTATGAAACTTGTACTGGGCACGAAAAACTTCCCACGACATAATACGCATGGTGGGTCTGGAAACCCTTTTTTTGAAATCCGAGTGTCTTAAGCCCAGATGACTTAGCCAACGACTAACCATTGCTAGCAAAAAGAGGTGACCACTAAATATTGTGCTATTTGAGAGAGAGCCCATCTCAAAAACCAAGGCCAACCCAACGGAGCTAGGGTTTGACTGCTTCCCAGTCCCACTAGATGCTTTTGGCCACAAAAGTCCCAACAATCTAGACTGGTTCATTCTTGACCAGAAGGGTTTGAAAGCCAATCCCCTTCCAAGCAGGTCTATGAACAGGGAAGCCGGATTGAATAATATGCCTAAGAAGAATTTTCCAGGTCTCGTCCCCAGTAAGGGCACGAATAATCCATTTAACACACAGAGCAATCCCTTGTCGTTGAGTGTCAACAACCTGAGACCTCCCGAGTCTCTTAGAAGGTAGCAGAATTCCCAAGCTACATGATGAAACCCTCTGTGAGATTCAGAGGAGGCCCAGAGAAAGTCACGAAGCAGTTTCTCAAGCTTGCCATAAGGCAGCTTTGGAGGGGGCCCAACAAGAAGAATAATAAACATGGGTGGCCGCCAGAATTTTGGAACACACCTATAATTTACCTACTAAAGAGAGGGGCTTGGTAACCCAATAAGCAACCTTATGTTCAACTCTGGAGAGTACGATTTTCCAAAGCTCAGTCGGTGATGCCTAAAAAGCAAAGGGAATGCCTACAAACCAAAAAAAATCGCCAGGCCCAATCCACTTCCATCCATACTGTTGCAGCCACAATGAAGAGGGAAAGATAGATTGTCGGTAACACAAAGTTTTATGCCACTGGATGGCAAAGTCGGAAGCAAGACAAAAGGTATTAAGACACTCAAGAGTCGTCGCAATGGAATCTTCTTCCTCCTGAAGGGTGAGGAATGAGTCAACACCAAAATGACCACTAACAAGCTGAGCCTGAGAGTTGGGCAGAGAAATGCCCTTGACCCGCCGCTGGGAAACTGCATTGGCCAAAAGGTAACCAAAACCCCTAGCTATAAGCACATATAAAGAGGGGTCCAGTGGGAACCCTTTCCGAATGGAACGAAAGAGTCCAAAGGCAGAGGATTGATGACCATTGATGGTGATACAAGCTAAGGCATCCACAAAAAGCATTCGAACAGATTGAATGAAATTGGGCCCAAACCCCAAGGCTTGCAGCATAGCAAGAATAAACGACCATTCAATGCGATCATACGCCTTGGAAAAGTCAATCTTAATGAACACATATTTCTAGTTTGAGCATCTGGCCCATTTCATGCCTTCCCAAACAATGATAATATTATCCAAAATAAATCTGGATTTGATAAACCCAGTTTGTTCTGGGCACATAATCTGAGGTAGAAGATGGCGGATTTTAAGAGCCAAAGCCTTGGCAATAATCTTGTAGGAGACATTAAGAGGCGTGATAGGTCTCTAGTTGCAAATGTCTTCTGGGTCACCCGGCTTAGGTATGAATTTTATGTTACCTTTATTAATTAAGTTACCTAGAGAATTAGAATGAAAAGCTTCTAAGTAAACTTGATGCAGATCATGCCCAATATAGTCCCAAATGGCTTTGTAAAATTCACAAGGGAATCCATCAATTCCCGATGTTGTCATCAGCCATGGAGTAGACAACCTCTTTGAGATCATCAACTGATAATAGTTGATCACAAAAAAAATTATGAGCTGAAGAAAGCTTATTTGGCACAATAGCAAGGCAATCTTGAAGGGCTTGTTGTCGCATAGGCGTGACTTCCTGTGCAGTAAAGACTTGCTCATAATGATGCACAAAGGCCTGGAGAATGTCAGGCAGCTCAGAAAGCACCTGAACACCATATTTGATTTTTTTAATGCCCAGGGATGAGTGTCTGGCACGCAGAGCCAAAAAAAACTCTTTGGAGGCACGATCACCAACTTTTCGCCAATGTAACCGAGCTTTGATTTGCGCTCCTCTAGCAACAAAGTTGTCAGCAATTTGTTTCTTGTGCCTTATTTATGCCACCCTGACTTGTAATGATAGAGAAAAGGGGTTGGCTGCCAAAGCCTCAGAAGCAGCATGAAGGTCAGTGGTGGTAGCCTCATAAGACCACTGACAAAAAATAGCCAACTGGCGCCCATAAATGCACAAAAATCTAGTTGTGCAGATGATAGCCTCATTCCACCAAGAAATCTAGTCTGTATGATGTACTGGTCTGCACTCCAAATTCTAGACTCTGCGAATGTGGGCTAGGGTTGGCTTGTGGCAGAGTAAAGACGTGTTTAAAATAATTGAGTTTTACACGTACTAGGTTGTGGAGTCTCTCATTCAATGCAAAAAGAAATGGGGAAGTGGTATAACAAAGTCACATCCACTAACGGCTTAACCGGGAGAGAGGAGCTGCCAAATGAGAAAAAAGATTGCACCGAGATCATGGCACAATCAAGGCGCTTAAATATTCTATCAGAACGGGCTCTGTAATTGCACCAAGTGTGTCAGGGAGAATGAGAATGGAGGTGACCAATATTGGGATCAAAAATCCCCAATTTATTGTGCATGTAAAACCACGCCTCCCTTTCCCCAGCTGTCCATCTGAATGGAAAAGTGCCATCTTTTTTAGACACCATTTCTACCATATTGAAGTCCCCATAGAGTAACCAGGTAGCAACTGGTAAAGAATCAACAATCCAACGCTAGAGTAAAGAGTGTTCCACAACATCATTAGAAGCATAGACATTAATATTCCCAAAGGAATGATTATCAATGTTGAGAAGGATCCAGATGAGACGATGAGTGGGATCAGACCCGTGGTCGACCACAGAAGAGTGCCACCGTGGGGCCAAAAGGGTGGTAGCTCCGCCACGCCCAGCATCATGGGTAGTACAAAACATTTTACTGGCTGGCCAAATAGAACGACAAGCCGCAGCAAGAAAAAAACCAAAAATTTTAACTTCTTGGAGACAAAGCACTTCAACACCAGAGTACTTACACAAGGTATCCCTAACAAAATACTTTCTGGAGAGGTCTATCAGACCTCGAACATTCCATGAAAGGAACTTCATGAGTGAAACTCCTCCATGTTTTCGAAACCCGATTCCTCTTCATTCATAGAAGAGAAACGATTTTGTAAAAATTATGGCAGAACTGATCCAATCTAGATGGATGGAGAGGACATCCTCCATTTTTCATGAACATATTCCCCTTCTTCCCTAGTAGGGGAAGGGCTACGAGAAAGCCTTTAAGCTCCCATCACAGGAGAAGACACATTCAGCTATGTTAACATGATAGCAGCTGGCCGAGGCGTAGCCTTTGGCCTAGGTTGCTATGAAACATAATCAGCTCCAACCAGAGCTTCTTTCCCCTTCACATAAGGGGTTAAAAAATATTTCACTGGCTCAGAGGTCATAGAACCCAACCCAAAACCAGTGGACTTATTCTTTTGGTTCGTAACCATAGTCCATTTTGCATCAGGTTTGGCAGCAGATGCAGCCATCGAATGAGGCTTTTCAACATCTCGTGGCAGAGAAGGTGTACGAGGCACTGCTAAAGGGAAGTCCTTGATCTTGTGGTCCGCTGACTAACACCTATAACACGTGTTGGGAAAATTAAAATATGTGATGAAAAGCTCCAATTTGGAGTCTTTGGAAAGGTCCACTTCCACACAAACCCTCTTCTGATTCACTAGCTAATGTGATTTTTCCTTTACTAGATTTTGATATTGCATGTCAATGGCTTGAACAATACACCCTTGTTGGTTATTTTGTTGGGAGAACTCCCCTGAAAGTGTGCTTAAGTTTTAGGTTCATTTTCATCTTGGAAGGGAAACTAAAACTCATCATAGGTTTCAAAGGCCATGGCTATAACTATAGATCCATAATTCTTGTTAGCATTGCCTTGTGCTGGTTGAGAATCAGCTTGAGCAATTTTAACTATCTTTTCCATTTTTGGGTGATTCACCTCAAAATGAGCAGCAGTATCATGTAACATGCACCAGTTAGCCATGAAATTTAGATCTACTACATTAGCAGTGTGTTTCCTATCCTCATTGGCATGTTTATTGTGCGGAACTCCTCTGTTATTTGGTCTTGTATCCCACTATTTGTCATTGGGCCTCTGATTATATTCTCTATTCTAGTTTTGATAATTCTAATTCTAGAAATTCTAATTTTGAAAATTCCTCTAATTCTTATTGTTGGTTTGATTGGGACAATTGTTATAATTTTGATAACCTCCCTAGTTTTGGTACTGGTTTTTGTTTTGGGGAGAGTTCGATCTGAACTAAGGCATCTCATTTGTAACTTGGGACATGGTTTTCTTCAAGGATTCCAACTCTATTGATAGATGTGTAGTTTGTTCATTTTCTGCAGTTGTTGCAGCTTGATTAGTCTGCTATGTTCTTGGTGGGTTTGTTTGAAGATTTGTTCTCCCACGTAATTCTAAGGAAGTTTTTGGAAGAAATCTGGGGTTCCAGGGGTTAGTCTCATACTGGCTTGAGTATGGTTTTTTTTGTTGTTGAACCAAGGTAACAAGGGTGGTCGATGTATTTCAGCCAGTGGTCCATAAGCAGAATTGGACATTCCTGGGACTATGTTCATTAGTGGGGTTCCACTGTTCATTACATTATTGATCATATCCATTTGGTTAGGCATCCTAGAATGTCCCAATGATGGCAATGTCCCTCCCATACCACCTAGTTGTTGGGTTATTTTTTGTTGCAACTTAGTGGAAAAATGATATACCTTGGCTAACGAATCTATGTCTACCTTAGAGTAAGTTTCTACAGGAATAAACCAGTCAATGGATCTATGGATTTGAGGTATGCTTGAATGGAAATATTCTTAGCAACTATGTAAGGTGGCTTCAATTCCCTATATATTCTCTGGAACCATCTGTTGAATAAAGGAAATGGTTCATGGGGTTCCTTCTTGATTGTGGTGAATTGATCGTATAAAATGGCAGGGTCTACATAGACCTAGAATTGATTAGTAAATGCATTCTCCAAATCGGTCCAACTTCCAATGGGTCCAGTGGGCAGGTTGAGGTACTAATTATAATCCATGTACCCCAACGAATAAGGAAACAATTTGTAGGCTACATCATGGTGTGTTATCTGAGCCCTAGTCCATGCATCATTGAAAGCCTAAATATCCTCTTCTGCACTTCAGGATTGTCTATGGGTGTACCTAGGACAAAACCATTTTATGTTTTTCAGGCATCTCATGGATTCCACTGGGGATGGTCCCTAGTGGTGAGGGATTCCCTATGAAGAATTCCATTGGAGGGGTTGGGTTAAGTGGCTATAGATATGGTATTAGTGGAAATCTTGGTGGAGTTATCGGTTGTGTTAATGGTGGTGGGATTGGATTTCTATGGGTTCTAGGTCGAGTAGGAAACTGGAGTTCCAAAATTGTTTTAAATTGGAAGTAGATCTTAGAACCTATTCAAATCTATCCAGTGAAAATGACCCAATTTTCTCTAGTTTGTTCCTTTAGGCCCTCCTTCTAGCGCCAGTTTTGTTCATGGTCAAAATAACACAACAAACATTAAGCAAAATATCTCTATCCTACTCTTGAAAAAGAAAACTGATATTAAATCACCTATCTTCCAAGATCTCGGTAGTTGGTTCACAACTATATTGTATCACCTAGTGGTCAACATGACTATAATGTTCAAGGGAACTTTGTTGGTAAATAAGGTAACAAACTAATTATTTTCAAATGTTCCAATAGCATATTTTAAATAAACAAAAAAAGATTAATCCCAGGTTTCAAAACAGAAAGATGCAAACACCTATAATTCCCATATTCAGACATGCAATCCTGTAACAAGCTTCCCTCAAAGTCCAAAACCATAGAATGAAATAATTCATAAATATTCATTCAATTATATCTATCCACAATGCATATTTAATGATCATACTTGTAATTTTTGTTTTACCAGAATTAATTAAAGACACATTCAATTAACTCATTATAGATTTTTGTAGATCGATAAATAAAAGAGAAATACCATTCACATTCAACAAAATTGATAGTTTTAAATCCAACTCCTATTGATTCTTATCAAATAAGTTGCATTTACATCCGGAAAAATCCACTAGTGTACAGAAAAACATTGTCTTTTGTGCTAACATTAAACTTATGAAATTGCTGTAAAAACTAACTAACTGCATAAAGTATAAAAATATCTAATCTGAGGCTGCAAATCTAACTTCAATTTACCGACCTTTACAATCAGGAAAATTTTATAACTTATAAAAAAATAAAACATTGTAATCTCCCTCCAAAAATCATGATCCACAAAAATAGGTGCCCAGATCCACAATTATAGGGATGCCTGAACTCAGCTGGATTATTCACCTTGTTAGCTTTCGATGTACGAGGAGTGACGATTTTCTCTTGGCCTACAATAGATGATCTATAGTTAAGTGATGAAAAATAGGGCACTTGGGATTGGTTGACCTTTGTTGAATTTATTCTATTTTGAAAATAGAATATTCGCTTCCTTTACTTATCATCTTTTCTAGGAAACCCATGATAGTCATCAAAATTATTGCAAAGTTGCTCCAAAACCTCTTCCTTAGCTTCGTCCACCCATTCTACCTTGAATTTTTATCGTGTTGGAATGTGATGTTCTTGATTGTTGTCATTAATGGTTGTCATTGATGTCAACATATCTTGGTTGATTGATTATGATGCTTTGGTGATCTAGATTGGCATGCTCCAGATGTTGTGCTGTGATGATCTATCTTTGGTTGCGTTTGTCCTCATCCCATTCATTTTGAAACATAATGAGACACACACTTATGGGTCTGGACCACCCTAGAAATTGGTTAATGTGTTCCAAAACATTATTTGCATTATAACGTGTATATCCTACTCTTTGGTCCCGGATATCATGGTTAATATGTAGCATGTTGATTTGAGCGAGGAGGTTTTGATTGGTCCATGTCTTAATCCTTTCCACCACAGGAATGTTTTGTGGTGACCTAATTCAAATTGTGTTTGGTTCACTTAGGAGTTTATGGTAGCATGGAATGGTATAAGTAAGATTTGATTCTGTTCGATGAAAGAAAGTGTGATGAATACGAAAATCTAGACATTGTGAAGTATGTGAAAGTATATGACCGAAGGTAGCAAATAGTGAGATTCTATCCAATTTCATTGTTGGTGATAGTTATTTCAGCGGTGGATTCCCTTTCATCATTATTCTGGCAATGAGCCTTTTTCTGTAGGTAGTGATTCTTTCTCTTTTGGAAATGAGCCTTTTTTATCTTTAGTTGTAATATCCAGGCACTAAGCCTACCGATAATGAGCCTTACCTGTAGTGAGCAACTTGGCAGTGAGCCCTTTATAAAAATCACCTTAACTCGTGTTTTTATAATTGAGAATTAGCATTCTCCATGGTTTTTCCCTTTTTGGGTTTCCATGTAAATTCTCGTGTTCTTTGTGCATGTTGTTGTTGTGTTTTTTCATGTTCATATTTGTTAGATTATTATCTAATTGATTTATGTTTTCTCTGGATTAATTAAAGTCAAGAAAATTATTTTATAATAACTTATTCACCCCCCTCTCAGTTATCTAGACTGTTCTACAATTGGTATCAGAGCTTTGGTTACTCAAAGAAGAGCTTAACTGCTTGGGGTAGATCTGATGGCGCACAAACTGATAATTCTTGTGTTTGATGGATCTAACTACAGTTTTTGGAAAGTGCAGATGAGAGGTTATCCGATCTCTCGAGGCTACAAGACTTGGAAATCTATTGAGAAAAAATATGTTAAACCAGCGGCTAGTCCTAGTTTTGTAGATGAGATTTCAGCCTATGAAGAAAATGAAAAAGCATGATATGCAATCTTTAGTGCTTTGTCTAAGACTGAGTTAACATAAGTTATTTCATTAGGCACTACTTATGAAGTTTGTGAAAATTTGAAAGAAATTTATGAAGGAAATGATAGACTCAAATTATCAAAGAAGTTGACAGCTAAGCGCATATATGAAAACTTGAGGATGGAAGAAGGTAAGGATATAGCAAGCTACTTTTAGAGAGTTGACAGTCCAGTAAATGAAGTCAAAAATCAAGGAGGCACTCTGACAAATGAAGATGTTATGGAGAATATTTTGATGACCCTACTAGAGAGGTATAGTGACAAGATCTCAGCTTTGAGGAAGTTTATGATCTGAAGAAATTCACCAAAGAGCAACTATTTGGCACCTTGACCATGCTGGGTCTCAAAAATGTAGGTTTCAAATCCTAAGAGGATGTCAGGCTCTATGATCATACTTGCAACATTTTTGAACCAACGGATGGAGTTAACCTATAAGGTTGATGACTCCCTACACTTCAAGTTTTGCTAAACCTATTTGGGTAGACTTTGATAGCTGAAGCAGATCTAAGGGTTGTGTGACTTAATTGGATTTAAGGACCTATCCACAGTGGCATAAAATGTGGAATAGATGAAGGCTTGTTAACTACTCCTACTCCTAATGTGATAATTGGAAATTTAGAATATGAAAGTGGATAAGCAAGTTATAATGAAATGTGAAGTGGACTATTTCTTTATTGGGTAAGCGGAGTCAATGAAGTTTTATGAATAGTGACTAGTATTGGTTACAATTCTAATTATTGGCACTTATGTTTGTTTATACCTTGTATAAATGTGCAAGAATGTGACTGACAGACTCTACTTATTGTTCTAGTCGATCCTATCAAGATACTATGACTTATTTAAAAGGATTTTAATACTTCTTTGAAGGAACCAATTAAAAAGAATCACACAATGGCAGCAAATGTGTATTGACAAATGAAGTATATCCTCAATTTTAATAACAAGATAATATCGAGTTGGAGACAATATGGTAGTCTTATGAATTACAAGGCTTTTCTTATTGATCCAAATGTTACTTCCAAGTTATTGTAATCAATTAAAAAGATTTTAATTCTTTGGTAGAAACCAATTAAATGATTACACAATAACAACAACTGTGTCTAATGAAACTGAATATCAACTTGGATACACAAGTTCAAATAACAGAGAAATAACAGTGTGGAGACAACCAAATAATTGTTCAAATCAACAAACAATAGACACCAATGTGAAGTCACACATAATTAAAGATATTCTATTGATTTCTGCCAAAATTTATGCATGCATCATGGTCCTTTACAATATAATCTACATGATATATATTATGAAAGTCTCTTCTTTTTGTATGTCTCTGTATTCTCTCTTTTTTTGTTCGCTCTTCAATCATCACATGTTCAACTTATATAGCAATATCTTGAAGAGGGTATACCTCTTCGTAAGTGTCTTTTGGGACTTTAACAACACATAAAACATTAACATTAAGCTCTAATGAACCACAAATGAACTTGTGTAACATGATCTAGGTACTCCTGACTCAAGTATGTATTACCATCATGCAAAGCATTCCTTGCCGCAATCTCCATAATAATCATCTTTTCTAAATGCTCACAGGCCTTTTCTAATGCTGGATCTTCATCCTTAGCTGCTTCCAAGGATCCCTGCAATATTAGTAGGCATTCTTTTATCCATTCATTATGAATTTTCAGTTCTCCATTATCACTGAACAGTGCAGGCACACCTTCTTTTGAAGCATCAATAAACTCGTTGACATCTGCTTGAAGTTCCTCATAATTTTCTTTATGCTTCCTTATCAGGTCTTCAACAGCTGTAATGGCCCCAATATTATAAATATTTTTGTTTTGTATCTCTTGGAGATTTTCCCAAAGCCTGTCATTTGTCCTTTTATGTTCTTGAATGGCAGTGTGACTCTTAGAGTGAGTTACATAGAACATGTCCATCCAGATCATCATATTAATGTACCTCTTTTGGAGTATTGTAGAAAGTGTGTCAAAACTGGCCTTGATCAATTGAGTGTGCATATGCTAATTATTCATCTATAATTCCTCACACTTTTCCTTTAATTGGGAGCCTTCTCCTTGAGTCAACATCTTAGTAGATTCTTTGAATATATCCTTGATTGTGTCTCTTAGAAAATCATTTTCTTTAAGCATCCTTTCACTGCTCAACTTGTACATATCTCATTCTTTAATCAACATTTGAATTTTTTCCTTGTTCAATTTGGCTATATTTATGCCAATATCAATTGTGACCATGGGATCAATTTCACACACTTTTAATGCCATCACATGAAAAAATGATTTCTCTATATCAATAATTACAAGCTTCTTATGTGGCGGGTATAGAGCCCAGATCATAAGATAACTCTCATCAGGATTGTATCTTGACCCAGTGTATACCTCGGTTACACCTTTTGGACTGAGCTTGTACTTGGCATCATTATTGTGCAAAAATCTATCAAAAACTAAAGCAGAGCTTAAGTCCAAACCAAGAAAGATCATCACACCATACTCCTCTAATAATTTTCTTCCCTTCTCTGGAGTCATGTTCTTCATTTCATTCTCCACATCCATTTTCAATGTGTTCAACAACTAGCTTTCATTGTTGGGTGTGATGTCTAAAACTAATTCCCTTAATATTTTTCCCTTTTCTTTGTACAAGAAAGATTTAAATTTAGGAGATTTAATAAACTGGTCATCTGAGACAAAAAATTTATAAACCAATTGCCTAGCATTTGTGTCAGATGATTCCCCAACTTCCTGTTCTCTGTTTGGAGGTTGATACTCTTTAATCCTAAGCTTGGGGATCTTATCAGGTTGGCTTTGGGGTTCATTTTCTTCAGAAGATTCCTCACTACCAGAGGATAACATTTCTAGTTCTTGTATCTCCTTCATCTTTTGTTCAATTTCTCTATTGTAATTATCAATTGCCAATTCAGCCTCTATTTCTTCTATGTTTCTGATAATATCATCATGAGGATATGGTACATGAACATATCCACCTAAATTTTGTTTGTTCCTGTTAAAATCAATAAAGCCTTCAGGATGAAATCCTTTCCTTGGTGCAACCTTCTTCATATTGAAATGTGACAATTTATCCAAAATGAGATCATATCCTTCTTTTGATACTACAGTAAAATCCCCAAAACATAATGTACTAGGCATTAATGATTGTTTTTCATATGCGCTCAAGTTCATGAAATTGGAATAATCCCGTTGCCTGACAATCTCTAGATATGTAATTTTTTCTGGCATAGTCTTGGGTAATAGGAAAGGTGTGTCTTCAAAACCATAAACCCATATCATAGTGAAATCAACAAAGCAATACCAGTCACCACAATTATGACTTACAATCGGTGGTCCATTGAAATCCTTATGCCTTAAGAATATTTTTATCTCATTAGATAATGAATAATCACAAGGGTGATCATAAAATCTGTACAATGTCTTGACAAAGTATTCTTCAAAATAGACATAATTGGAATTGACAAATCTGTTGTCCCAAATGGAGATCCATAATTGTATCGGTAATGGTTGACCCTCTTTATCCAATTGTGTGACTCTTAATTCCTCTGGCCATATTCCTAACTCTTGTCCATAGTACAATATCATGTGCATGAGAAGGGAATAATGTTTAAAGTGCATTGTGGGAGAACCATTCTTGATAGCTATTAGCCCTAATTCAATCCCTCTAGAAATTATGAATCATAATCAAAAGGTCTTGCATTGTGACATTGCATGTCTACAACAATCACCATTGGCCCTATAGACATAAATTTAGAGACCTTTGTTCCCATTATTTGACCCACTGAGAAGTAAGTATATTTTAAATATGGCTCGAACAAATCAACATGGAAGAGAGGTATGTCACCATCCTCAAGTGCTACTAGATTTCTGTCTTCTTTAGACCTATGTAATAGTAACCTCCATCCTTTGTAGGTAGTATCCAACCTCTAGTATTCCCTTTCTAAATCCTCATGCACTATAGGCTGATCACATGTGTCATCTAGGCTAAAAACTTCACAAAGTGCAATTTTGGATACATGTATTGAAGGTTCTCCTTGTGGGTTGCAAATGACTTTAAGGTTTGGGTTATAATAGTTGACCAGAAGTTTTAAAAGGTCTATATTCACAAAGACATTGGGAACAACTAGCTTTCCCAAATTGAAATTCCAAGGGTTACAAACTGGTTCAAATCTACTTCTCCAATAATAATGAAACATGAATAATTTGTATCCCTTAATGGGGGTCCACACATCACCTACATGTTTGCATTTATCTTTTAGTCTTTCTACATCAGCCCTCAATTGTGCAGACCTTCTAGATTTTGGCCCTGAACCAGGCACTTGATCAATGAGGTCTTGGTTTAGTTTTCATTCTTTTTTTTTCAATTCCTACCCCATTTCGGTTTTTTGCTTCTTATTTTTAGATTGGCTATTTTCACCTTCTTGCTTCTTGTTTTTTGTTTTTGCAGAACATTCCATCTTATTTCTCTACAAGATGGCATAAATGAATTACAATCTATCAGTTATAGGGATATTTTGTATGCTTACTTGTATTTTCTTGGGCGCACTGAATTCCTTGACATCTACTCAATCTCCCATGCTTCTTCACTGCAACTTCTCAAAATTCTTTCGGTTCGATCTCTTTTCAATCAAAAATGTTCACATCAGGTTCGTTCATGCGGCTATTAATGTCCACCACTAGAAATGAATGTGACTAGTTTTCCGAATTTTGAAATGTCAAAGTGATACAACAATATTGCATCGGCAGAACCCCTCTAGTTTCAAGCCGATCTATGTGCTTTATTTGGTGCCATCTTTTTTTAAACGTTCATAACTGATTGCCAAGACTAACTGAATGTCCCTTTGATATGAAGTGTCCCTTTGGTCCTCTTATTCAATTTAGAAGACAACTTAATACTCTCACCGATATTGTACAACCTCCTTTTCTCTTGCTTTTCAATTCCTAATGTTTCAAGAACATGATGAAGTTTACCCAATATCAAGGTGGTCTAGACCATTAAAAATCCTCTTAAACATCGCCTAATGTCCTTCCGACAAATAGTGGTCATTCTATATTATCATCAGGCTATCATGTATCATCACTAAGAGAATAAGATTCCTTTCCAATATACTTTGTCTCCCCGATATGTTTCCTTTACCGATTTTTTCGTTGGGATAAGTCGGTGGGACTTTCCCCAAAAACTTTTCTAGCTTCCCTCATCGGAGTAACCCACGTAGTTGGAGAGATCTGAGAAACCCATTCTGATCATACATGTCTCTTAGATACAATTGTTCTCTTGTTTTATCAATGAAAGTACGTATGTTTTTCCCCGATAAGGTCTCCATCGACATGATGCATGAGCTCGATGTGATTTGAAATTTTCCCTCCGACTAGCTTGATTTTGCCGATAAGTTTTTCATTGGTGAAATGTTATACATCGTCTTCCCATTTATGCACACCTGTTATCTAAAGGATCTTTGATTGCTGTAACTTTATTCACCTCTTATGGATATGCAAAAAATATTCAAATATAGGGCTATGACTTGTTGATTGAAAAGACATGCACATGATCTTCCCGATAAGGATCAATTTCTCTTAAATTTTTTGCTCAACTATGATCAAGGAGTCACTTATATGCCAAAGGCCATATTCATGGGATCATTAGTTAACATGGGTTATGAAATGGATCTGATCACATGAATTTTTGTAATTTATGAAATAAAATGTAGCAAATAGTGAATAGGATTTTTAGTCCTAACGGACCGCATTTGAGATGAGGAAATTTGGAAAAGAAAAGGAGAAATCTGAAATAGCCTTTAGAGCCACAAAAATAGAAGAAGATTCAAATCATGAAAGTTCAGATGAGTTGGAAGAAAAATTCACAAGGAAACTGAAGAAAGGTATCAGAAAGTACAAAGGTATGTTGCCTCTTTTATTTAATGCTTTAGATGTGGAAAGATTGATCATTTAACAACTAAGTGTCCAGAAAAAGGAACAAGGAAAAAGTTTAAAAAGATCAATAAGAAGGCCTATTATGTTAATCAGAATGCCGACATTTCAAATGATGAATGAGATCATGAGGATTGTTTGTTTTTGGTGGAAAAGGATTGAGTGTTGGACAGATGTTCAAAAATGGATATAATGTGGTGTTTCAGGACAATGGTAGTGAGATCCAAAAGAGATGCAGAATTGTTATTGTAGCTGGAAAAAGAACAAGTGGAAATATGTATCAACTGGAAGGAGCTAAAAAGAGATGCTTATTTTCTCAATCTAATGATAGTTGGCTCTAGCACCAAAGGATGTGCAACATCAACTTTGACAATTTGATAAGGATATGTTCAACAAGAGCAGTAAGAGATTTTCCAAGACAGACCAAACTAGACAACACTATCTGCAAAGGATGTCAAGAAGGAAAGTAGACCAGAGAAACATTATGAAGAAAATAAGAATCATCTACCGGTTTGTTGGACCTTGTACACACTGACCTATGTGGTCCGACCAAAACAAGAAGCTTACAAGGTGAGATATATTTCATGATTTTAATAGGTGATTATTCCAGATTAACCTGGGTTGCATTTTTAAGAGAAAAATCAGAGGCTTTAGAAAAATTAAAGATTTTCAAGGCAAGAGTTGAGAATGAAGTTGACAGAAGAATCAAGTGTTTAAGATCTAATAGAGGAGGAGATTTTACTTCTAATGAATTCAGAAAATTCTTTGAAAAACATGGCATCAAAAGACAATAATTAGCCCCTAGAACACCTCAGCAGAATGGTGTAGTGGAGAAAATGAACTAGATAGTTCAAGAAGCAGCTAGAACAATGATCAATGAAGCAGGTTTACCACAGGTCTACTAGAGAGGAACAATAGACACAACAACTTACACTCTTAATAGAATATTGTTCTGGAGGAAATATGGAAAGACATCATATGAGCTATGGCATGGAAGAACTCCCATAGTAAGTACTTCAAAAAAATTGGAATCAAATGCTACATCCGGAGAGATGAGGACAATCTTGGAAAGTTTGATAGCATAGTAGATGAAGGCATATTTTTGGGTTACTCTACAAGAAGTAAAGTGTACTGGTGTTACAATAAGAGACTGAACAAAATAGTTGAAAGTGTGAATGTGAAGGTAGATGAAGATTTCCAAAGAAATATTGACAGGCATATTGAATCTGAATCAGATGATGACAAAGGAGAAGAGGATAAGAAAGAAAAAGAAGAGACAAAGGAGGCTCCGACAACTACAAATAAAACCCCACAAGTATGTACAAAAAAACCACTAAGAGGACCAGATTATTAGAGATAAGAATAAGGGAATCATCACAAGAAGCAAAGCAGCTCAAGAGCAAGTATTATTGTGTCTACTCTCGAAAACTGATCTAAATACTATGGAAGAAGCATGCAATGATCGGAATTGGGTGAAGGAAATGAAAGAAGAGATTGATCAGATAGAGAAAAATCAAACTTGGGAGCTTGTGCCCAGACTGGTAGACAAAAACGTAATTGGAACAAAACTTGGGTATTCTGGAACAAGCTGGATGAAAACATAAAGGTAATGAGAAACAATGCAAGATTGGTTTGAAAAGGTTACACTCAGGTTGAAAGTATTTACTTTGAAGAAACATATGCCCCTATTGCTTCAATGGAAGCAATCTGGATATTCTTAGCTTTTGCAACTTTTAAGGATTTCAAAGTCTATGAAATGGATGTAAAATCTGCATTCTTGTATGGAGAACCCAAGGAAGAAGTCTACATTGAGCAACCAAAGGGATTTAAGTCTAGAAGTGACTTGGATGTTGTTTGCAGGTTGAAGAAATCCTTATACGGATTGAAGCAAGCACCTAGACCCTATTATGGCAGATTAGACAAGTACTTGATTGGACAAGGATTTCAGAAGGGATCTGCTAATAGTAATTTATACTAGATCAAGTGTTGATCGTTGTGGTTTATGTTGATGACATAATTTTTGGAGGAAATGATAATATGTGCAAAAAATTTGTAGATAAAATGCAAAAGGAATTTAAAATGTCTATGATAGGTGAGTTAAATTTCTTAGTGTTGATTATTGTGGTTTATGTTGATAACATAATTTTTGGAGGAAATGATGTTATGTGCAAAAAAATTACAGATGAAATGTAGAAGGAATTTAAAATGTCTATGATAGGTGAGTTAAATTTCTTCCTTGGACTACAAGTAAATCAAAACAGCAAAGGAATTTTCATCTCTCAGTCCAAGTATACCAAAGAATTATTGAAGAAGTCTGGGCTAGAGAACTCCGAACTGGTTTGTACACATATTGTTACTGGATGCAAATTGACAAAAGAAGATGATTCACCTAAACCTAACACAAGTATGTATAGTTCAATGATTGGAGGATTGTTATATTTGAATGATACTAGACCAGACATTATGTATGCTATTTTTTTAGTAGCTAGATTTCAGCAAGAACCAAAGGAATCACATGTTGCAATAAAAAGGATCTTTAGATATTTGAAGGTCACAAAATATATGGGGTTATGATATCCAAAGGACTCATATTTCACTTTGACAGCTTATACTAATGTTGATTGGGCTATATGTGTTGATAAAAGGCGAAGCACAATTGGTGGAGCTTATTTCCTTGGCTCCCGGTTGGTTGCTTGGTCAAGTAAGAAACACGATTTTGTATCTTTATCTATTGTTGAAGCTTAATTCATTGCAACATCCTCATGTTGCACTTAGGTACTATGGATGAAACAAACACTAAAGGAAATTGGAACATCATTTGATGAATTGATCTCAATTATGTGTGATAATACCAGTGCAATAAACATTTCCAAGAATCGAGTACAACACTCCAAAACGAAACATTTATCCATTAAATTAAGTATCTCTAGCAAATGTTAGGGGTTCTTCCCCCTCCAAATCTACAATAATGTGCACCAGGGTGTGCATTGGTCCAAGATATTACATGTTCACTCTTATCTGGATCAATGTTGGGAGGCTTCCTCATAGGGGGAGTGGAGTAAGTTTTTCAGGGGGATCTTTGCCCTTTTTCTTTGATGTCAAAGGGGGAGAAGAAAAGAAGACAAGAAGATGCTAATATGTGAGTTGTTTGGTTTTTTGTTGATGGATGTTTCCATCAATGACAAAGGGGGAGATTGTTGGAATGTGATGTTGATTCTTGTCATTAATGGTTGTCATTGATGTCAACATATCTTGGTTGATTGATTCTGATGCTTTGGTGATCCGGATTGGCATGCTTCGGATGTTGTGTTGTGATGATCTACCTTTGGTCATGCTTGGCCTAGTCCCATTCATTTTTCAACATAATGAGACACACTCTTATGGGTTCGGACCGCTCTAGAAATTGGTTAATGTGTTTCAGAACATTATTTGCATTGTAACGTGTATATCCTATTCTTTGGTCCTAGATATCATGGTTAATATGTAGTGTGTTTATTTGAGCGAGGAGGTTCTGATTGGTCCACATTTCATTCCTTTCCACTGCGGGAATGTTTTGTGGTGACCTAATTCAAATTGTTTTTCGTCGACTTAGAAGTTTATGGTAGCATGGAATGGTATAAGTAAAAGTTGATTCTATTTGATGAAAGCAAGTGTGATGAATGGGAAAATATAGACATTGTGAAGTATGTGAAAGTATATGACCGGAGGCAGTAGAAAGTGAGATTCTATCCGGTGTCATTGTTGGTGATAGTTATTTCAGTGGTGGATTCCATTTCATCATTCTTCTGGAAGTGAGCCTTTTTCTATAGGTATTGAGCCTTTCTCTTTTGGAAATGAGGCTTTCTCTTTTGGCAGCGAGCCTTTTCTATCTTTGGTTGTAATAGCTGGGCAGTGAGCCTTACCTACAGTGAGCAACTTGGCAATGGGCCCTTTGTAAAAATCACCTTACTAGTGTCACCTTAACCGGTTTTTTTTATAATTGAGAATTAGCATTCTCTGTGGTTTTTCCCTTCTTGGGTTTCCACGTAAATTTTGGTGTTATTTGTGCATGGTGTTGTTGTGTGCTTTCATGTTCATATCTGCTAGATTATTATATGACTGATTTAAGTTTGCTCCAGATTAATTAAAGTCAAGAAAATTATTTTATAATAACTGATTCACCCCCCTCTTAGTTATCTGAACTATTCTACAGATCGTTCAAATTCCTTCACAACACCTTTAGTGGCCTCATGCATCTGACTGATGTCTCTTGAAGCCCATTCTATGTCATATCTAATGGTCACCAATTCATCTAGAAGAGTTTCAGTGGGGCCATCTCCTTTCTTTATCAAACTCTCCAACTAGTTGTTCCATTCTTCCTTTGTCTTCTCTAAAGAATCCAACTCACGAGTTGGCAGGGAGCTCGAAGGCTTCTTGGTGGTAATGTATCCAACAATCTGTTCAAATATTAAAGTATGATCTCATACCTCATTTTGAATTCTGAGGAAATTGACCCTATGTTTGATAAGAATTTATGATCGAAAGATGATTATATTAATATCCTTTTTGATGTATTCAGGATCCTCATCTCTAAAATTCTAGACTCAATTAGCATTTCCTTAGGCTTCTTATTGATAGCTTTTAACTTCTTTAGATATTCTCTATATTTTTCTTCATCATCCCACCATTTCTGAATATATTCTCCTACTTGTTGACCCAATTCCTTTTCTTCATCATAATACTTATATCCTTGGTCAAGGAGTCCTATTTCTTTTCAAAGAATATTAATCCATGCATCAAAAATTTGAGCTTTTCTCTTCATTTCAGTTATCTCATCAACCTCTTTTTGAATAATTAGTATAGGAACCTCTGATGATGTTGGTTGTTCCATGGTTGATTTAGTGAGCTCCTTCAGAAACCTTTTCATCTATCCAACTTGTGCTTTCAGCTCATCCTTAACCTGCTTGTCCTTTTCCATTCTAGACTTAGCTGAAGTGGCAGCCAAATCCATAAGTGACATCTGTTGATTACAAGTTTTATTTCCCAAATTAACTATGCTTATCTGATAATCAATAGCCTGCAATTCTCTGTCATCTTTTTCTACAACTAAGGTAGCAATTTCTATAATTAAATCCCCCTAAACAATTAGCTTGGTAGAATGTATGGCTCGTGGCTTCTTCTTAGACTTTACCTTATCTACCTCCTTAATCATCTCATCCAAACTCATTGGTTGAGCTTGGAATTGCCACCTCTTCTCTAAATTCAACTTTAGCCACGTTAGAGTACTTGGTGAAGTTTCTATTTGTTGAGCACTTGGGAGTTTTGGCTTCGGAGGTGGTTAATGTGTAGAATTTGCTCCAATTTTTGACATAGATGAAACCTTTTGCAACTCAAGATTCTCTTTTTTAGCTTTCTCCTTTCCGCGCTTCTCATTTTCAGCTTTGATTTCAACAATCTTCTTTAGTTCTATCTCCATTTTATGAGATTCTTCTTTGTCCTTCTTTCCTTTTCTTTCCTCTTCTTCTCTAGCCAACTCCTCAACAACTAGCTTCTTTTCCCTCTCCAGTATATCTTTGGTTGCTCATCTTCTGTGACGACATGTTCCATCTCCTCTTCCCTCCAGAGCTTTCCTTCTCCTACATCTACTTCTTCATCTCCAAACACTTCTTCATCTTCTCTCTCTACTATAGTTATGTCTTCCCGAAGGGGAGTCTCTTCATAATCGTATGAGAGGGGAGATTCGATGATATTTATTATAGGGGGCAATTCTCCTTCTTTAGTTGTTGTTTTTACCATCAAAGGTGCAGTAGAAGGGGTTTCTTCAGTTTCAACTTCCTCAATTTTTGGAGTGGTAGATGGACCCTCTTGAACCGTTTTTTCTCCAGGATACACAATAAAAATGGGTATAGGACCAAAACCTAAAACAACTCCAGTTTTAGCAACTTGGTAGGTAACTGTAGCCTTTTGAAAGGATTTTTTCACCTTTTCCATCATAACTACTTCTCCTGTTTGTGAAAGCTACTTGTTAGTCCTTTAATATTTCCTTGGCTCGACAGCTAAAGATGATTCAACCTTTAAATCCTTTATTTTCCTTGTAGCTCTACCTTAAGGCCAGTTGAGGTGCATGTCTATCCACTTTATGCTCCAATCAATAACCACCATAGAAACCATGTTTATGTTCAACTGTTCCTTTTCCATCTAGTTGATGGGCTCCAACTCTTTCATTGCAATTTCATCTAACTCATATTTAGGATCAAGGAGGACACCATCATCTGACAACCCTTCAGGTATATCTTCTTTAATATTTAAGTCCCTCATATAAGGTACATTCAACCTTTCATATCCTCTTTTTCTAAAATCAAATTGATCCTAAAGGTTGGCCCAAAAATCTTCGATGTGATGCTCATAATGGGGGAACAAAGATGCATATAACTCATTCATCTTCCCCTTCGGTTCAAAATTATTTCTTTCTTCATAAAATTTTAGATTGTAGGCCTGGAATTCTTCTATTGCAGCCTTGGCTACCACTGTTAATTGACATGAATAAAAACCTAATTCCATAGGAAATGAATGACACCCTACTTTGTGTTTTTCTGAGAGCTTGGCATTTACCTTTGCTGATTGTTGGGAGAATTCCATGAAAATCATTTTTATCATTGCAACACTTTAGTAGCTTGAATGGAGCCTTGTCAAAACCAAACAGTCTAAAGTAATTAGTTTTGGGGTATTGAATAAACCAACTCCCCCATTCTTCAATAAAAGCCATGGATTTTGGAGATAATCTGAAGCCAACATATTTTGTCAATCGATTGAAAACAACATATAGGAAGGCATCATTAACTCTTTTGAAATGTTTTTCCACCTTCTCGAGCTCAAACTGCTCATTATACTTCTAGACTCTATTCTCTCCAACTGCTTCCCCAAGAATCCCTTATGTTTTTAGGCCTAGAAATTTTCTCATTCTTGCAACACAGTAGATTACTTAAGAACTCATATAGAACACCTTTGTATCCTTCACCTTGGTGAGATGATCATGAATGGCATTGGACACCATTTTTCCCTAGTCCAAATACAATTTTCCATCAAGAGCAATTTGAATAAAAGAGAACATCCAATTCTCAAATGCATGTGAGTCCTCTTTCCCAAATACCTTGGACAATAGTGTGATGACCTCACCTACTTTTGTAGAGAAGTCAGATCTCTTAGGTTTGGTGGGCAGTTTCTTTATTGACTTCTTCTTCATTTTCAACCACCTCATATTTATAAATCTTAGTTTTCCATCCACATCTACCTCATATTAGTGCAATTCCTCAGCTTTTGTCATGATTTTGACGTTAGGATGAGGAGGTAATTCAAAGAGTAACCTTATCATTCCCAGTATTAAATAAATTATTTTTGTCCCCCAAGTGTCAATACATTTCCTCTGGACCGGGTTGTATGCATATGCAGCAGCTAGTATGAATTCAAAACATTGCACAACTATGGGAAATGAGGCTACACGTGCCAGTCCTGAATTAGCAATCTTCTTAGCCCTTGGACTGGAATCTTCTGAGAAATTATCTTTCACAAACTTCTCGAGGTCAATGTGACCAACCAATGTATCAATTATCTTCATTACATCTGAACCAAACTTTGATGGCACTATATTTCCTTGAAATTGATAATCATTGTCAGGGGAAGTTGCTTTGGCTTCAATCTCTTAGCCTTTTGTCCCTTTTCCCTTTCTTGCACCTATTGCACCTCTTTGGTGCCAATATCCTCTTCTAAATCAAACATTTAATAGACCTGCAACCATGAAATTCATTAGGAAGAAGGAAGACTGTAGAGAGTTAGAAATTAAATACACTCCATATTAAAACCCTATATCCTGCAAGAAGTACTCATTCTCATAATATTTTTGTTATTTTTGGAGTTCAGGATCAAGATAGCACTTGGAACATGAACATTAAAAAACCCCCTTAACATTCTATCGGATATTGGAATCGGGTTGAAACTCATCACTTGAACCTTGTCAAAAGGTCGATCATAAGTCGCGATCAAGACAACACTCGACATCGAAACCTTAAAGAAAGTGTATCGAAAGTCAAGATCAGGATGAAACTTGGCACTTCAACTTTGAAAAGGGAATGGGTTTAGGTTTCACTCTGAATTCTGATCCCAACCAAAGGTCAAAATTTAGAATAAGGATAGAACCTAACATTGGAACTCAATGTGGCCTCAAGGATCCAATTTTATTTTGAGATTCAATCCTAAAAGTAATACAAAAATATGAATCGAAACAATAGTTGGCATTAGAACCTTCCTCATGGTAACAGGTTAAGGTTTCATTATGATTCTAATTTCCATCTAAAAGTCAGAATTTAGGATTGAGTTGGATCCTAGCATCAGATTAATCCTTTCGGATGAGGTGAGGTGAGGTTCTGATGTTCGATCTCGACCAAAGGTTGGAAGTCAGAACTAGAACGATATCAGGAACTAGAACCACACAAAGCTACACAATTATGGATCAATTCTAAAACCTGTTCTCGCAACATATGTGAAAATTGAAATCAAAATGTGACCAATGATGAGGATGAAAAGTGATTTTATAATGTTTACAGAACTCTTCAGCATTTAGGATCAAGACTATCACAAACACCAGAACCCTAATAAAAGATCGACCCAATACTTAATCAATTTTTCTTATTTTGGGGATCAGATGTGGGAAGAGAGTAGGATTCAAACTCTATTTTGAAAAGGCCAACATAATTAAAGACTTTCAAAAAAATTAAATAAGGCCAACCCAACAGTACAAAATCCCTAGATAAGCTAAAGCACGACACAAACAAAGAAACCCACAAACAAAAAAAAGAGACGAAAATAAAAGCAAAAACAACAAACACCCAAAAGAGGAATGACACAAATGAACCAAACAGCAAAAAAAGAAAAAAAAATAGCAAACAAGAAAAAATAAATCCAGCAAATAGGAAACAAAAAAACAAACAAACAAGCAAGAACATGAGCAAGAAACAAGAAAACAAGAAAAGGAAGAATAGAAAACCCCTACCTCAAAAATCATGATGCCAAAAATGATGATGCTTGATCCAAAATCACCAAACTCGACCCTGCACCCCAAATCCTCTGCTTTACTCTAGCTCTTTTCATTGAAAATGCAAAGCAATTATGATCCAAAACTAAGAGGCGGTCGAAATATAAACTGGTGCACGCGTGCGAACTAACTGCCATTAATACGAGATAGTTTGGGCCTCAGGATTGGTGTGACACTCTTTAATGAATCATCACAAAATTCATAAGGTAAGTCAGAATTCAAGGTCAGGAAGGAACCCGACACAAGAACCTTCAAAGAATGCAAGGTTCTGAACTCATTCCGAAAGTCGAACCCAATAGGCAGAAACACAAAGGATGCGGGAATCAGGGATCGAGACAGAACTAGGAACAAGAACTTTGGAAAGATTCTTGGTTCCAATTCCAATTTGATACCTAATTCCAAAATAGACTAAAGGAAAAGAATCAAAAATTGGATTCGGGATGGAAACTCGAACCTAAACCCCTGATAGGTGCCAAGTGTCAGTTCCATTCTGAAAACTAATTTTGACAAAACAACAAGATGAGCAAGTGGAGATCAGAATTGGGATGGACCAAGGAAATTGAACCTTCACCAAGTGCAAAGTTCAAGTTCCTTTCTGAGACCCAAATCTAACAAAGCAAAACAAAACAAGGAAGAAACGCGAGGATCAGAATTGAGACAAACATGAGAACTTAGCACTTGGCGAAGGTTCAAGGTGAAAGTTCTAGTCTGGTTCCCAAACTTGACAAAACAAACAAAAACAAGGCTTGGAAGGAAAAAAGACAACTCTCAAATCGAGAACAAAAAAACCAAAGGAAAAAAAAATGAGGGGGACCCATTTTAACCAAAATAAAATGAGGTGGTTATGCAAGGCATGACAGATCCTTTCCATCAAACTTGCACATATCCATGTTAGTGGATCATTTTCATTAAAATTGCACATATCCACCTTTGGTATGAAGTTCCTAGATCCCATATGATTATTAAAATTTAGATCAATATTAGCTTTAAACTAGATGATTCACCTTGGTCAAGCCTGAGACATCCTTTCTTGGTCCATTTACATAACCATTTAACATGCTTTGTATGTGTTTTATTTCTCCTCTTAGGAAATGTATTCAAGAATCCATCTTCTTAAATGCTTCTTCTTCCTCTTCTTGTTCCTCTTCCTATTCTTGTTCCTATTCATGTTCCTGTTCCTCTTCCTCTTCCTCTTCCTCTTCCTCTTCCTCTTCCTCTTCCTCTTCCTCTTCCTCTTCCTCTTCCTCTCTTTCCCTTCTTTCTTCACCTTTCCTCTTCCTCATCCTCCTCTTCCTCATCCTCCTCCTCCTCCCTCCCTCCTCCTCCTCCTCCTCCTCCTCCCCATCATCTTCCTCCCTCCCTCTTTCCCCTCTTTCCTCTTCCTCTTCCTTCCTCTCTTCTCTCTCTTCATCTTCCTCTCTTTCATCTTCCTCTTCCTCTCTCTCTCCTCTCTCTTCCTCTTCCTCTTCCTTCCTCTTTCCTCCTCCTCTTCCTCTTCCTCTCCTCTTCCTCTTTCCTCTCTTCTTCTGACATCTTCCTCTTCTCATCCTCCTCTCCTCATCCTCCTCCTCCTCCTCCTTCTCCCTCCTCTTCCTTTTCCCCATTCCACTCCTCCTCCTCTTCCTCTCCCTCTTCCTCTTCCTATTCCTCTTCCTCTTCCTCTTCCTCTTCCTCTTCCTCTTCCTCTTCCTCTTCCTCTTCCTCTTCCTCTTCCTCTTCCTCTTCCTCTTCCTCTTCCTCTTTCTCCTCCTCCTCCTCCTATTCATCCTCCTCATCCTCATAATCCTCGTCATCCTCCTTGTCCTCCTCATCCTCATCCCCATCCTCATCCTATTCCTCTTAAACTTCCTCCTCCTCCTCCTTCTCCTCATCCTCATCCTCCTCCTCCTTCTCCTCCACCTGCACCTCCTACTCCTCCTCCTAATTATAATGTAATTATTCTTTGTAGGTTTTTCTTTTATTGAAAGTTGTGAATTTTGAGGATTTGCAGCCTAGTGAAGGACTGTCCATGGAGATTTAGGGTTAAGGTGTTTAGAGTGCACTTGCTTTGAAAAATAGGCCTAATTGGCTTAAGGGGAACGTGTTGCAGCGTGTGTTTGATGATAATGGTGCAAAGTAACCATATGAAGTTTTGAGATGTCTTTTGTAAGGAGGTAATGGGTGTCTAAAATGAAAATTGGTTTGTGGGTTTATAAAGTAATTTGCAAGGTATGTGCAATAAACTAGGTCTACAGACCTAAAAGTGAAATTGTGAAGTTGTGTGAGAAATTACCCTAGTTAGGGTTTTGGTGAATGAAGGATTGTTGAAAACAGTTGGAATTGTGTTGGTTTGGAGTTTTCCTCCCTGCTCTGCATCAGAAATTGGTTCATCTAATGCCAATAATATCTCAAATGATGGATATGACTGTGCCTTTATGGCTAAGGGAAAAGAATCCATTTTCATGGAAAAAGGCTCTACAATTCAAGAAAATGCTAAGGTTGAAAACCATGATGAAGAAGAAGAAGTTGATATCTTTGGTGAAGAAGAAGAAGGAGAAATGGATCTAGAAGGTGAACTCATTTGTGCTCTAGATGAGATTGAAAGCTCGGGGAAGGAGAACAAAAACCAAAAAAAACATGCACATAAGGAGATTGATAAGCTAACCAAGAGTCTTGAAGAATCTAATCAATTTTTTGAACATTCAAAATACTAAGAGGGGGGGTGAATCAATATTCTATAAACCCATAATAAAATCCACTTAAACATTATCACAATTATGATTGAATTAGCAAGAGAGAACATAGAAACAAGTCAATGCAATCATACACATGAACACCAAGATTTTTACGTGGAACACCCAAAATGGGAAAACCCACAGTGAGGGTTAACTCACTATATATTATATTTGGATACAAAATATTATGGGGCTCACTACCAGGACTCACTATTCTTGAAAGGCTCACGGCCTAAGTACAAAAGATGGCTCACTACCAAAAGATTGAACTTATAGAATACACCTTCAATGTGCAGGGTTCAGTTCCACTAAAGCTCAGAATATAAAGTATTGTATCAGCAGTAGTCACTCAACAAAATTGTACTTATCATTACTAATAAAGCATTTAGGCTCTGATCTTCTCCTCTATTCACATTCACTTCTCCTTCTCACTCTCTTCTCTTTTTCTCACACACCTCTTTCTTTTTTTCATTCCTCATAACATCTTATATATATACAAGAATATCGTATTCATCAATTAGGTCAGTCTAATTAGATGAACACAAAATAATCAAAACCTTCTTTGTCGACACCATATAATATTTGAACATTTTATCGATGTAGTGCATTATGCCAAGTCGGTTATTAGTCTTCATAATATATTGCATTTGCTAAGTCAGCCAAGACTGAAACACAATTATCCAAACCAACAAATAATTCTCAAAGCAAACACCTTTTGGATCTGAGAACACATTAATTTCCCATCATACTACCAGTAAAGAGACTATTAGAAAAACAACAATATAAAAATTTTCACCTTAGTAGAATGTGAAGTCTCCCACATAGTATACCACACAAAAAACAATGGTAGGATACATAGTTAAACTCTATTAGAGATAATTTTTTGTTCATAGCAAAAGACGTCTCAAGATCCAGGATATAGTTGTCTGAATGAGTCAATAAAACATGGTTAAGATATTAGAGTCATATCAGATCTTGTGATGAGTTCCAAACTCAAATATCAACACTATGATCCATCACAAAGGAGTATTACCGGTAGAGAACAACTTCCGATAAACCAAGAAAACTTCCCATATAGCTATTACCATGTTGACATCAATGACAACATAGGAACAACCATCACAACCATCCATACTTCATGCTCATGTTGCAAAGCTTCCAACAATCTCCCCCTTTGGCATTGATGGAAACATGCACGACAAAAAAAATTCAAGTATACCACAACTGAATATTCTGACTACTCCCCCTATCAAAAATGTTCACAAAAAGTTTTCCACTGATTATTTATCTCTTTATCCCTCCCCATCTCTTTATCTCTCCCCCTTTGACATCAATGACAAAGGAAGGGTCTGGTATAAATGTAAATATGCATAAAAAAGTAACCAGAATAATATGAACACAACATCAAATTAACATGAAGAAGAATCTATAAGACTCTTCAGGATAGCCTTCCATGACACTTTACCTTCTTCCCATGAACCTTTTGCACTGACAAGAGTCTTGTAAAATAGCTCAAGTTTAGTTAGAGACTCTAAAGTATTGGGACTGAGATTGATCTCTAATAATTCACCAATATAGCCAAGAGCACTAGAAATACAAGTATGTCTGAGTTTAATCATGTCCCTAAGTGCCACAAAATTCTTGATAACATCTGTCCTTCGATCCTGCAGAGAGAAGAATTTTTCTTGAAGCTACACAATGTAGGACCACCTTTGATTATATTTATCTTCCGCTAACCTGTATGTATATACCTAAGTCCTCAATTGAGACTCACTCATCCTTA